>CM071956.1:27480000-28070000 GCA_036784905.1 Acrossocheilus fasciatus
GGATACAGCACTCTGTGAACAGCCAGCTTCTTTGGCAATGAATGTTTGTGGCTTACCCTCCTTGTGAAGGGTGTCAATGATTGTCTTCTGGACAACTGTCAGATCAGCAGTCATCCCCATGATTGTGCCTGTTTCAATAAGGAGGTTCAACCAACTCTGAGTTTAAACTTGATCTCTGAGTTGACTTACCGTGAGATGGGAAACTCAGAGTTTTCGATTTCAGAACGGCTGAATTGTGTTAGTTTATTCAACTCTGAGTTGATTGACTCTGAGTTTAGCACGTGCACCACGACTATGAAAAGTCATGGTCAGTGGAGCTCCGAGATTACGATTCACTATGACAACAGCTCCAGCCAAAAAGACATTTGCATACTTCCGAGTCAATGCGTAACTTTGATTATTAATAAGTGTCAATAATTTAATAACTGTTATCAGAGGTGAAAACTGTATATTATTGAACTAATATTAATTTTAATGGAATCCCATGGGCAAAAAAATTAAAAAAAAAAAAAAAAAGGAAAAGGACAGAAAATAGAAACAAGAACGTGGCAGCAGCTAAAAATGAAGTATAAAAATACAATTCAATCAAGGTAAAGCTTTAAGCATGAAAGGTTCATGGATGTGGGCTAAATGACTTTACACACATTTGGCATTAAATTTCATTCAGTGTCTATTTCAATGCACTGCAGCTTTTTCCACATAGTCTAAGACTCTTTTCACATAATTAAATAATCTCTAATCCAACCTGTTACATTTCTTAATTAGAGTAATACAATTAATACTGTCGACAGCAAGAAGGCAGAGGCTCCCAAAAAGGGGGGAGAACGTGCACCAGCACCACTGACAGATGAAGAGGAGATGGTCAAGTATTGGAAGAATTCTAAAATCCAAAAGTAAAAAGAATAATGTTTGCTTTTCTATTTGTAAAAAAAAAAAATTGTGAATAGGCATCTCGTAGCTACTCCTCCATCTGGCATCCTTCCATTCCATACAGTAATGAGCTTCATTTTCAGAAGATGCGATGATGGAGATATGCTTGTCATCAATGCATCCAAGCACACTGGAAACCCTGAAGGAAATTCTGATTATTGGGTTACTTCCAGAGGTCACAGAAAGATGTTATCAAGTGAACGTCATTTATCAGATTAGCCTCATTTATACCGATTTTTACACCACTGACTTACAGACCTGTGAAACTCCTCTTTGACGGATTTGTGCCCTGGAATACATTACTGACACTCTATCCTCCAGTTTGATACTGTTAAGTGCTTTGACACAATCTGTATTGTTAAAAGCGCTATATAAATAAAGATGACTTGACTTATCTTGAATTATCAGAATGAGTGTGAAAGGGATGAGAGACTTTCCTTAAAATCTGCATACAGTGGACTTATACACTATGTTGAAAGTCAGCTCAATATGTTTATTTAAATGTACCTAAAATAAATTGATTGCAACCACTTACCTTAATGTTTTTTAGTAAATTCAATTTATCAATTTTTTTTTTCTCAGTGTAATGTGCATTTTTCTTATTTTGCTAATTATATGTCAATGGGGCAATAAATTAAAAATAATCTTGTTTCAGTTTGCATTAAGATTTTTTCTTACCCTATGGCGGTAAGGTATTTAAACATCGCTTACGCTTTAAAACGGGGGAGGAGACTGAAAGAAACTCTGGGTTTAGTGAAGAAAACCTGCTCCCGACCAGGTTAAGTTCACAGAGTAGGGTTAGGGTTACCACAGTAACTGACTCTGAGTAAAAGTTAGTTACCTCTCTTTCAGAAATGGGCTTGACTTATTTCCAGGGTTTGACAAACCTCCCATTGTGAAATGGAAAACCCAGAGTTTCCCTCATTTCAGGGTTAACATACTCAGAGTTTTCACTTAACTTCCTTTCTGAAACGGGCCCAGATCCAGCTAAAAATAAAAATAATAATTTTAAAAATCATATTTGTTTACTTGCATATTAATTAATTTTTAATGTTTAACTAATCTTAATTGTTAGTTCTGGCTAATCTATGTCATCATCATCATCATCATAATAATATATATATAAAAAAATGCCTAGGGCTGTAAATAATGATTATACTGATAACTGATTAATCTATCAATCATTTTCTCATATACCAAAGGACATTTTAATTTTATGGGAAAAAATATTATTCTACATCTTCCACATCTCCAGACTTTAAAGCAATGGAAACAGTGAATGTATCTATATTATGTATGCAGGTATGTACAATATTTCTTGTCTCATAGGAATGAAGTGGCTATGGATATGATTTTGTAAAGTGTAAAACACTTTATGGTAAATGGTATTTCCGAAAGAAATGTCCACTGTGTGGCGCTACAAGCATCAGAAAGTGCTGTTTTCATCATAGATTTGATACTTTTTTTAAATCCAGATTTTGATACAGTTAGTTTTTTTTTTTTTTTTTTTTTTATAAACACATATCTTTAAAACCTTAAAATATGTTTATAAACTGGCTTTGGCTCCACTTAGTGGAAACTGCAAATATCTATGCAGTCATGTTCTTTCCTTCTCAGTGTAACTCAACATTTCTTGTTTCAGTGTGCCTAGGGGCCATCATGAGCCACTGCTGTGGTTTCTTTTCTGCAGTCCACAAATGACTTTAAGAGTGCAGCTTTTTCCCACAAACTAAAATCCAATGACCACTCTTGCTCACTTTAAAAAAAAAAAAACAAGTCCAACAAAAGTGGGATGAACACTTTTATTCTCTTAGTGCAGTAAACATTTTTCTTTTTATCTTTATATATATCTCTCTTTTGCATGTTTGTGTATGTGTGTATATAATTATATAGATATATATATTAACACCGCATCATGAAATGGAAAAAAAAAAAAAAAGCACAAGACAGCTGGACATGCTTTTCAAGTAAACGCTATCGAAATGAAAACCAATAATAAATACACACACTCACACAAGAATTCTCAGTACCAAAACAGTAAGGTTACCAAAACGTTAACAGGAACAAAAAAATAAATACAACAAACAAAAGTGGCTGTTATACAATGCAATATCCTTTAAAAATAGTAGCTCCCTCTCAGATTATAATCTGTTATAAATAAATGTCCCTTGCTCAAAATCGCAGGTAATGCACCAAGTACCACTGCAGCAGGGACACAAACTCACACTGAAATGAACAAACGTACCAAATTTTCTTTGATTTCCCACTTTTTGCAAGCAGAATAATTTTACCCAAAATGAAAATTCTGTCATTTACTCAGCTGTTCCAAACCTGTATGACTTTATCATAAGAAATATAAAATTAGGAGTATTTTTTTTTTACCCCTAAACAAACTTTGAGCTACTTTGCAGAATGCCCAAGCTGCTCTTTTCCACACAGTGAAACTACATGGGTACAACAAAACAATTAACAAAAGAGAACCCTGAAATAAACCCATATGACTTCTGCATGACTATAGTTAATCATCAAAAACATCTGATGCCAAACCTAACATACCTTAATATGCCATATGTACAAGAAGGATTTGAGATCTGCTGTGAAGGTGAAAATTTCAAAACAGAAATTTAAGTCCTCAAAACAAAGCTCATATAACAGAATCTGGAGTCATATGGATCACATAACACCTTTGTGGAGCTTTATCATTTTTGCTGCTTGACAGCCCTGTCCCGGGTTCACTTTCACTGTACAGAAAAGAGCTGCCAGGACACCTTTCACAATAACTGTACAAAAGAAACCATGTCTGGAACAACATTAGGGCGAGTAGACGTTTCATTTTTGGGTCAACCATTCTTTTAATAAAACAAAAGTCTGACATCAAAAGTACAAATAAATTAAAGGTTAGGTAACAAATCTCTCAGAGCGCTTGTATGTGTTCAGTCTTTTGTTGTCCCACACTGTCCAGGATAGATGCGTCTGTTTGTGCTGCTTTCCCATATGGAGAACTGCAGAGCGGCTCACTCTCGACTCTACGTGAGCGTAATTTGACTCTTCAGAAAAATAGACTTTGACCTGGTAAACATCTCAACGAATACTAATATTGCACAGTGGAAGGGACAGTGGGATGGGGCAGCTCTCGTACTCCGTATGATCTTTACAGACTGCTCTTTAAAAGTACCTGATTTCTGAAGCTCTTCGTTTTGTCTGAAGACATTCAAACCTCCGCTCCACTAGGGGGCGATAACAGAAATGGCAAGCTGTGAGCAGGGGCATTTTAGAGTCATATGGGTCATGTACCGAGTCAGGGAGTTCCTCTGAGTCTTAACAGAGCAGCAGTGACTCATCATCACTAGTTTCTGTTTTCGCCGTCGCCTCCAGACAAGCGTCTGGGATCCGCGCCGTATGGACAATTCCACAGTGTTCACAGGGGCCGTCCCTACCCACCAGCCGCCCTCTGAGAGAGACTGCCGCGGGTGTCAGGTGGGGCCCGAAGGCCTGCTCCAGGCCTTGTTCCAGCAGGGGCCTGGAGCTCTCATCACTGTCCAGGGAGCCGGCATCTGAGACAGGAATGAGGAGCTCCACGTCGTCCTCATCCTCGCCTCTAATGCCGACCCCAGTGCAACTCGCACTTCCTTGCTCCAGTTGCCGCAGAGGGCTGTGATTCTGCCCAATGCTACTTCCTCCACCGTCTCCAGAGCGCCCTAGAGAGAAACGAATCCAGCGCAGGCTGCGGGTGACCCGGCTTAGAGCGCTGCTGAAGGGGCTTCTTGCAGAAGTAGTAGTAGCAGTAGTAGTACATGAAGATCCAGTTACTCCAGAACTTTCTGAGATGCTCTCAGAGATGCTGCTCTCCCGGCTGACGAGTGGAGCTGAGCTGGCAGACACCGAGACGATGGCCTCCACGGCTGTTGTAGGGGGAGTTTTCTGTGGCAGTGGGGCCATCAGGCCTCCAACAGCTCCTGGGACATCCCTGCGGGGATGCTGCTCACTCTCAGTGTCTGTATCGTCGGAGTCCAAGGGCAAGAGTCCACGGTGAGAGCCAAGCCTCTCCGGCTCACGAGCTGAGGCACTGCCATCAGGACCCTCTTCTGTGTCCGCAGACACCAGTGCGAGAGAACCAGAGCGCCGTGAACGTGTGAAATTGAACAGGCGTCTCCAGATGTTGCCGTGGCGCCCTGTGGTGGGGAGTCGGATTGAGGTGAAGCCCAGCTGAGAACGAACTGCCAGTCTTAGGTTTTCTAAAACAGATGCCTGAAAGCAAGAACAATAGGGAGTGTTACCCAAGGTCATCCAAAACATGAAGGTCAGCCATCATGCTTCATATTCTCTGGGAATTTTCCAAGGTCAGTCAAACAGCACCTTGATGCAAGTTTACCAAGCCTACTATAGAGAAGGCTTGGCTCATAAATGTTCATTTAGCCAATAAGCCGACTAAAATTTAGACAATGATGAGTGGTGAGCTAATGACATTTTGAGAAAAAGTACTCACTATGCAAGATATCTCCTTTAAAACCAACACAAACTCCTGAAACTTCAAATCAAAACAGCAAAACTGAACGTCTTGGACATGTCTAAACATTTTAGTTACTGCCCAAACATGGAAGGGTAAAAGACAGTTTTTTGCCGCAAAAAAACAAAGACCATTTACACGACGGATGATCAGGCTTTAACTACATAACTATGTAGTCTTCTTACCTGGTTTCCAGAGCAGACAGGAAAATCTTCTACTGGGGGAATCAGTCCTTGAGCAATCAGCTGCCCGTACGAGGGAGGAGCTTCTCTTCTCAGTAACTCGGCTTCCACTCTAGAGAGCTGAGTCTCAAATGACCTGGAAGAACAACCAACCCATTAATTGGTAGTTGATGAGAGTAGTCACAAAAAGTATAAACTGATAAAACTAATAAATTAGGGCTGTTGGTTTAATACATTAATCTAATTAAGTAATAATGGAAAATAAGAAATTAAAATTTTTAATGCAATTAACATACACACCCCACCCTATGTATATCATCTTACCTATACAATTTATTGGTGACTTACGTGATGCAATGCATCAACTCACCACATGATGTAGCCTAAAGAATGCAGTCATATGCCCCTAAAATTCAAGAGATTAGGGGAAACATGTCCCTGTATGAGATTTAATCTCATATTTATATCATATGATATCAGTGTTTCCCATATATTGATTTATTTGTGGCAGCCTGCCACAATATCAAAACTGACCGCCACAAAAAGATTTTCCAAAAGCCTTTGACTTCGATGAATAAACATGAGCACTGTACGTTTCAAAATCAAAATGCGGGGCGGGTGTTAATATGAATGTATTTTTGAAGGGAACCGACTGTCTTCAGAAAAGTTTTGATGTAATTTTCATTTCATCGTTCCTATAATGCCTGATAAAGTAGCATTTGTTGAGCGCAGACCTGCTTTGATTACAGCCCTTACCGGGGAAAAAGCTATTTCTGCTGCTCCAAATTCTCTGCCTGCTGGCAGAGAATGAATTTGCATTTTCAATCAGCCTCTCTGCTGTTTTCGTTCAGACCAACACAAAAATCGACTGAGGTTATGATGCAGTAAACACATACACATACACATACATACATATACATATATATACATATATATCCTGCGGGGGAAGCGTCACCACACAAAGAGTAAGTCTGTGGGAAACACTGGATATAGCTAAGCAATATCACACAAGTGCTGAACAGTAAGAGTACAAATGTGATATGGATTTTTATACAACAGTTCAATAAATAAGAAATTAATATTGTGTTATATTTCAGACACAATATTGTCTGTTTTGCCAACACAAATATTACCTATTAAAGTGACAGAACTGTTGTGCGTCTCCAAGCAACACACAATTTCTGAATGAATCGGGTGAACCAATGTAAACGGCCCACTCATAAAGAGAGCAATTTACTTAATTCCTAAACGAATCACCTGTTTGAACGAATCAAATGAATGAATGAATGACTTAAGACATTTACTGCCACCTACTGGCAGTTTTAGTTCCTTATTTAAATTATAATTTTATTAAAAAACAATATCAGTTACATATCAATAAAAAAAAAAAAAATCCATATTAATAAAAACTAAAGACCGTTCACCCAAAAATGAAAAAAAGAAAAAAAAAAATATTTCTAAAGCTAGTTTTAGTAATATCGATTTTATGCCTTTCTCATGGCTTTAAATGACCTTTTGTGGGTAATTTCTCAGCTGAATTTGAAGTGCGATTATTAAGATTAATTAATGGCCACATCATGTAATTAATTAGATTAAACATTTTAATCAATTGACAGCCTTATAATAAATATTTTTCCTGAACAATCCATTTGGGTTTTAGCTCTAGTCTGGTGGAGTGGCTTCACTTACCTGCGCTCAAACATCCTGAGTGAGTAGAGTTTGCATGTGCAGCCCAAAGCAATGACCAGCAGCAGGCCGCAGATCAGACTCCCAATTACAGCGGCAGTGATGACTCGTGTGGGTACGATTACCGGGCAGCTCTCCTCATCGCTTCCGTCACCGCAGTCGTCTTGCGCATCACATACCCAGCTTTCAAAAACACAGCGGTTGTTCTTGCAGTGGAAGTTTCCAGGTTGGCAGAAAAAGCAGTTCTTCTCATCAGAGCCATTTGGGCAGCGGTTCTGGTAGTTGCACCGGTCAGAGCGTGGGTAGCAGGCACCGTTTCGAGAGCATGGGAACTCGTCTTCCTGGCAGTTGCTGCAGTTGAGCTCGTCCCTGCCATTGGGACAATGCCAGTAGCCGTCACAGCGCTGTTGTTCATTGTAGCAACCCCAGTTCCCTCCACACGGAATTTCCCACGGCAGGCAGAAACCGTCCACTTGATACGTAACATTAAAGCCTCGAGCCGCATTGATTTTGTCAGCATAAAAGTGTATCCGAAGCTGTCCTGAAGATGACACCACTGCTACAGGGGCGCGAGAGTCGAACGCAGTTAACACACGCAACAGACGCCTGGGGTTCTCCTCTAGTCCATCGTAGACTTTAACATAATCGCCATAGCCTGTGCCATCCAGCTTGAAGTCCATAAAGCGTAGGATAACCTTACGGTGGTCACCGGTGTCGATCAGCCAGGTGCAGTTACTACCAGGCGGATAGAAGTCAGGATAGTTGGGCGAGCTGAACGTACCGTAGAAATTGCGCAGCCATTCGCCACAGGTGGGCACGTCACAGTCGATTTCGTCACCCAAGTCCTGACAGTCAATGCTGCCGTCGCATTTGAGCGACTCTGGCAGACAGGTGTAAACACGGGTATAGCGTGAGAGACAAGGGAACTGGTTGAAGGCGCAAGGCTGGAAGGAGAAGAACGCGGAGGGATTGGGCTGTACGCACAGCTCCTCGTCTGAGTTATCACCACATTCATCCATGGTGTTGCACTTCCATGACTCTGGAATACACTTTCCATTAGCGCAGTGGAACTGGTCAGGCTTGCAGCTGGCTTCTTCCGATTTCCCTACAAATCACACACACAAATTACCCATTTAAAGAGACAGGCTTTAGCAGTAATTTTTGATGAATGAGTTATTGGAAGGATTTCAGAGGTTTCTGCAAGTTTTATAAAGAATAATTTAAGATTTTATTTTTTTAAGACCAAATAAAGAAAATTTAAAAAGGAACTGTGTGTTGTCTAAATGTAAGACTTGGGAGAATCCAATGAGTTGTATTAGCAGCACTTCAATGTTTGAAAACACAACTTTCGATTTTACAAATCAAAACTGCTTAAAAGGTAAAATATCTGCCAATAGGCTCAGAAAAATCAGCTTAATTCAAATTTCATTCAGTTTCTCAGAAAACAAGGCCTATTATTTGCATCTCAAGTAAATGCATCTTGATTTAAGGATGTTTAGATATTTGTACTTGAAAACAAAAATACTGAAAACGATTTTTCTTTTTTTTTTTTGCAGTGCTTGCAACATTTTAATGCCATAACTTTATAAATTTAAGATTTTCTGCTCCAATACAGGTGCTGGTCATATAATTAGAATATCATCAAAAAGTTGATTTATTTCACTAATTCCATTCAAAAAGTGAAACTTGTATATTATATTCATTCATTACACACAGACTGATATATTTCAAATGTTTATTTCTTTTAATTTTGATGATTAGAGCTTACAGCTCATGAAAGTCAAAAATCAGTATCTCAAAATATTAGAATATTTACATTTGAGCTTGAATAAATGACCATCCCTACAGTATAAATTCTGGGTATCTCTTGTTCTTTGAAACCACAATAATGGAGAAGACTGCTGACTTGGCAATGATCCAGAAGACGAACATTGACACCCTCCTCAAAGCTGATTCAAACACTTGTGAGAGCTTCACAAGGAGTGGACTGAAGCTGGAGTCAGTGCATCGAGAGTCACCACGCTCAGACGTCTTCAGAAAAAGGGCTACCAAGCCACTTCTGAACCAGAGACAACGTCAGAAGCATCTTAACTGGGCTGTGGAGAAAAAGAACTGGACTGTTGCTCAGTGGTCCGAAGTCCTCTTTTCAGATGAAAGTAAATTTTACATTTCATTTGGAAATCAAGGTCCCAGAGTCTGGAGGAAGAGTGGAGAGGCACAGAATCCATGTTGCTTGAAGTTCAGTGTGAAGTTTCCACAGTCTGTGATGATTTGGGTTGCCATGTCATCTGCTGGTGTTGGTCCACTATGTTTTCTGATGTCCACAGTCAACGCAGCCATCTACCAGGAAATTTTAGAGCACTTCATGCTTCCTTCTGCTGACAAGCTTTATGGAGATGCTGATTTCATTTTCCAGCAGAACTTGGCACCTGCCCGCACTGCCAAAGGTACCAAAAGCTGGTTCAATGACCACAGTGTTACTGTGCTTGATTGGCCAGCAAACTCGCCTGACCTGAACCCCATAGAGAATCTATGGGGTATTGTGAAGAGGAAGATGAGAGACACCAGACCCAACAATGAAGAAGAGCTGAAGGCCACTATCAGAGCAACCTGGGCTCTCATAACACCTGAGACAGACTGATCGACTCCATGCCACGCCGCATTGCTGCAATAATTCAGGCAAAAGGAGCCCCAACTAAGTATTGAGTGTTGTACATGCTCATACATTTCAGTTGGCCAAGATTTGTAAAAATCCTTTCTTTGTATTGGTCTTAAGTAATATTCTAATTTTCTGAGATACTGAATTTGGAATTTTCCTTAGTTGTCAGTTATAATCATCCAAATTAAAAGAAATAAACATTTGAAATATATCAGTCTGTGTGTAATGAATGAATATAATATACAAGTTTCACTTTTTTAATGGAATTAGTGAAATAAATCAACTTTTTGATGATATTCTAATTATATGACCAGCACCTGTATAAGACCCTTTAAGGCCCTAATTTGTTTAAGGGGAATTTAGGGCTTTTGAAAATCTGCAGAAACCCTGAGAGAATGATTGTAACGTGCAACAGCAACAAGTATGTAGCAACAAGTATGTATGAGTTTTATATCTACAGCCAGCACAAAACAGCCAAACTCCCAAGTGCCTATACAATTCTGGTCTCTAAACATGACTTGCTTCCTTTATTCAATCCAAGTCTGTGAGATCTAATCAAATTTTATCATTGGCCAGTTTTTCCAAAACCCTCTAGACTACATTTTAAGGAATGACAACAGTGATGCTTGCCTTAGAAAGAAACCAGTTCAAAGAATGACGTTAATGTGTTCTTGAAAAGCAGGTCATTTTTCAGTAACCAAATACACTTTGAGAGTGAGAGAATTTACGAGGGTCACATGGCAGTGTGAGACATCTACGTAACTGCATCCTCTCTGATACAGCTGTATCTAAAGGGATATAAATAGCAGGTCTACCTGTTATGTAAGAGAGCCTGAAGCCTTTTCCAGTCATGCTGTCATCAGAGTGGAACTTGATCCATACATGATCCTGAGAGGAGATGTATGGGGCCGGAATAGACGAGCCACAGGCCCGGTACCCATCCAGGTTCTTGTAGGTTCCAATGGAGATCCAGTCTAAACCACATCGGTGCGAGCTTTGAATTTCAAAGTCCTGAAAACTAAAAATACAACCGATTTTAAGCACCGGAACATTGGGTATGGGCACATCCCTGTCATCAGAGTTCATTCAAATTAGGCACACGGTTGCGTCTTGTTGCATGACATGCCTCAGACATCAATAGATCAAGACTTGAATCTGTATTGTTATTAAGAAGTCCCAATTAAGAAATGATGCCGGGAAAAGCTCCACCAAACTAAATACCTATAAAAAGAAAGGTACACGTGTCTCGCTGAAAACAGAACCAATCATCTTTTTAAGACTGTTCCTATTTGCAGAATTAGTGAGTTGCTGTGTTTACCACAAAAATCACATTCCATGGAAAAAAAAAAAAATACCCATTTGGTCTATTTCTGTGCCAGTAACCATGGACACCATTCTAGGATAAAGATGCAAACAAACACTCTGGTTGAAGCAAACAGACAGTGCAAGTATAGAGCAGATGCGGAATATAAAAATAGAAATAAAAAAAGCTTTCAAAGGGAGTTTGATGTGGCAGCAGCTTAAAAAACCCCCCACAGCATTATTCCTTTAAACCAAGACAGAACTCAAAATACAATCCAAACCTCTTGATAATTCAAGAGATGCTGCTCTGCCTTAAAGATCTCTGTTAAAAAATGACAAACAAACAGATCCCCAAAGTTTTGCATCTGTATCTAAAGAGGCAGATTGTTTTCGCAAAAGCAGTTGCGTGCGTTGGTACAGAGAATCAGACTCCACCAGCACTGCAGGAATTTATAGTCAGTATAACCACAACAGTTAAGCCTGCAATTAAGGCAAACTGTGAAGAACATCTTTATTCTTGATCAGCTGCGTCAGTGGAATGGTAAATATTGCAGTATTGTGGCAAAGTGTTACCTGATGGTGATGATCTCTCCAGGGTTGGCCCTGATGTTCCAGCTGCAGTTGATGTGAGAAGGGTATTCAAAGGGCCAGCCAGGGCTGGTTATCACTCCACTGGACGCCCTTATCTGCTCAGCTACATCACCACAGGCTGGAGAAGACCACAAAAACATAAAAATTAAGACCCTGCATGTACATCTGCAACAACATGTTGTTGTTGTTGTTTACTTGTTTAATTACTGGATGAATCAGCATTTTTGAACAATTCTCTTGAATCGTTCAAAGGCAAATAGGCTACATTTTAACAGCCCCTTTTCATCACCTACTGGCATAATGTAATTGAAAAATCTTTATTTGAAGTGTCAAATTGCTTACAAAAGGTGATTTGCTCCATTGTGAACGCTACCGTACACATCAGAGTTTATATCCGAACTAGAATCTTTTATCCCAGTATTTCTGTGATTATTTGTAACACAGAAATCATGATGCTGAGTGGTTGAAAAGACTGTGAATCTGTTTAATTCATATACATGACAGCTGCTCTCTTTAGGTCAGCGGCAGCTCGATCACAAATGTCAAAGGTTGAGGAATGAAACAGATGAATCTTTGTCAATTAGGAATAGAATCACGTTGGTGTTTGAATGGTGTCCGTGATCTTTAATGATCTGTTAAATTAAAGTGCTTTGTCATGGTGGTGGTGGTGACACCTCTCTTGCAACATGTTTAGCTTATCACAAATATTATACTTAGCTTTTTCGTAGGGTGGCCATATGTGACCCTGGACCACAAAACCAGTCATAAGTGTCAATTTTTCGAAATCAAGATTTATACATCAACTGAAAGCTGAATAAATAAGCTTTCCACTGATGTATGGTTGGTTAGGACAATATTTGGCCGAGACAACTATTTGAAAATCTGGAATCTGAGGGTGCAAAAAAAAAAAAAAATCAAAAACATCCAAAGTAGTTTGACCAATAACATGCAGGTATTGTACATAATTGACCAATCGTGGCATGTTGCGCGTGAGAAGGTAAGAACAATCAAAGCGATGCAAATACGCACACGTGTTTGTTTGTTCGTTCGACTGAAGCTGCGCACCGATCATTGTATGACACCAAAGTATCGCGAGAGCAATTTGAAAGCATAAGAAGCCGTCTGCTCTGCTCTCTATAGCTCTCGTGAAATAATGTCATACAACAATCGATCTGCACAGTGCAAACAGCCAAAACCTGGATATTTTAGGCAATATAGAAATCCTGGCAAGGGTGCGTCCCGTAAAAATGGCCCATATGGTCACCCTACTTTTTCGGCTTCTGATCACAAGTGTGGCCAAACTTTGGAGCGTTTAGATTAGTGAGCAAGGTCCGGGCAGATGGCCAGGTCGGGGCCTCACAGATTAAAAAAAATTAAAAATACTGTACAACGCCACATACATTCACATCTAATGTTAACTCAGTGGTAGAGTTACTCTCACGGGACACTGCACTTATCCGCAATCACAAAAGTACATTATTTGCATGTGCTTTAAAGCCTTGCCAGTTAAATGTATCATCTACGCGCTGTTCTGACATGCGCTTTTTCTGAGCTCCGACACTACGCGTGCACTAAAAAGCCTGTCAAATAGCACCTGATTACTGAACTAAGTTATCTTTTGCAGTAATACTGTCAAAACACACACGGTTTACATACAGACTCAGTTGATTATGTCTAAAATGAAAGTAAACAGTTCAGAGAAAAACGGATTTGTGCCTGTATATTAGATGTCTTAAAGGGACAGTACTAAACACTGTCGTTTGCCATTAAAGGGATAGTTCACCCTAAAATCTAATTTACGTCATTATTTACTTGCTCACATGTAGTGCCAAACCTGTATTAATTTCTTTCTTGTGCTGAACACAAATGAAGGTATTTTGAAGAATGTGGGTAACCAAACAGCTGCTGGTCCTCATTAACTTTGATAGCAGGAAAAAAAAAAATAATTCTATGAAAGTCACTGGGGACAAGCAACTGGTTGGTTTTCCACGTTCCTCAAAATAGCATTTATGTTCAGCCGAAGAAAGAAACTCATTCAGGTTTAAAACAACTTTGACAGTATAAAAATAAAACACTATGACAAAATTGACAGACAGATGACTTATTTTTGGGTGAACTATTCATTGAATATTAACTCTATCCCCGCAAACTGACGAGATATCTCATAAATTAAGAGACAGCGCGTCCAAGTTTTTATGGCAATCCGTGTTCTAGGTGTATTACGGTAAGGAAAGCCCTAGCGTATGTCCTGAATGAGTTACGTGACTTCCAGGTCAGCATAAACAGAAGGATCAGAGAAAATGTAGATCATGTTTTGACCATTTTGAATCCGATCGGGACGAAGTAGTCAGTGAGGGAGATGCCTTTACAGACACAGAAACATCTCTAGTTGTGTCGTGGATAGACTGATAACCCATCGATCTGAATATGTACATGTATGTGTGTGCTCGTGATCTGTGTATATATGTGTGTGTGTTTGTGCCGTTTATTGAATGCAATTTCAATTATTCATATAATTACTTTCAGGTGAAAGAATATCTGAATGTATTTTTCTTGAAAATGCACTACTTTGATAAAAATGCATTTTTCTCAGTATTTTTGTCCAAAATGTTGCATTTCTGTTGCACATCTATTCAAGTGGTGATAAAACATGAACAAGAAGATAGAATAAAAGTTTTTTTTTGTTTGTTTAAAAGCAGAGGCTCAGTTCGTTATTTTGATATATACTATGGTCATATATTCATGAAAATCATCAAAAATGCTGGTGATGGCGGGCAACTTTTTTTTGTTTGTTTTTAAAACGCTGGCGGGGAAAGAGTTAGCAAAACAACAAAACACGAAGAGAAAAATCCCTCACTACTCTTGACTGAAAAACTTTAATAGGAATTAATCTATATAGTGTTTTATTTTTATATTTCATTCAATTTCTTGAATGCTCCTGCTAAATACATCTACTGGACCTGAAAATAAAGCACTGCTCGTTTTATTTGTACATTGTGTATATTTGTAATGTGTATCTTTGTTCTTATTTTTTAATAATATGTTGGCCCACTTTGGCCTAAATATCTGCCATTCTTTTTTTTATATTGTGTTACCCTGAAAGGCTTTGTCTTTATAATAAGGAAATTAGTGTGGCTGTAATGCTCAGACAACTTGAAAAATAGTAAAACCAACATGACAAATAACCATGAATAGTGATATTTCTAAAAAAAATCGTGATATGATATTTTTGCCATACCGCCCACCCCTAATCCTAGTTGTATATGACTTTCTTCTTTCAGACGAATCCAATGGGAGCTACATTCAAAATTATCCTTGCTGTTCCAAGCTTTAGAATGAAAGTAGGTGGGTGGGGTTTTTTTTTTCAACAGTCCAAAAGGCGTCACGATTTTCGATTCTCAATCCTACTTCCAGCCCTTTTTAACAATTATATCACTTACAAATGATTAAATACAAAATTAATAGTAGTTATTATAATTGTGGTTTGGAATTGATAAAATATGTTTGAAAAAAAATTAAGACCAGAATATCAACTTGCACAATAATTAAGCACGCACTGTTTTTGTTCACTCATCTCTAGAACAGGAAATAATGTTTTGAAATGCTTAGAAGTCCCTAATTTTTGGAAAAAAGGTAGTGAGTGGATACGAAATATGAACACCAAAATAATAGCTATAACTACTAATATAGTTCCAGAACTACGCCTCAAAGCAAAGCTAGAAATACAACAGGCCTGCTAATGAAAGGGGATGGATGAAAGAGTAGCAAGTAATCTTTCGGTTAACAGTTAGGCAAGAGGTAACATGTGCAGACTAATCTGGGCTAAATATCATGAGCATTTATACGTCTTGCATTCCTTTGATCTGCAGAGGCATATACAGTTCCCTACAAGCTGTGTTTGAGGACTTCAGAATCTACTGAGGAGCTCTGGTTAACAGTCATCCACACAGAGTCTTTTTTTCTCTGAAGATTAACAAGAGCTATAGCTTGGGTCTGTAAAGCAAACCTGAAGCCAGGACTCACCGTTTGACATGCCTGATACATAAACGTTCTCGCCATGCTCCGATGAAACAGCATTTCCTGTAAAAAAAAAAAAAAAAAAAAAAAAAAACAGAAAAAAGAGATGCATATGTCACTATTCTGCTGCAGAAAGCAATATGTGTAGATGAAAACCTAAAGGGGGCAAAGAGCTGATCCATTAAACTTAATCTGCTGTGCAGCAGGGCTTTGAAAACCAAGGGTTGAATTTCCATCCACAGCTGGACACAAGTAGGAACAACGTGGAGTCATTATCAAACCGATATTAAAATAGCACATTTGCGTGTGACAGGCTGACCTAGAATGCTTCCCGCATTGTTGCGAAATTTGGTTCAAACGCCCACAACAATTCAGAAGACACAATGCTTCACTTCAAAATCAGAATAGAAAAGGAATGCTGAACCTACATTGTAATTAAGCCAACAGCATAACCAAAGCTGATGGTCATGCATTTGAATGCATTTAAGAGATCAAGCCATGAACATCAGGCCTGCATAACCCTCGGCTAATATTTTGACTTGTTCTGACTGATCGAAGCCACGGTTCAATGCAAACCTTTTCCACTGCTAAACTTGAAAGATACACGCTAGAAAATCTCAAAATGCTTATCAACAAAGAAATTGGATTAAAAACCTGGCTTAAGGCCCATTCACACCAAGAACGATAACTATAAAGATAACGACATTAGCGTCCACAACCGTAGACGATATCATTTGTTTATTCAAACGCACGCTCGTCTGCCGCTTTAAATTCTCCAGCTCATTATGGCAGGATGGATTCTGATTGGGTGTCAACGTTTGTATCGTTCATCAGCTGGAAAAAAAAAAAAAAAATCGTACTGAAAGTGATTCCAACGATATTGTTTCTCTGCTATTCTTTAATATTGAGAATGATTTTTAGAACTATATCTTTATAGATATTGTCCTTGGTGTGAACGGGCTTTAGTCTTGTATGGCCACTGACCAAAATGCGCTAACAAATTCAATTTGCATTTTCAATACAAATTCCAAATTTTATGAGTGAGGTCTGAAAGAAGTAACTTCACTATAATTAAATTTCGTGAGACACTGACTGGGGCAATTGCTATAGCAAATAAGTGATGTCTGCTTAGTATTTTGGCATGTTCCAGTATGTCACCTTCAGCCAAAATCCAACATCAATACAATCTAATCAGAAGCAACCATCTAATAGCCACATACCGTGATCTAACAGAACTGAGGGCGTTAGCAATTAAACCTCCGACTATGTCCCAATGGCATAGCACTCTGCTATTTTTGCAGTATAGGCATGCTACTCACAATATAGGGCCTAATACTTTTCTGTATGCACGACCACCCCAAACCCCAATGGGCATGTATTGTTTGGGCTTGCTGATCATCTGTTGGGGTTTCCCTCACTTATGTCGGTTTGCTTACAGCAGCTGACTGCATGATGGGAGCACAGCGAAGGGGAAACGGCCACATGCATACACAGGCACGCAAACCTGGTCACTGCCACACAACAAATGTACAACAACTGATGGACACGGCTTGCCTATATCAATAGGTCAGTTGTGATGTTGCCAGCAGCAGATCTGACAACTGGAACAGATGCACTGGTCTTTACAACACTTCACAAGCAATTAAAAAGAAGAAACAATTTATGAAATTAAAAAATAAAAAATAAATCTTGAATACCAGTGTGATTATTGGTTAATCTAACTTCACACAGATTTGTTTGTGTTTTTTTGTGTGTGTGTCAGTACTAGTCTGTGTATTGTACTTTGCGATACATGTCTGTATTCCTCTAACCTAATTTTGTAAAGCGACTTTGGAGGGGCGCTATAAAAGTAAATTATTATTATTAAATAATCAAGTGCAATAAAAACAATGGCCAGCGCTTATTGAAAGGCAGTCACTTGCTTGATGCTGCATCTTAAGTTTGTTGATTTTGCACTTTCTGTATCTGAATTTTTTGTTGTGAATTGTGCTGATACAAATGTGACCCAGGTAATGTTATCCAACATGATGTTTTTGTCAATTTTTTTTAGAAAGTAATTCAGATAATGCTGGAAGCCCTTAGAATGAAACATGAACAAATTAGTACATGCACCCATTTTATTTCTTCTTCTTCTTATTATTATTATTTAATGTGCATTAATAGCTGCCATTATAGCTGTAACATTTCCAGTCAAAGGGAGGAAAAACATCCTTATTGTTGAGCAATCAACTGTTTTGCAGTAGATTATATGATATTATATGGACGGTTAGAAAGAGGGAATTTTCCAAACTAAATTAAAAGTGAGAGGAAGGGGGACAAAAAAACAAAAACAGAATTCCACCAAAACATTTACAACTGAAAATTCCTTAGGTCAAATAAAGAGAGGTGGAGGGGAAATAAATGAGAGAATGAAGGGCAAAGGATTATTTTCTGTTTTCAGTCAAGATGATGGGATTCAATCACAGAGATAGACAGACATGCGTAAACAATAGAAGTCTTTGTTCCCTTCATTCACACGGATCCTATCTCAAACACACAGGCCATGCCGTTTCATCACTCTACATGTTTAAAGTATGTCTGAGAGTTTCGCTACGATTCTGTGGCAGTAATTAAATCAACCCCCATTTAGCCATTACAGAAACCACAATGTATGTGAATGAATACCAGCACACTATTTCACACAGCAGCAGCACCACCATTGAAATATCACTACTCTGTGATTTCAATGAAGCAACATTGTTTAGCATGAAAGATAAACAAACGCCATTTTTCATAACAAGCAGTTATTTTAACATAAGATTTCATGATATTTTGAGTAGCGAAATAAAGTGTCTTACCCATGAAAATGAAGAGTGCATGTGTCCATAGCAAACAGATCTTGTTTAAGCTCGAAGTGTAGGCCATACTAGCTTTAAACGATAAAATGTGCTACTCTGTAGCTTCAGTATCGTTATTTATACACAATATCCGTGTTTGTTCTATAGGCGAATATTACCAGAGACACTAGCTGTTCAACATTTCCTTTCGCGTCCTACTCCTATCATAATAAAACACTGATGTTACAGTCAAACGAACGTTTTAGATAAACGATAGTAAGATATAAACAATAAAACAATCAATAAGACTGAATAAAAACCAAATTTCCCTCAATAAAAAAGCAAAGTGATTGATATCTCAATCAGTCTTCTCAACAAAGGAGTCGCTAATGCTAACAGACTAACGTTACTGCTAATGTCAACCTACACCGCTAATCTAACCTACAAATATCAAACTCATCGATTCATCTAATGAACCTCTGAGTCCTAATGCATATTTATCTAATTAGTAAAGCAGCTAAATTCTTTCCGATGTCCATAACTGATAGATTTCCAAATAAAACGACTAAAGGCACCGGTGTTTGACTAGCCGGCTGTGCTAGCGCTTTTGTTGTTAGCTCACGAGCTCCTGTAAAACACACACAAACAGTGTCCTTAAAAGCCTGAGACGAGATCAACACTAATCTATCGATGATCCGACGTGAAAGCGCTAATTCCAAGAGTTTAAAGGTGTCAAACAGCTCTAATCCAGACAAATATAGCCACACGCTGATCTACAGCATGATGACAAGAACTGAAATCTGTCCGAATCAAATGCTGGAAATAAAACTAGACATCAGGCTTAATCAATAGCATGATCGTCTGCTCCTCTGACTGTAATCCACACGCGAAATTTTGGCCTTTCCGATCGGTTATGTGTGTTGTTACAGCCGGGTATTTACCACCACAAATCACCCCTTCCCCCTCTAACCATCTCTCTCTCCTCCCTTTCTCTCTCTCACTCTCGCTCGCGCTCTCTCTCTCTCTCTCTCTCTCTCTCTCTCTCTCTCTCTCTCTCTCTCTCTCTCTCTCTCACACGCACGCACGCGCGCGCGAGAGAGAGTAAAATACGTTCGTTCGTTCTTTCTTTCTTTATGCTAAGGAAGCAAGACTGCATTTTTTTGTTCAAAAATACAATAAAACAGTACAATTGGGAAAAATTATTAGAATATAAAATACATTTTTTCTACATTTTTTCAAATTGTTTAATTTATTTCTTTTTGTAACATTATTAATGTCTTTACTGTTACTTTTGATAAATTTAATGCATCACTTCTAAATAAATGTAGCAAATTTTAAAAATGAAGAGAAAAAACAACAACAACCCATTCTTAACCCAAACGTTTGAATGGAAGCATCATGGTTACCACAAAACAATTAAATAATAATAATAATAATAATAATAATAATAATAATAATAATAAATAAGCAGCACTCACTGTTTTCAGCATTGATAATTAATAATAATAATAATAATAATAATATATATATATATATATATATATATATATATATATATATTTTTTTTTTTTTTTTTTTTTTTTTTTTTTTTAGCAGAAATCAGCATATTAGAATGATTTCTGAAGGATCATGTGACACTGAATAGTGAAGACTGGAGTAATGAAGCTGAAAATTCAGGTCTGATCACGGGAATAAATTACATTTTAAAATAGATTCAAATAGAAAACAGTTATTTTAAATTATAATAATATTTGACTTTTTATTATTTTTATTTTATTTATTTTTTTTTACTGTATTTTAGATTAAATAAATGCAGCTGTGAGCATAAGTGAGTTCTTTCAAAACCAATAAAAAACTAAATTATATTGACTGAAAATTATTTTGACTGATAGTATTATAGATTTATTCCTATTATTTATAAAAGTATCATAGTATTATAATCACTCTAGTATGTCAATACACATTGACTGAATGTCACCCTTAATATTTTATCAAAGGCAAACTAGCTACGAATTTACAAATTCAGCGTCCTTTATTTGTCTGCCCCAATTGTATCCATGAAACATGCTTGTTATGTAATCATGTTATGCTTATAATTAAACATCTTATGCATTTCTATTGTGTTCACATTTAACTTTTTAATAGTGACCTATTACATAAAATAGTTTTAATAATTATCTTTTTAAATAATTTCTAAAGTTCAGAGGAGCCAGGGCTACTGTGGAAAGAGCCAGAAACACATGCACCCGTTCTGTTGAACAAAGGCTGTGACCGCGGGGTCCCGCTGTCATTATAGTCCGAGGGGTCACTGCATTCAGACCCAGTATTGTTGAGCTCAGATCATCAGGGGTTGAAAAACCAACATCTGTCTCTATTCAAACGGCCCACGTGCCCCTCCGTGAGTGACAGATGTCGTGTCATCCACGCACAGCCAACCACGGGGTTAAATCCGTTAGGAAGCAAACAGATGGTTGGGGATTTTATGTTCTCTGTGTCCAAAAGCTGCTAGAGTTCGTATTTTTTATTATGTAATTTTCTAGTTGCACAAATCAGTGATTCTTAAAGAACACTGTGCATAATGTTCATGGTGACCACCACTGTCATTCACGGTTTATGTGCTTTTTGTAGTATTCAGAAGAAAAAAATATAGATGTATATAATTCATCAACAAAAATCAAACCTAATGACTTTCTGCAGTGTTGCCACTAAATGCATCATTTGTTGTGATGGAAATGACACCAGTACTGACAAATACATTGTTTTCACACAATAAATCATGAAATGTTTTAGGTTTATTTTACTCTTTGTTGTTTGATTACATTTATTCATTTAGCAGATGCCTCTTTCAAAGGCCATACGAATTAGGAATAAAAAAATGTTTTAATTAAATTACTTTTTTTTTTTTTTCTAATTAAATTTAGGCAATAATACGAGAAGTGCTAGCAATATATATCTTAAGTCGCTGGGGTATATTTGTAGCAATAACCAAAAACACATTGTATGGGTCAAAATGATCCATTTTTATTTTATGCCAAAAATCATTATGATCTTAAGTAAAAATCATGTTCCATGAAGATATTTTGCAAATTTCTTACCATAAATGTATCAAAACTTAATTTTTGATTAGTAATATGCATTGCTAAGAACTTCATTTGGACAAATTTAAAGGTGATTTTCTCAATATTTTTATTTTTTTGCACCCTCAGATTCCAGATTTTCAAATAGTTGCATCTCAGCCAAATATTGTCCTGCATCCTAACAAACCATACATCAATGGAAAGCTTTCAGATGATGTATACATCTCAATTTCGAAAAATTGGCACTTATGACTGGGTCACACACACACACACACACACATATATATATATATATATATATATATATATATAGAAGGATAGATAGATAGATAGATAGATAGATAGATAGATAGATAGATAGATAGATAGATAGATAGATAGATAGATAGATAGATATGCAACATGACTATATCAGTATAAAAAAGAAGCATTATTATTTGTTAATCATAATTATTTGTTAAATCAAGGGGTAGATTACTTTTAAAACCCTTAAATACTGAAACCCAGTGTGATGAACAACAAACAAAAGTAATGCCCATCTGACTAGACACTTAGGCCTAAATTCACCATGAAATTAAAAATGATTTTTCTTATTTTTTAAATGGAAAATTGCAGGGATTATTATAAATGATTTATCTGTGCACATCATTATTTATTTCTTCTTTTTTTTTTTTTTTAATTCAGGTGCACAAAATTTAATCAAATAGCCTACATCTCTTCTCTCATGATACGTGCACCATTGCGAGGGCTGGCCAAGAGTTTCAATCCCTCCCGTTTCATTTCATTTCAATCATTTTTACAGACTCTAGTTCAGCAAAATGATTAAATCTTTATTCAAGTAATTTTGTTCATCTGAAAACTCAAACGATTAGTTCCCCTAGCTCCCGAGTCATTCGTTCATTTGTCACGTGACCAAATTGTTAATGAATGACCCATCACTATTTTACTCATTTACGTCACAATAGAGAGGAAAATACAGTTTTCCAACTTAAAAATCATTTTTCAGTTGTTTTTGTTTCTTATCTTTTTTTTTTTACACTGGAATAATAGAGATAAGCATTTTAATAGTTTGATATTAAACATATTATCCACAGCTTTAGTATATATTTTTTAAATGTAATGTGTTTAAATAAAAGTCCTGTTTGTGTAAAAGCTAGCATAAAAGCAGCATTCCGTAAAAGATATTTACATGTGTAAGTGTAATATTATGAACCAAGCCCAACTGGACACGGTGATAGGAAAAATTACGTAGATATGTGGCAAAATTATGTTTCAGTGCTGTTGCATTCACACACAAAAGTTTTGCGTTCCCATTAGAAACTTTGCTTTAGCTCGCAAAAGCATATAGTTTAGCCTCCGACCTTATTTTACCAAGCCTCTCGTCGGAACACAAATGTTTTGTAAATGAACACAAAGGCATTGACATTTACTTTTTCCTCCCACTTCATGTTACTTTAGGGTTTCTGCAAATATAACAGAAGACGATATTTGAACATTTAATTTGAATGTTGGTTATGACTCTAAAAAATAAGCTCAGTGTATGTTTTAACAAAAAAGAGGGGAAAAGAGTATAGAAGCAATTATTTTAAATTACACACTTTTGATAAAACATCTGACTTATGTAAAATAAAATGATCCATTATGTCCTGTTTCAGGAACATACGTGACCCTGGACTACAAAACCAGTCTTAAGTGTCAATTTTTCAAAATTGAGATTTCTACATCACCTGAAAGCTGAATAAATAAGCTTTTCATTGATGTATGGTTTGTTAATCTGGATTTGAAAATCTGGAATCTGAGGGTGCAAAAAAATCTAAATATTGCGAAATTCGCCTTTAAAGTTGTCCAAATGAATTCTTAGCAATGCATATTACTAATCAAAAATGAAGTTTTGATATATTTACAGTAGTAAATTTACAAAATATCTTCATGGAACATGATCTTTTCTTAATATCCTAATGATTTTTGGCATAAAAGAAAAATGGATAATTTTGACCCATACAGTGTATTTTTGGCTATTGCTACAAATATACCCCAGCGACTTAAGACTGGTTTTGTGGTCCAGGGTCACATATTACTCTTAAATTCATATAAATATTGAGGGTATATCAAGTTACTACCATTCAGTATGTCAAAATATGCCAATCAAGACAAGGCCTTCTTTTGTCCAGTCCCCTCTCTAAATTAGAGTCATGTCTCTTTTGCTCACTAGATGGCAGCATTGTAGTGCCGTCCGTTCCTTCCCCATGCTGTGAAGAACATCCCTTGACTGTTTGTTGACATCTCTTCATTATTGTCTAAAAATGTTCTACCAATATCCAACCAGTTTCTTTACTAAAAGCAAAGACATGTCTGATAAAGACAATCTTAGAGACACCTTGACAGCTTTACAAAGGAGACATGTTATTTTCACATATCACTTTCAAATCAACAAGGACCTTTTCAGTGTTACTCGATAATGTTAGAAATGCTTTTCAAACACATCCAGAGCGTTACAGCTGGTTTGTTCCAAAATGCCACAAAGATCTTCTTTGAAAGACATTTTACATATCAGTAAATCTGTCAAGAACCAAAACTGGACCTGATCTAATCATCAGCTGGTCCATCCACACAAGAGGAAGAAAACAGTCATTTCTTCTAATGATATGTAGCTTTTAGTTTATCTTTGAGCAAACAATGTAGAATCCATTAATTAAAGACATATACCTTTGAATATGACGGAACTAAACAAAAACCTGGCCTTTTAGTAGAGATACAACTTTTAGAGTTCTATATAATAATAATAATAATAATAATAATAGCCTATTTATATTGTAAAATATCTTTTAGGCATTATATATATATATATATATATATATATATATATATATATATATATATATATATATATATATATATATATATATATAACATTTAGATAATAATACATATAAATTATTACTATAATTAACTGACATTAATATAAATTTATAAGACGAGAAAGAGAAGATTCCCAGAAGGCTCCAGTTGAAACTATTTTCAAAATGAACATTAAATGTTCCCATACAGTTGCATCGACATAATCCCTCATTATTATTATTTTTTTTTTATAAAACGAGCATGTGTCACCCGAAAGTTGGATGTCAGTAAGGGGCTCAGAACTCTACATATCAGTGTCTTCCTGTGTTAAGATCAGTGGTGCTATCAGAGCGGTTCAGCGCACTCTCAGTGCTGGCAAACCCTGGAGAGAAAAGCTTAAGACACAGCCCTCGATAAGAGACTGTTGACTCCATAAAATGTCACCCCAGTCATATCTCAGTGCTCAGATGAAGGGTCTTTAGAGGAAGGTTAAAAATAGTAACCCTGCCATACAATAAGAAGGTAAGCAGAAATAGAGAGGGAGGAAGGGAATGAATGACTTAGAAGAACAGAAAGATACATTAAACATCAGCAAGTGACCCTGAACTCAGTGTGAACCATCTGTCTGAATTTACAGCTCAAGATACCTGCAGAGAATTATCAGTATCACGAATTATAAGTCTAAACTTGACAGAGTAGCGTGCTGTTCTTCTCTACACATAAAACTTGCAATAATACTTCATTTTTCACATTTTCCGAAGAAAACGTCCAATCAAAATTACTTCCACAATGCTATATGTTTTTTTTCCCCAGCTTTTTTCCCAATGGTAGTACAAAATGTTGTTAATGTTTATGGAATGCCTTATAATTTTATTAGTACTTGATATACGTTCTCATAATGTTGAGAGAAAATGTTCTGAGAACAACATTCTCAAAGCATCCTTATGATGTTATTTGTATTTGAATAACATTATAATCAATACAAGAAAACTGGACATTTTAACATTCTTAGAATATTAAAACATAAACATTCAATTGACATTATATTATTATATAAATAAAATTAGTAGAATGCTGCAAGAAACGTTTTTGTAACATTTAAATAGCGTTATACACTGTAAAAAAAATAAAAATAAAAAAAAGTTGAAAGAAAGAAAAAAAGTTGAGCCAACTTAAAATTTTAAGGCAACCAGCTTCAGCAGATCTTTGTGTTTTTTCAACTTGTTGTAACAAAAAGTTGAGATAATTCAAAAATCTCCTACAAAAATAAGTTGAGAAAACTCAAAAATCTGCTGAAGCTGGTTTCCTTAAAATTTTAAATTGGCTCAACTTTTTTTTTTTTTTTTTACAGTGTAATCTCGACAAGAAAACTGGGCATTTCAACGTTTTAAAAACAATGTTCCTACAACGTTTTTATAATGTAAACTTGTTACCTGGGTGGATCGTTGCCAGGGCATTGCTATGCGGTTGCTAAGGTGTTGTGAGTGTTTTATAGTTATTTTGTTTTTGCAACACGAAAGTAAGCTATTTTCTTAGAATGTGTGAGATTTCCGATTCATTCGCCGCAAAACACAGTTGTGCAGTAAACTCTCATCAAGCTACTTGATTTGAGGTAGGCTATCTGTTCGTAAACAGCACAAGACGTGTTACACACCAAACCGGAGTTATGCTAACTGTGAGCAATAGGAGTTGCGATGCTTGCCTCAGCAAACAGCGCTAATTAAATTTGCCTCCATATCCTTAAATTAACTCCATTTGTGCAAAGTAATAGCTCAGTGTCACCAGCTCGAATGGCCCAGTGTGCTGTGAGCAGTCAGTACACAGCTGCCATGCGTCAGTTTGCTGAAGCGATAAACATCGTCCTCTCTGATGAAAGCTTGTCAACCCGGAGAGCGCCATTACGGCTGATGACTGACAAGTGCAGAATCTCGTACGATGCCATTTGGGATTTGCTTTTCCAGATGTTTTCCAACTTCTCCTTTCTCATTTTCAGCGGGATTGCGGGCAAATAGCGTACAAAGTGAGCGGGACACCGCATTGTGGTCTCATACTGGAGTGCCAATCTCGACTGACGCGTC
Organism: Acrossocheilus fasciatus; assembly: GCA_036784905.1. NCBI lineage: Eukaryota > Metazoa > Chordata > Actinopteri > Cypriniformes > Cyprinidae > Acrossocheilus > Acrossocheilus fasciatus. The sequence continues at coordinate 27,506,684 of CM071956.1, forward strand.
TCTTTTGAAGTATTCATCAATTTTGACAACCATCTGCACAGATTACTGGTTTCTTTCCACACATGCACAATTAGAAGTTTGCTGTTGTTGTCTTCTGTTGCTCAGACTGGATCAGCCCATCGTAGATCGTGCAGAATAACTCCTAGATTTGTTTATAAAGCAAATACCATATGGATTAAAGTGAATGCATATGTGTGGCATATGGGCAAACTAATTAAGGATTAAAAATAAGTTTCTTTAGAAAGTTGAATCATTTACAAGACACTTCTTAATCTCTTAAAGTTTGTGTGTTTGCATTTACCCAGAGGATTTTTTTCAATTGTTTTTAAGCATCTTTGTCTCAGATGTTTCTTTTACAATTTCTGAAGACTCTGGGAAGCTGGAGATATAGCCTAAGCAAAATATCAGTTTTACCTCATTGCTGACATGCTGAGATATTCAAGAAATCTAATTTGTGATTTTACTTCCCTGAGGCATTCGACAATCCAGAGGAAACGCTTATAGCTCTGAGGTTGTACTCTCAAAGCTCAGGAAAATGATTGGAGATGTTTTTTGTCATACATGCAAATTTCTGTGGCCTTTAAACTGTCAACATGTTCGAAAATTTGCTAAAAAACAAAAATCTACTACATGCTTGTGGTCTAATTCTTTCCAAAATAAAAAAATAAAAAAATAAATAAAAAAATAAACTAGTAAAAGGCCTTTTAGTATAATTGTACAAACATCCACCTTCAGCTTGTGGTTCATGTGCCTTTTTGCTGTGAAATCTTTACAGATGTTTATGAAGTAGCCTACATTTAAGAACTGTTATATTGTTCGTAATATTCCAAGATGAACACTAGGTTTAATTGATTATCATTTTTTTAGAAAAATCATGTTAAAATGTGATTATTAAATATGATCATCGGGCTTTTGAGGAACGTTTATTTGTTCATCTCTCAGTCATCATTGTATTGCATTGCTTTATATGTTTTGCCCCCCGCAATAAAAAAGCACAGAGATTTAATTTTAGAATTTAGTATTTAAATATCAAGACACATTATTGGGAGAACTAGATTGGCAACTGATAATTATGTGCATTTTATGTAAGTAGTCTGTTATACTGTTATAAACATCTCAATGATTTACATTACAAACAAATTTCATCTTACTTTTAGGTTGTATAAATACCAGCAACTTCACCAAATTCCACGTTTGCTCAGTTTAAATTAAAGTGTTTTTCTTCCTCAATTATGAGCTCTATATTCTCATTATGTCATATATGAGCCATAGAAGCTTTATGTAAAATTGGTTTGTCTAAAAGTTCAATAAACTGTTTTTGTAAAAGTACAAAAAATCTGTCTATTATTACAAATGTCAGGCTTCATAGGGTAAAAAATAATTCGGGCAAAATTAAATAGCCGCAGATTAGCCAATTGTTGAGCTGAGCTACAAAAATAAATGTGGTTTGCACAGAGTTCATATTGATATCTTGATGGCATTTAGACTTTTGATTGCAGAATTTAGCATCTTGGCTAATATAAGCATAGTTTGAGACATTGTTGAGATCTCTTTCAAAACGTTAGAGGAGACACATGAGATTACTGAGGTGTTCTTCTCTGGAGAAAAGCCCATGACACCTAATCAAAAGTCTCAGTTTGATTTTGATTTTATCTTATTGCTATTTAGAGACATCTTATGTTATTTTTCTCTATTCGGGAACCTGAAATAGCGAGCATAGTATGGTGCAAATGTGATATTTCAGAATAAATGCACAAAATGCTGTTCAGATACTTGGCTCACTTCTTTCTTTGTCGTGCCTGTCAATTAAAACATCAAGTGGCGTGTGCGCATGCTGCGCGATGATAATCTTCCACAAATAATGAGGACAGGCAACGAAACCATACACAAATGGCTGCAAGTATCTAATCAATGTCTCACAGGGATGAGAATTGTGTTTTTTCTTCTTCTCTCGCTATTTTATTTTACTCTCCCCTCCTCCAGTAAATACAAATTGCTTATGCATCAGAATAGTCATTATCTCAGCTGCCAAGGTGCGTCGAATCTCAGAAACACGTGCGTTTTCCTGCAGTCTCCAGATCACAGGGATAGGCTAAAGTAGCACGGCTATTACAGCGGAATACAGGCCCGGTGTCATTCTAATTATTCACTATCTGCAGATATGCAAGCACTATAATCTGTTTGGGTGAAATAGCCATTTCTGATCAGCAGTGCCGCGTCGAGCTGTTTAGGAATTCACTGCGTTTTTGATCTAATCACAACATCAAAATATTCATGACACACAATGATATCTCTCCGAGGCAGGCTGACAGCCATTAACGGGGAAACATGGGTAATTTATTAACACTTATCTAGACCTGAAAAGGCCTTTCACTCCGCTCACCACAGAGAGAAGAGTAAAATAGTTTTATGTGATACCAAATGATTTATAATGGTCAGTCGTTATTTGCAAAAGGGATTTAATTAAAACGTGCCTTCCCAATTTTGTCCTGGAGGAAGTTTCCTGGAGAGGGAGAAACAGATGTAGGGTTTTGTTTGAATCACTTTTGCTATATTGTAAGTATTGTAAATAACTTAAATCGTATGGAAAAAAGGTGCGATAAGCGACCGAACAGTCATGCTTTGCAACAATGGATGTACTTCGCTAACTGCTACTGCTAACTTTTTCCACCTTCTCTCAGAGGCTAGGCTAAGATGGTCAGGGTTGCCAGGTCTTTGAAACAAAACCAGCCTAATTGCTAATCAAAACTAGCCTAATCATGTTTTTTCAGTAGTTTTTCCCCTCGTCAGCGTTTCGGAGAGATCACTTTAACACGCAGACTTCAAAAACAACCTGCGGTAAAAGTAGCCCAATTCTGCAGTAAAGCCGCAGACTTGGCAACCCTAAGACGGTGGATCTCTTTGTCTTCTTGCAACCGTTCAATTAACCCAATCACCCACCATCAGAGCCAGCTGCGAGCTCTGATTGCAGTCGTGATAAACACAAAACAAATCAATACGAGCGTTGTAAAGGTTAAATGATGTTATGTTGTCTGTTGTAACGCCGCTGTGTGCTGGAGCAGTGAGCCACTGACTCGCTCTCGCCTCGGCAGACTTTTAATGCGCAAAACACTTTGTAGTTGCATTCGACCCACCAGTAATTCATTCAAACCTTAGTTTATTTCATGTTTCTAATCCAAGAGCACACATTACGCTTGCTAATTAGTCTAAATTAGCCGATTCTCTCACGCACATCTTTCCTCAGAGAAAGGTTGTTTAGTCGATCCCACAAAAACACGACTTTGGTGTTGAAGTGAACGTTTTCCGACTCAAATCCTGTAAAGGGCCCAGCAATCTTTTCTTACAGGCATACAGTCACTTTCAAAAACAATTAAGCCAATGACATCACTGTAATTACAGTAACTAATTACCCTCTCTAAATGAACAGCTTAGCCCACAGAAAGCACGCGCACACACAACACAAAGTGGCTTCAGGGAAAAGAGCGTCCACTAAACTTCTCTTCTGCTCATCTCTCAAGACCACACAAAGGAAGCTCTTGTTTTTGGCTCACGTACGCGTCGTTCTGAAGGTACATCATAAATATTTGCACTCAGTTCTTATCAGTGAATTTGCATTAGTCTCTTATCAGTCCTCTTGCCGGGCTTAACTTGATAAGGAGGAAGCGCATCGCACGCCTGCCATTAATGAACCTTCGCTTAGTCTGATGTCATTCTTTAGCCAAGACTTCATCAGCATCAAGGAGTTTGCATGTTAAAGAGTTTCCCATCTTATTATTGGGGCTTGCTAAAGCAAGCACGACTATATTGATTAAATTTGCAGTTAGTGATTTGAACAAAGCCCTAATGTTAAACTTTAAACTTTGGTGTCTAATTTGTCCTTAACATGTATGCTATGTACGTGAATGATATCTTAGATAATGTGGCTTGCTGGGAAAAGGAGCAAACGAAGATTTCACACCAGATTCAAGTGGATCACATGGATTCACCACGTTGACCAACAGCCGTCTGTCATATTGGAAAGGATCAAGCCAGTCTGTGAACGCTTAAAAGCAAGCTGATTGTGTGTCTGCATCCGTAGTTATACACAAGTGTGAATATCTATATCTGCAATAAACTTGTGCAGATGATTTAGCTAAATCAGTACAATACAATACAACAAGACAAAGACCTTAGCAACACATAAAAACATTCTGTCAGTTTCAGAACTGAAAACTTTGTCATTAGTCTAAAAACAGCTTATATTGAAGCCAGTCTGCCAAAATGACATCTTGTGGAATGTGCTACGCTATGATGTAATAGTGTGGATAAGCACCGCCTCCACAGAAGATCAACACCTGCTTCTACATCACTGCCTGTTTAGCCCCTGTTAATTCACACATGCAATGTTTACGAGAGAGGCGAACGCAGATCTACGCAGAAACCAAACGATAAAGATTTCTCTGAAGACAACACGACGCTGTGCAGTGCCAAGTTGTGGGAAAACACAGTCTTTGCATTGCCTTCCTTCTGATCCCAATGTTAGGAAAGAGTGGATGACCTTTGGATTGTTGGATTTGTTTACAAACAAGGCACAATTCGATGCAGGGTTTTCAAAAAGATTGAAACTAAATGACGATGCTGTGCCGACTATATTGAGAAACCTGAGATGAGATGTTAAACCAAGGTCCTGACTCTCTGTGGTCACTAAAAATCCCATGGCACTACTCGTAAAAGAGTAGGGGTGTAACCCCGGTGTCTTGGCCAGATTCCCTCCACTGGCCCTTGTCAATCATGGCCTCCTAATAATCCCCATCCACTTGATTGGCTCTATCTCTCTCTCCTCTCCACCTGTAGCTGGTGTGTGGTGAGCGCACTGGTGCTGTTGTCCTGTGGCTGCCATCGCATCATCCAAGTGGATGCTGCACACTGGTGGTGGTTGAGGAGAGACCCCCCCACATGATTGTAAAGCGCTTTGGGTGTACGGCAATACACAATAAAGCGCTATATAAATGCATCATTCATTCATTCATTCATTCATTCATTCATTCATTCATTCATTCATATATTGGATCCGACAGTAATGTCACAACACACAAGTATGACTAACTGTTTTTATTAAGGGATCACAATTGCTTTGTTATTACAGAAAGTTTGATGTGAATATTTATGCATTTTTTAACATAAATCACAGCAGAGTCCATCTTTAAAGGACGAAGACTGTCAATTATACACAACTGTTAGCCAATCATAGCAGTGGGCGTTTACTTCCGAGTCTAGAATCTACCACACCTACTCAAACAGAGCGTTCTGATGAGCGTTCTGATGAAAATAGCTTCTAAATAAAGATGTTTTTTGATGTAAAAATCTTGATAAATTTTTAAGTGGACCTCAGAGAACAGTACAAATAATAAAGAAGGCAGTTCATGACCTGTTTAATTTCAGCGGTTTTTACAACCAGGGGCTGTGCAGTGTTGTGGCATCTTGAAAAACGAATTGTTTTTTACTGAGTGACGACACGTTGGTGTTTCAGGATGGTCAGACGTGTCAGTGTGACTGGAGCAGTCAAATGTGGCATCTACATATAAGATTACTCCCAACACTCAAGCATCATAGGAGCGGGTTTTGCACCAGCAAGAGCCACTCAAATCAGGTTTCTGGTTTTCAGAAGGTCAGTTATTTGGGACAGACTAATATATTTTGCCTAGAAATCTATTTTATTTAGATTCTATGCATTTATAATGACCAAACAAACCAAAAACTACATTTTCAGTTCAATACTTCTTGTCTCAAAACAGGTTAAGATATGACTGTTGATTACCAATATCAATTTATTAGAAAATAGTTTTCTAACAAAAATGTACAACAACATTTACAATAATGCACTTACAATGGATGTCTGTGGAGCAAGACATTCCTGAGGGTTGCAATGTTGCAAAGTAGAAAAACTGTGAAGCCAAAAATGTGTTGTTTGCACTGTAAAGTTGTATAAATTGTCCTTTTGAGGTGGGGATACTGTTCTCTCATATTATACAGGTGCATCTGAAAAAAAAGGAATATCATGAAAAAGTTAACTTTCTTTTTTTGTAACATTTCAAAAAGTGAAACTTTCATATATTCTAGATTCATTACATGTAAAGTCAAACATTTCAAAAGTTTTTTTGTTTTAATTTTGATGATTAGAGCTTTCAGCTCATGAAAGTCAAAAATCCAGTATCTCAAAATGTTAGAATATTTCCTAAGATCAATCAAAAAAAGGATGTGCAAAACAGAAAAGTTCAAGTTCAAGTATGTTCATTTCTGCACTCAGTAGGGGGTCCTTTAGCACAAACTCCAGCGTCAGTGAGGTGTGGCATGGAAGTGATCCGCCTGTGTCACTGCTGTGGCACTATTGAGCCTTCAGCTTGTCTGGATTGTTGGATCGACTGTTTCTCATCTTTCTCTTGAAAATATCCTATAGATTCCATATGGGGTTCAGGTCAGGCATGTTGGCTGGCCAATCAAGCACAGTAATATCATGGTCAGCAAACCACTTGGAAGTGGTTTTGTCACCGTGGACATGTGCTCAAATCCTGCTGAAAAAGGAAATCAGCCTCTCCATAAAGCTTGTCAGCAGATGGAAGCATAAAGTGCTCCAAAATCTCCTGGTAGACAGCTGCATTGACTTTGGACTTGATAAAACACAATGGACCAACACCAGCAGACGTCATGGCACCCCAAATCCTCACTGACTTCGGAAACTTCACACTGGACTTCAAGCAGCTTGGATTCTGTGCCTCTCCAGTCTTCCTCCAAACTCCAGACCTTGATTTCCAAATGAAATGCAAAATTTACTTTTATCTGAAAAGAGGACTTTGGAGCACTGAGCAACAGTCCAGCTCTTTTTCTCCGTAGCCCAGGTAAGATGCTTCTGACCTTGTTTCAGAAGTGGCTTAGTAGCCTTTTTCCTGAAGTTGTCTGAGTGTGGTGACTCTTGATGCACTGACTCCAGCTTCAGTCCACTCCTTGTGAAGCTCTCCCAAGTGTCTGAATCGGCTTTGCTTGACAATATTCTCATCCCTGTTGCTTGTGCATATTTTCCTACCCAATTTCTTCCTCCCAGTCAACTTTGCATCAATATGCTTTGATACAGCACTCTGTGAATGGCCACGCCTTTCAGTAATGACCCTCTGTGACTTACCCTCTTTGTGGAGGGTGTCAATGATTGTCTTCTGGCTCAAAAAATATTCTCATAGCTTCATAAAATTACAGTTTAACCACTGATGTCACATGGATTATTTAACAATCTCCTTGCTACGTTTCTGAGCCTTGCTGTCTATGGGAGGGTCAGAGAGCTCATGGAATTAATCAAAAATATCTTAATTTGTGTTCCGAAGATGAACGAAGGTCTTACGGGTTTGGAACGACACGAGGGTGAGTAATTAATGACAGAATTTTTAATTTTGGGTGAACTATCCCTTTAAGCCTTACATATTTTAATATCTATTTCCAATACAGTGCCATGAGACTTCCATAGCAAGTGCATTACTGTAAACTGTTGTTGTGAAACAGCCTGTGACAGATGCTGTCCACAAGCTGCCGAAGGAGAGACTCCAGTGGTGTTTGGGTTGTGAGCCGCTGCTGATGAAGTGTTCTGCATGTTTTTCTGTGTCTCCTCATGTTTCTCTTTGCTGCTGATTTGAAAGAGCGGCCTCTCTTCACCTCGCACTATGAGATTCCCCCATCTGCTTCCCCTTCATTTCATCAGCTCTCCGATCGACAGCAGCCCTTCCCTCTATCACAGTCACCTCGCCGCATGCCACGGATTTGAAGATTAGCTACTCCCATATTTTCCCTTTCAGCATTTATCTCCTACAAGACACAGCCATACTGAAAAAGGGCAAAACCACAATGAGCCACACGCTTTCCCATGCCTCGAGGCCTTTTAATTACAAAACCAATGAACAAACTGAGCTGGGGAGGGGTGAGTGTTAAAATTAAAGGGACGCATTCAATATGTTGTTTGTTCTTTCTTAAAAATGCCATGTCGCATTGCATTGCTGTCATTGCAAACATTTTTTCATATATATATATATATATATATATATATATATATATAAACACACACACACACACACACACACACACACACACACAAAAGATTCAGTAATGTTTAAGTATTTATACAGTGACCCCAAGAATAAAAACATACAAATGAATGAATTCCATTGCCCTCCCAACCAGGGATGTGCAGAGAGTTCCTCAGGGGCAGGGGCTCAAATGTAAAAAGGGGCAATATGGTTGGAATAAAACTATTGGCCAAAAGTTTGGATACATTACTATTTTATATTTTTGCAAGAAGTCACTTATAGTCATCAAGCCTGCATTTATTTGATCAAAATTTTAATATACTTTATTCATTTAATTTATTTACTTAACGCATTTTATGCAATGCTGATTTATTAGCAATGTTGGAAACCTGTGATACTTTTTTCAGGATTCTTTGGTGAATAAAAAGTTAAATAAGAACAGCATTTATTTAAAATATAACTTTTGTAACAATATACACTACCATTCAAGAGCTTGAAGTCAGCACTTTTTCTTTCTTTCTTTTTTTTTGAAAGCAATTAGTTTTTATTCTTCAAGGATTGGTTAAATTGATAGAAACAGTGATGGTAAAGATTGATATTGTTAGAAAACATCTCTGTTTGAATAAATGCTGTTCTTTTAAATTTTTATTTATCAGTGAACAAGTTTATATCACAGGTTCCAATAAATAAATAAATAAAAATACAAATAAAGCAGCACAACTGTTTCCACCATTGATAATAAATCAGCATATTAGAATGATTTCCGAAGGACCATGCATTGAAGAATGGAGTAATGATGCTGACAATTCAGATTTGAATCACAGAAATAAATGATATTTTATTAAAATAGTATAAATGTATATTTAAAAAATAAGTATTTCACAATATTAAGCTACAATTTTTTTTTTCTCTATTTTTGATCAAATAAATGCAGGCTTGATGAGCATAAGACATATTCATAATGCTGCGTAAATATCAAAAATTGTAATATTTAAAGTCCTTTCACGTCGCCATTCCGCCATTCCGCAAGCCTACACTTCACATAATAGGCCTGTAGGTGGCACTTGAGCTATGATAGTTTCATCCTAATATTATCAACATGATTGCACAGACACTATTGGAAGAAAACTGAAGTGAGCAGGATGGTGACTTTAACTGAAAAATTGCTTTTTACAGCAGAATTGAATTTTGTTTACATTATTATTACAACCTGAATTCCGGAAATGTTCGGGAGTGTTTTAAATTTGAATAAAATGAAAACTATAAGACTTTCAAATCACATGAGCCAATATTTTATTCACAATAGAACATAGATAACATAACAAATGTTTAAACTGAGAAATTTTACAATTTTATGCACAAAATGAGCTCATTTCAAATTTGATGCCTGCTACAGGTCTCAAAATAGTTGGGACGGGGGCATGTTTACCATCGTGTAGCATCTCCTCTTCTTTTCAAAACAGTTTGAAGACGTCTGGGCATCGAGGTTGTGAGCTTCTGGAGTTTTGGTGTTGGAATTTGGTCAAATTCTTGCCTGATGTAGGTTTCCAGCTGCTGAAGAGTTCGTGGTCATCTTTGACGTATTTTTCATTTAATGATGGGCCAAATGTTCTCTATAGGTGAAAGATCTGGACTGCAGGCAGGCCAATTCAGCACCCGGACTCTTCTACTACGAAGCCATGCTGTTGTAATAGCTGCAGTATGTGGTTTTGCATTGTCCTGCTGAAATACACGTCGTCTGGAGGGGAGCATATGTTGTTCTAAATCCTTTATATACCTTTCAGCATTCATAGTGCCTTACAAAGCATGCAAGCTGCCCATACCGTATGCACTTTTCCACCCTCTTACCATCAGAGAGGCTGGCTTTTGAACTGAACACTGATGATACGCTGGAAGGTCTCCCTCCTCTTTAGCCCGGAGGACACGGTGTCCATGATTTCCAACAAGAATGTCAAATTAGGACTTGTCTGACCATAGAACACTTTTCCACTTTGAAACAGTCCATTTTAAATGAGCTTTGGCCCACAGGACACGATGGCGCTTCTGGACCATGTTCACATATGGCTTACTTTTTGCATGATAGAGCTTTAGTTGGCATCTGCAGATGGCACGGCGGATTGTGTTTACCGACAGCGGTTTCTGGAAGTATTCCTGGGCCCATTTAGTAATGTCAATGACAGAATCATGCTGATAAGTGATGCAGTGTCGTCTGAGGGCCCGAAGACTACAGGCATCCAACAAAGGTCTTTGGCTTCTCCAGTTTCTCTGAATCTTTTGATGATGTTATGCATTATAGATGATGAGACTTGCAAAGCCTTTTCAATTCGATATGTTGAGGAACTTTGTTTTTAAAGTATTCCACAATCTTTTTACACACTCTTTCATAGATTGGAGAGCCTCTGGCCATCTTTACTTCTAAGAGACTCTGCCTCTCTAAGACATCCCTTTTATGTTACAGACCTGATGTAAATTAAATTAATTAGTTGCTAGATGTTCTCCCAGCTGAATATTTTCAAAATTTCTTGCTTTTTCAGCTCTTTGTTGTCCCCATGCCAACTTTTTTGAGACCTATAGCAGGCATCAAATTTGAAATGAGCTCATTTGGTGGATAAAAGTGTAAAATTTATCCGTTTAAACATTTGTTATGTTATCTATGTTCGGTCACACTTTATATTAGGTAGCCTTAGCTACTATGCACTTGCATCAAAAAGTACAATGCATTTATTGTCGTCATATTGTATTGCAAAACACTTTTGCTGCAATTGAGGTGGGATACAGGTAAGGTTAGGGGCAGGTTTGGTGGTACGGGTAGGTTTAAGGGTGGGTTAAGGTGTAAGGGATGGGTCAACACTCAACAAAGTAATTATAAATGTAATTACAGAAATTGGTAACACTTTATTTTGATGGTCCCTTTTGAACATTCTGTTGACACTAAGTAATGTTGCAACTACATGTCAACAAACTCTCATAAGAGTATTAGTAGACTGTCTGCTTCATATCTACTAACTCCTTATTGTGTTGGTCTCCCAACAGATATTCTACTGACTATAACTAACTTTGCAAGAACGAACTTATTCAACTTAATCTAACCCTAACCCTACCAGTCAACTAATACACTACTAACACTCTAATGAGAGTCAGTAGAAATGTAGCTGCAACATTACTTATAGTCAATAGAATGTGTTAAAGGGACCATCAAAATAAAGTGAAACCCAGCAATTAATTACAGATGTACTTGCATAAAGGTATTTTTAAAAATATAAGTACAATGTAAAAACATGTATGTACACAATAAGTGCATTGTACCAAATTATTAATTTAAATGTAAGTACATAGTAGTTAAGGCCACCTAATGTGAAGTGGGACCCTATGTTCTATTGCGAGTAAAATATTGGCTCATGTGATTTGAAAGTCTTTTAGTTTTCATTTTATTCAAATTAAAAAAAACGTCCCAACATTTCCGGAATTCGGGTTGTGTTATTATCATTATTATTTTTATCTATTATTCTTATTCTTAAGCCTAGTCCCAGCCTAAAATGCATATCTTGGCTGTTTTAACTGAAAGAAACTTGCACTGACTTATCTTAAATATGTCGGTGCCATTGTTTCCATGTTTATAAAATGTTTATAAAAGTCATGTTTATAAAAGATACTTAAATATCCTAATTGAACTATGACATAATCCTAGTTTAACCCAAGCCCTGTCTGTGAAACCAGGCTTAGGGGTTTCCATCTTCCTGTGTGTTCTAACAGTAAATCCACAGTAAATCCACACTTACAATTGCATTAATTTCAATGCATAAGATGCAAAATACCAAAGTAGGTGGCATTGAGACAAATTGCTGCAGCTTTTCTCAGAACTAACTTCATTACTGTTCACAGCCAATTTAAGATGACTGGTTGTCAGGTGATTGTATGACTGTAAAAACTGTAATGTAACATTTATAAAACTTAAAGAGAGATGCTGTCATGATTATTTCACACTTAAGTGCACGTTTAAAAAGTGCAGTTTGTAATAATTTAAACGTTTTACTGTAAATTACATTTTAAATCATAGTTTTAATAATCTTTTAAAGAAGTGCATATATTTTGATTTGTTGACTAACATACTAAAGCACATGAAAAGTACTTCATTATAGAGTGTTATGCAATAAGACATTTAAAGTTAAAATATTATGTAGTACATTGTACAGTTTCATCATTACAAATGTGTAATTATATATGGGGTACATGACATAAAATGTTCAGAAATTACATTAAAGTATGTTTTTAAACAAGTGTCTAAAAAGCTGCTATTTGAGAGCAATAGAATGAGTCTGATGATCAGAGTTGAAATTCCAGTAAAACAAATGGGAAATAAAGATATTCATTGCATGATACAGACCATGAAGCAACACAATGATGGATGTTTCATAACTCTATAAGAGATCCTGGTATATGTAGATGACACTCGGAGCGCTATTGTCTCCTCGCCGCTAACAGCTGTCTTTATCTTTTGTTATGACACGACAATCTCTGACAGAAGCCTAATTACTGTTTAAGTTAATTACCAGCACTACACTGATGCTCTGCCTTCAGTTCAAAGCTCTCAGCCGCTAATTGACACGTCGCCTTCTGCATATTGGAACGGTAATGGTGGCGTGCCATTATCAAACCCCTAATGATCAGGTGCTGGGCGTTATATGAGGAAGCAGGGCATTTCTGCCAAGGCCTCTGGACTCTACTCGCCCCCCGTAGCAACTCTTCTTGCCCCCGTCGCTGCTTTGATGCACTGGATGCTACGGCGGTGACAGCACTAGGAGAGGATGTTCTCAGAGAGAGGAAGTGAGCGTGTGACGGATAGTAATTATGGAGTTGTTCATTTGATAATCCTGTCTGCTGTCCCGCAGGGAGCTAATTAAACACTGGGAGCATTCATTAAGCTGCACCTGTCTCACTGGAAATGATAATGGGCCAAAGTTCATCTAAGCTGAAAATGTCAATGACAGAATGGAGGAAGTCAGGAAACAATGTAGGAGCTGTTGTGGCGAACAACTCAAAGCATCAGTGAGCTTTATTTTTGATGAACAGCTTTATAGTCTAAACCCGCTGGGAAACCAGTTTTAATAAACATGCAAGCGCTTCATATTGTTTTCAGTTTTTTAAGGTGTCCTCTGCTAAACATTTAATATTTTTTTCCTACTTAAAGACAACATGAAATTAAAACTGGCAATATTTTCTTTCTCAGTTTGGTTTATTATAATGATAACATCTAAATGAACTGTTTTCATTAAAGTTAAAATATTATGTACCATCACTGAATCAAAGTATTTTTATCCACAAAATGATTTTATGTCTTAAATAAGGTAAACATTTCTCTTTAATGTAAGCATTGCAGGTTGCCACTTTTTACAGTGTGCTTGATAATTATTTTCCTAATTTAAAAAGTGTTACACATATCTCATTGTATTAATGCATTATTTACTACAAACAGGAGCTGTTATTTAATAATTTATGAAGTAGATCCAACATCTATAATATTAATCATAACCTACAGGCCATGTGAGCAGAATTATTTAGTCTTAAATTCTTTTGTTTTTATGCCTTCCCTATTAAAATCACAGACCTGTATATAACACTGAGAATTAAATCATGTAAGACTGATCTCTTTGACAAATCTGATATTTGATTTGTCCAAATGCATACATTTAATTTGATTTGCATACAGAGTATTTTACATAAACGTTGGTAAAACCTTACGATAAGGTTTCATTTGTTAATATTAACATTATAGTTAATATGAACTAACAATGAACACGGCTTAAACATTTATTAATCTTAATGCTGCATTTTTATTAAAGGTAACAAAGATGAATAAATACTGTAACAATGTATTGCTCATTGTTGGTTAAAGCATTAACCATTTTTAATTAAATTAAATCTCACTGTAATGTGTCACCAAATCATTTATTAAAAATTATATCGGTTGTATTTGATCTGTTTTGTAAAAATCAGATAACATTAGGGAAACACAGCCGGTAGATACCGCAAAATTTGCTAAATTTTATTCACAATAAATTTAACGCGGATCAAATCAGGTAAGTAAGGGAATCGATAATATTGTGAAATTATTTTATTGGGATTTAGTGGCATTTAGTCCAACATTAGGAGCATGCACTTAAGTCAAAAGACTTTTTTTAATTTATTTTTTAAACATTGTTCAACTTTAATTATAAAAAAGAAGGTTTCTGTCCTGGACGCCAATTGGTCCATGACTGCACATATTCCATAGAAACCAACTATTTTCTCTGTCTATGACTACTTGTTTGTGCAAAAGTGGCACTTGATGGATTTTCTGAATGAAATAATAAAGAAAAATTGTGTACTTAATATTTTTTATTATGTATTATTATGTAGTTAAGACAACAGCCTTTAGCTGTATATTTACCGTATGTTCAACCTTTGTATTTTATTGCATGAACATTGTTTATGCAATACAATTTTTGAGTGTTTTTGCATTTTTAATAGATTTTGGTATATGATCATTCTTTGGACTATATTAGTTTGCCTGCATGTAAAACGAATTATGTAAACATTAAAAGCACACAAAACTGCTGTTAAAATGTCTAATTATTTAGACTCAGTGTTTAAAGATGTGTAACACAATATTCCAGTGCGGCGTGACAGGGGCTGAATTTGCTCTGCGCGACTGTTATAAGCAGAGGTGTTGTTCTCTTAATGATTAATTACCTAATGTCAGCGTGCCTGTGCGAGGGCCAGCCGCACACAGAGACTCCGTCAGGTTGTTAGTATGTGTGATGATTAGCAGTCCAGCCCCATAGGGACGCATATTAATGAGGCCACATACAGTGTTAACAATTCATATCAATTCTTAAGGCAGGGCCTAAATTAATTAAGCTCTCATTTACAGGCACACAGAAACCCCTCTGGATTTGACCTGAAGAGAGAGAGTGTTAATAACGCTTTTTGGAGTAGCATTTACACAATTAATTAATTCTCATTAACAGCTAGTGAAATATAAGAGTTATCAAAAGGATGTTAAGGTGATGTCTCAATAATGACGAGCATGTCGCTTCGCTCCCTCTGTGGTCAGTCAGTAAAATCTCATTTAGTGTGAGCGTTTCAGACGAAATATGACAGCACGTTGCATTTTGCTGGTTGTTTATACATACAGGAAATGCATGCGACGACATTTGGACAACACAGAAAAATGTTAAAGCTCAGAGGTTGAGACTTATTAGAGAAAGCTTTTCATCTAATGTATACGAATGCATATTAATGTTCTTCCAAACTTCTTGGAAGAATTTAATTGATCGAGTTATCTTCTGAATTTCTATAGGAAACGTGAGATGACTCGAGTCTTTTTTGTGGGGGCAGATATCTGTCCCGATTTCAATTTAAAAACATATTGATCAAATGTGGTTTTCTCATAATTCAAAAGACTTAGATGCCCTCTTTATCTGCTTTTTCTGAGTTGTTTCTCCTAAAATGAGAGATAAAAACAGTTCAGTTGAAATTGACAGTAAAGAATTTATAATGTTACAGAAGATTTAGATTTAATGCTGGTCTTTTAAACTTTCAATTAAAAGAATCCTGAAAAAAAAATAATTTCCACAAAAATATGACCAGCAGCACAACTGTTTTCAACATTGATAATAATAATGAATGTCTCATGTGACACTGAAGACTGGAGTAATGAAGCTGAAAATTCAGCTGCAGGAATAAATTACATTTAAATGTATTACAATAGAAAACAGTTATTTGAATTTGTAATAATATTTCACATTATTTCTGTTTTTACTGTATTTTAAATTAAATAAATGCACCCTTGGTGATAATAAGAGACTTCTTTCAAAAGCATTTAAAAATCTTATCAACCCCAAACTTTTAGTGTATATGCTATAAAATGCATGTTGTTAGCACAGCTCAGATCATTTGGTCTTGAATTTTCATTAAAAAAAAAACAAAAAAAAAAGAAACAAGAATGTTTGACTTGAAATCTTTTGATTGCAGACTTCTGGAGACTTTTTGTCAGGTGAAACCGAGATCTTCATCTGATCTCCTTTGAATCTCACTGTTGTCAAGAAGAAACAACTGAAATATTGTTCTTTACCAAAAATAATATTCATTTAAAAAATGATTCAGAGCATGCAGCGCTTCTAGCATCCAAGATTGCAACAACCAAGACTTTTTCCCCTCATGATTCAGCGATATGTGATAGAACCACAGTGTGTGTGTGTCTTTGTGTGTGTGTGTGTGTGTGTGTGTGTCCGTGTACATGTGTGACAGCCACCGATTTGGGGCCCCAAGGACTTGCTCCTTCCCTTCCCATCAGCAGGCGTTTTCAGGGGGCATGCAGTAATTTCATGGCTCGTTGAGGGTGCGCAAAACCTGGGCCACTGTCACTGTTAACTTTCCTCTCGCCTGGAGCCTTTAAATGAAGTTATTAATCCAGCAAACACAAGCGGACCGGGCGCTCCTGTGCATGGGGAGGGGAAAGATTCGCAGCCCCCGTCGACATGCGCGTCGCAACGAACCGTGTAATGACAATTTCATTTGTTTTTCAAAATAACTTTGGCATCACCTGACTGGACGTCACCCGTCAGGACCGGTCTCGCTTCCTCTTCCTCTTCCTCTCCGCGTTGCGTCCTCCATGCTTGCACCGCGTCGGTTTCCCAACCTCCACGTTTTGCCGGCGCATCTGTTTCCTGTTTAATTGAATCAAGCCTTTAGAGTTTCCCTACACCCCCTGCACTGAGTATATGTGGTAAGACCACAGAAGTAAACATCAGAGGTAGTAGGAAGCAGCTTTTGCCATTCACGGCTTATCACCAAAGACCCATATGTTCACATAATATGCCTTCAATTTGAAGGAAAGGATAACATTGTCTACCAAATATCCCTCGCAGACAATGTTGGAGCAATAGAGACAAATACATCAAACTAAATGTGTTTGCCTTACTGTAAATATAATCTTCTGCTTTGTTTTTAAGGGGAGTTAAAGCACACTTGCAGGAGCTGAGTTATTTTTGCCAGATTTTGGCCGTTTTAGATGCATTTTTTCTCTTTATGGATAGCACACAGGTGGGTAAAAGGTTGGCGGGGATGATGTTTTGCCAATTTATTTTATCAAATGAACTAAAAATGAACTTCAAATATATCTCATGCCAGAGGCGAAAACATATGCAAAACCCATTACGCAGGCTTCACCCTACCCCATTTCACACTATAATTCTATCAGATATCCTTTTAATGGTCTTCAGAAATGTGAAGGTGATGGAAGGTAGGTGCAAGGAGTTGAGGGCTTCAGACAAGCCAGATAAAGTAACTGGATGAATTATGCCTTAATTGTGCCTACTCGAGTCAATCTTCTCAGAGAGATGGGGAAAAAAATGCATGGAGATGCACGCGGCAAAACCGTCAGACCCGTTGTTCCTCGAGAAAGATCTCAGACTTGTTTGTTGGATAGTTAAGAGCCATTTTAATCATTTAGGACGAGATCCAATCCATCGTGAACGTTTAACTTTGACCCTTACGTTCTCCTTATGCCTTTTTTTTGTGACAACATATATTTTAAATTGCTAGTGAAAGTGGTGACGCACCAAACACCTCTATTTCTAGTCCTTCAAAATCTTAAAAATATACCATTTTCAATAAGTAATGCATCAAAGAGTTCAAGTTCAAGCACGGCAATTCTTGTAAACGAAGTCGAAAGGAAGTATAAGTTCATACCTGCTCATAAATCCCTGAATATAATGAAGGTTAACAGATTTGGCTTGCTGTTGAAAATAGAGGGCTTCAGCTTGAGACTCAACTCGAGCGTTAACGTCTCCTTGGACTGCTTAATAATGAATGTGTTATGCATTTACATAAATAAAGGTGGAGCTGAACTGTCATGGCACTGAAATATGCAGCTGTTGCATTATATTTGACAAGATTAGATGAACAAACTCATCAAGAGCCTTCATTTAGAGCATAAAGCAAAATGGGAGAGGTGTTTTACTGAAGTTTATTGAGAACAAGACATTCCAGAAGGGCCTTCCCTTGTGAAAATGAAGTATACTTAAAAAGAGAACTTATGGTGTATTTACACATAATTGTGAATGAATGTATTGGACACTTAATTGTGTGTTAATTGATACTAAATGAAATTTATTATAGTTTCCATTTATATTAAATTTTAAAGTGCTTTTTTGAACCATGTAATGCGGACTTTATGATTTGTAATTTTATAATTACTTCTGAAATATGGTTAAAGTGAACTGAATGACAAGCATTTATGAGAATTTAGAATATTCTTTAGTGTCATTTCTATTGAAACTTGTATGTTATTGTGTTAAATATATTACACATTTGTAATGATGAATTTGCAATTTAGTACTTTTAAAATATATTAACATTAAATGTAATATTGAAATAACAATTACACTTAAAGTGTACTTTAAAGCACAAAAATATTAATAAAACACAATGCAAATGTGCATTAATTTAAAAAGTACATATTAGTAATTTAAAATGTACTTTTAATCTGACAATTATTATTATTTTTTTAATTTACCAAAGTGTGTTAAGAAACATACTCATGACCTGCATGATATGAAGCATGCTATACGTACCCATTTAATACAATTAAGCACACTTCTTTATGACAACAGGTGAAATTTCAGTCTGAACGAACAAAAAAATGCGATGTGTTCAACAGTCAATCTTCAAAATAAAAGTTTAAGCCTATTCAAGGGTTTTAAAGCCTGATACCATAAGAGAACAGTTTTCAGTTATACAATATGTTTGTGCTTTAAATAATCCAGAAATGATTTGATCTGAAGAATATAGCAAAAAGGAATTTTTACCCTCTAAAGAACCATAGCAACTCAAAAACATCCTATAGAGTGACTATTGAAAGAGCCACTGAAGAAGCTTTAGTTTTAGGAGTTAAGTGGCTGCGATGCACTTTCACCCGTTCTGTATCTTCTGTTTCACAGAGGTCATTCTGTCCTCTGTGTTTTATATAGACTGTCTTTCCCCTGCCATAATTTTACAACACAGTTATTTACATCACCCTCTCGGCTGAGCAAGATACGGCATAATTGCATGTTAGTTTTTAATTATAAAAAAGTAAGGCGATGGGTTGTAAGGTAGCATCGCATTGTTCCCGTCTTATCCGTGCTCTGTGATCGTGTGAGCCTGTCTCCTGTGCTAAGTGATGATAAGCCTGCTTTCTATGCTCGCTCATAATTAATCCATCTCTGGCGCGCCCCCGCCCTTATCGCGCTCGCTCCCGCGTCTCAATGGAACTCAATTCTCTATTGATATCTCCCATAAAAAGAGAGGTGCAAATCCTTTAGTTGAGCCTTAGATTGAAGACATGATTCCCATCGTGCTAAATCTCAGCATCTATAGCCTGAAAATGCATCCAATTACAAACAAGACTGGGACTTTTTTGTTTTGGTGACACACTTTTCTGCCATTTGGTTTTTAAGAAATGTGTCTTCTGGCTATGGAGGAATTTCAGCGTGTTTGTGTATATAGAACACTACACACTCTTGAAAATAAGGGTTACTTATTGGCACTGATGGTTCCAAGAAGAACTTTTAACATCCATGAAACCTTTCCATTAGGTTCTTTTATAGTGGAAAAAGACTCCACCTTTTATTGGATGTCATCAACTATGTACTTACATTTAAATTAATCATTTGATACAATGCACTTATTGTGTACATAAATGTTTTTACATCGGATATTGTAATACCTGCATGTAATTACAACAGTGGTTAATTTCTGTAGTTACATCTGTCGTCTCTACCCTCACACCTTAACCCACCTTTAAACCTAACCATACCACCAAACCTGTCCCTAAACTTAACCGTATCCCACCTCAATAGCAGCAAAAGTGTTTTACAATTCAACAGGAATATAAAAGTACATACACTCTCAGAAAAAAAAAAGGTACAAAATCTGCCACTGGGACAGTAATCTTTCAAAAGGTACACATTTGTACCTTATTTACCCCTAAAGGGTGCATAGTACACTGTAAAAAATGTGTACCCTTAAGATACACTGTAAAAAAAAAAATTGAGCCAACTTAAAATTTTAAGGCAACCAGCTTCAGCAGATTTTTGAATTTGCTCAACTTATTTTTGTGGGAGATTCTCACATTTTTGTTGCATAAACTTAAAATGACAAGTTGAGAAAACTCAAAAATCTGCTGAAGCTGGTTGCCTTAAAATTTTAAGTTGGCTCAATTTTTTTTTACAGTGTATCTTAAGGGTACACATTTTACCTAAAGTGTATAAGTATCTTAATGGTACTTATTTTACTTTTTGAAAAGGTACCAGCACAGTGACAGATTTTGTACCTTTTTTTTTTCTGAGAAAGTAGCAGTTAAAGACACTTTATATATATATATATATATATATATATATATATATATATATATATATATATATATAAAGAAGATTATGTTAGCTGAAAGGTTCTTTGTGGAACCAAAAATGGTTATTCTATGGCACTGCTGTGAAAACTCACTAGTGGAGCATTTTGGAGAGTGTAGGGCACAGGATATTTACGGATAGTGAAAAAAGACTGATATAAAAAGCAGTGTGCATCTTATACAGAATAACAAATAAATTAACATTTTCCCTCCTCAAAAAGTTTTAATCTTAAAATGACTGAGCATGTGAACAAAACAGAATCAAATAAAATAGGTTTCTTCATTTATGATTATGAATTCAGTGTGATAGCACATAATAATTTTCTGAGCAGCAGCAGCATGGAGTTTTCATCATGTCTTGGATCTGAATAATTACAAAGGTTAAAGCCAAATCTGCATGTTGCAATTGAAGTGACGCAGTGGTTGGCACATGATTACGGCATGCTTGAAAGTTTGAGTCCGGCTTCTGTCATGTTCCTGTTCCAATTCCCCTTTCTCCCTCTCTTCATTTTCCTGCTGTTCTTTACTGTCCTGCCCGGTAAAAAGGCAGCGATGCTCTTAAAAAGTACCCCTAATTGTTACATTACATGCTTTAAAGTAATGCTACTCTGCAAAACTGAAGTCACATTCATTGACATTGCTGAATTTTTTTACCTTTTTATGAATCAGAATGCATTCAAATCAGGTCCAATTAAGTGAGGCAGCTCACTAGTGATACACTGTAAAAAATGACCGTACTTTTAATGGTAAAAAACTGTGAAAATGCTACAGTAAAAACCTGTTAAATGGTTAACGGTAAGTTCCCCTAATATATACGGTGAAAAACTGTAATAGACATTTGAGACAATTTTAAAGTGAAATACCATTTTTGGAAGTGAAAAAGGATGTAAAATTTACAGGCAAATACCGTAAACTGACATTCCCAGAATTCCCTGTGTTGCTTTTCAAATTTTGTTTGAATTTGATGTTATTTCTTTGGAATAACCATGTTTCTTCCTAATTTTTATCTTATCAGTTATGTTTATTAGGGTTGTATGTTACATCTAATGTTGTTAAATTAATGTTTATTGCATATTTCAGTTTAATGAGTCTCACCATGATGGTGTTTAGTGTTTGTGTGAATGACACTGTGCACTTTTTATATATGTTATTATTTAAAAGCTGCTTATTATGGGTTTTGGTTCATCATATGACTTTCTCATCACCAGCTGCATTTGGTGGTTATCAGTGTATTTCAAAGGTACAAAACAGATTTCAGTACTTCAATAGATTGGTATATTAACATTATATCAATTAATGAAATTAAAAGTTAAAACCGTAAAACCTAAAATGTTGCTACCGTATTTTTTACAGTAGAATTCCGGCAACCACAGCTGCCTTATTTTTACAGTGATACATTTAGAATGGAATACTTGCACACTGCTTATTACCGCATGCTGTGCGGTAAACACTGCAAACAGCCTATTTTGGTCAAACATGATGTATAGTGCAACATTTCAGGTAGTAGTATTGCATGTTTAATTCAGCAAGCCATCAGCTCAGAAATAAAAATGTTCATATTTTATGTAAAATAGTTTTATTTCTTTGTAATCTGATAAACAAGGACATGATAAAAGTGATGGTTGCTATTCATTCTCACACTGGAAAGGTACAATTGAGTAGATTGCAGCCTATTGTAGGTTATAGGGTTGCACAAATCCCAGTTTTCCTGTCCTGTACCAAATAGGCTTTGCAGGACCCCACAGAGGAGTCTATGGCAGAAGTCTTTGGCATACATCCAGAGTGGTCTCAGAGGACCACTGTGCAAACCATGCAAATGCTGTATAGGCTACACTGCAAAAAACATATGCATAGTATGGAAATATGCAATTTCGCACACAGCCACAGTATTAACAACTCTTACATTGTGTTGTTCTGTATTTAATATTTCCAGGTAATATGATAAACAAAACAATAAACACTGGCTGTAATTAAGAGGGCAAGATTGCATTCGTTCACAAGCAAACAAACAAAAACAAAACGCCTACTAATTCGGGAAGTTACATATATTTCACCATAGCTGGACATCCCGAAGGGACAGAGAAAACAGCTCGTGAATGTTAGAGTGCTGTGAATGTGTGTGTGTGTGGACAGTGTGGAGTGTGTGAGCGCCGCTGCAGCTCTACGGCGCACCGCTGCGCTCAAACCTCCTGCAACAAAAGCTGAAGACGCGCTCATCTGCGCTGTCAGTGTGCGCCCGGATCACAGCACAACTTAACCCTCTACACGACCAGACCAGCAACCCCTGACTGGAATCAGACTGACACCCAAACACACCCGAGTCTTACAGACAGCGCGTTTATCTGGGTTTGGATGATACGCGGTATCATTTTTTAATCTCGAGTCCAGCGCGCGGAGCAGGAATGTCCCGGAGGAAACAGAGCAACCCCAAGCAATTCAAACGTGAGTTTGCCAACGCGGATTTTACTCATGCATTGTTTCAGATGACAAGACAGGTTGTTTATAGTAGTTTCATAGTTTTTGTAGGTTCAGCTGAAGTTGATGTTTCATTTAAAGATTTTATATAGGCTACATCGAATGTTGATCAGTCAGATGTGGATCAGAAAAATCAAAGGCTCGTTTATCTTTTATAGTTTGATGCGTTTATCAGAATTGTGATTAATTGTTATTCTTCTTTTATTTTATATATTAAAAAATAGAAATGACAGAATTGAGATCTCCGGAAAGTTGGAAACTCTTGATTTGTTTGAATGCTGCATGCAATTTTTTAAGTAGAAGCACGTGCTTTATGGTTTTTGCCACTTTTAGTCCAGTGCTTTGAATAAACTAAGAAATATAGACTTTAAAAAAAAAAAAGAAGAACTAATTAACTACAATATATATATATATATTTAAATCCAGAATTTTCCAAATTAATGCTAGAAATGTAAAATTGACAAAAAAAACTAAATAAAAATATTTAACCCGTAAAAATAGTAAATCTAGGCTACTTTTTTTTTTTTTTTTTTTTTTTTTAATAATGCAAACATTGCAAAACATCTGCAAGTATCTGTTCATGCATCTCAGAACTACAGAGAAGTGCTTTGGTCCACACTGTGTGAAATTTCAATTTTTATTGAAATGTAGCACAAGGACAGCTCTCCAAAACACCTTATTTATTTTCAGTCTTGGCATATTGCGCTGGAGTTTCTGCAAGTGATGAAACTGTTTGCTTAGCAGTCCGGGCATATCAGCTCTCATCATGTCTGTTTTCTGCTTTTCAAGGTCTGCATTATACAGAAGGCAGTTGTAGTGATATCTCAATCTGCAGACGTGTCCCACATATTTCTGGAGTGATTTGAAACACTAGCACACAGCGGAGAGTTCTTGAAATGACTGTAGGCTAGAGCACCTGTAAAGAGCGCAGCTTTACCAGCCACCTGCTTCATAGCAAAGGACAAAGAGGTTGTTATGGATAGAGACGCTCCTCTCTCTCTCTCTCTTTTTTTTATGGTTACATTTTGTTCCCAATTGAACAGAGTTTGCCCTGTTATCTGAACCCTGGCGATTCACCCTGGATTTTCATATTTTGCCTATTCCATTCTCTGGTGTGCCCTCTGTGAGGCAGATAAAGCGAGAGCACTGAAAGAGCTCCATTAATTTGCCCCGATGACTGTGGCGATAAGGGCAGATAATGGGCTTGATAAGCTGGGGAAGATATACCATCAGAGACCCCATTATTACCATTAGAATTCCAGGCCGGCAGTCTGTTCCAGCCTGATAATCCCTCCCCCATCCTCCAGTTCGCATGATAAGACAAGGAATAGTCAGTCCGCACTCTCTTTATTAGCCCGCCTGGATATTCCGATAATATGGTGATAAATTATGTATTTTCTCTTCTCCCACTATTTTAGCCCCATTGAAGAATCTGTCTCTCTCCTTATGGAGAGATAAAAGGGCATTTTGGGTCATCTTTTTTCCCTTCCCATGCGTCCCTCCCCCCTCGGCTGGTGTTTAGGGGTTTATTGTAATAAGAGTTTGATGGTAAGGGAGATTGGATGGCCAAGGTGTCTTGGTGGGAGAGTAGACGTCAGTGCTATCAGCTCAGCATCTGCAGCACAGGCTGCTACCAGCTGTTCATCTCAACCTCTTATCACCTGCACGGCCAATCGCGGTGTAAATTTGGTCAAATTGTTGGTCGGTGAAAGGCGGGATTGCCAAGTAAATGACAGCAACAATGGTACGAGTTGCTATAGTTGTCTACCAGCTATGTTTGTCATAAACTGAAACGTAATTCATGTGTGTTGAGGACATGTTTACTGTCTATGGATTTTTAAAACAGCAAATAATTGCTGTTGGCCATCGCACTGTTGAGAAAAAGGTACAAAAGCTGTCACTGGGGCAAAAGGTACATTTAGGAATGTACCATTTAGGTACTCATAAGCACACTTTAGATACTAATATGAGCATTTATAGTACTGATTTGCAGCCTTTAGGCATAATAAAGGTGCAAAGGTGTAGCTTTTGAAAAGGTACTGCCCCGGTAACTCTTTTGTAACTTTTTTTTTCCTGAGGAAAAAAGGTACTAAAAGAGGCTGTAGATGTAATGAGGACTTTTTTAATGAATGACTTATTCACAGAATTTAAAATTATGGTGTCTGTGTGTGTGTGTGTGTGTAAATTTATGTATACACAATGTTACCCAGAATATATGCATATATTACACAACTCTCTCGAATACTTGATTTTGCGTTCTATCTTTGAAAGTCTTTGTCTAATGACTGCTAAACTGTAGATTTAATTAACAGTGTCTTGTCTTTAAAGTCATTCTGCATCTCTGTAATCTGTCAAAAAAAAAAATTATATATATATATATATATATATATATATATATATATATATCATAAATATATATAATATACAGTCTGGCAATCATCATTGCACAATAAACCCCTATAAAAACCTTTTTTTTTTTAAATTATTGTATTGGGAAAAAAATGCTTTTAAAATTTGTTTTTGAGCATGTTTTTAAGTTTATACACACACACACACACACACACACACACACACACACACACACACACACACACACACACACACACACACACACACACACACACACACACACACACACACACACACACACACTGTTTGTTTTTGTGAATTGCGGGGACATTCCATTGGCTTAATGGTTTTTATACTGTACAAACTGTATTTTCTATTGCCCTGCACCAACCCTACACCTAAACCTACCCCTTACAGGACACTTTGTGCATTTTTACTTTCTCAAAAAAACAAATTCTGTATGATTTATAAGCCTTTTCAAAAATGAGGACATGGGGCAATGTCCTCATAGATCACCTTCTCCTTGCAATACCTATGTCATACCCATGTCATTATACAAATTTGTGTCCTCATATGTCACAAAAACGCGCACACGCACACGCACGCACACACACACACACACACACACACACACACACACACACACACACACACTTACACTTTATGTGACACACCTGTGGTTCTTCTGTGAACTAGAGGACTTCTATGACTTACATCCACTATAAATCACTTTAAACCACTATAAATAAGTCACTGCAAAAATGAAGAAGAGTGAATTTAGTTCACTCTAGCATCACTTGTGTGCAGATATTGATAAGTTTGATATCTATTTCAATGATACTGGCATGTTTTTAGTGCAGCTTAAGTGTTCAAATACTGTTTATGACCACGGTATATGCTTCTATATGTTATGCTTCTGTTTCAGTATGTTATAAGTGCTAATGAATTTTTGTTGCTAGTTTCAGCTCTTGCTGCAGTGAACTGTCAAAGTATTTCTCTTGCACTCATTGTTCATAATACTTCAATTATTTATTTGGAGGCTGTCATTCGTGGTTGTCGGCGCTAACTTTGTGCTGTCAGAATATGATAATTTATTTCATTATTATACCCTATCAAGGATGTCAGATTTGTTGCCTCTCCTTTATTCTTTTTTTAATCCGTTTTGATTAACTTCATCTGCCAACTGTCAGCGTGAGGCATCCCTCAGTCGTGAGCTATCTCTCACAGATCAGTGCAATATGAAGAGAGGGCTTATTGCGTGCCAACTTTCTCCCCAGCATCTGTTCAGCACTAATGAGCTATGAAGTGCTGTGGCTCACTAGGCTGCAGGAGGAGGAGGGGAGATGGAGAGGACAGGAACGCCACGCGCCTGTCTCACCCTTCTCCAGGAACGCTGGGAGACGTCCCAACTGTTTAGGAATGCAGCTACTGTTTGTCTTTGTTTGTTACACACAACAGTTCCACAACTCGGCCATTATAATGCTTGTATTCTAGTCTAAAGCAACAAGCCACGAGAGGCTGCGCATTACAGTAAAGGTAAGAGGTAACTGTGGTAAAATTATTGTAATGCACAGTCTTGACTGGTTTATTGCTTTAAAAAAATGGTGCAAATGCAGAATGATAAAACACCAATAAATTTTTACATTTACTAAAACAATGCATAATTTAAACAAAATAATATTTAAAAAAAGCATATGGCAACCTAGTGGATGACAACTTGCAATTTGAAAGGTACACATTTGTATCAGTAAACCAACAGAAAATACAACCAAACCAAAAAGCACTATAATACAAATGTACAAAAGATTGTCCTTAAAGCGCGTCTGCAGGCCGCCTCTGGGACCAGTAGCTTTAAAAGAGGCCGACAGAATCAATGGCAAAAACAAGATAAGCGAGATGTTTATTTGACGAGCCTTAATCATTGTTGCCCCTGCTGTGCTAGATGTCCTATCAGTGAGGTCCAGCGGCTCTAAGGGAACATGCCACTTTTATTCTCCTCACCTTCATTGAGCCTTTAGAGTTCAATGATGTTAAATCAATAACTGTTGTCAGATGCACAAACTGGTGCTTGGTTTTCAATGGGAACAAAAAGACTGCTCAATTAGAGTGTTTGTACTGAAGATTCGTTAAAGAGCTTGTCCTTCCAGTTAGACCAGCATCCCTTTAAGGCATGTCATTGCACTTGGCGGCCATCTTGGTAGCGCCCTTGGGTGTCTGTTTTCTATGTCGTCAATAGGAACATCTTTCCACTTCAATGGAAAAAGACAGAAGTAGTCAGAACTGTAGATCAAGATTACATGTGAACAATGTCAAATCAGCAATGGAATCAGACAACAAGGGTATCATATAGTAAATAAAACATTAAAACATCAATTTAATTTCTTTAGATTTAGCTTATTTAGCTTTGCAATACTTCTGTTTCTGCATAAAGTGTTACTACTCTCTAATTTACTGTTGTAAAAGTAGTGGTCGACTGATCTCCCGGGCCAATATATTGGCTGATATTTGGGATTTTTAAATTATCAACATCAGCAAATAAGTGTTTCACCAATCTGTTTCGCCAGTGTGTTGGAAGCAGACTTTTATTTTGACAGTGTACAGGAGTTTTATTATGACATTACTGAGATCTCCCGAGGTGATACATCTGCTGATATTTGGGATTGTTTTTAAATATTTTTAAAAAATTGCCAGAAATTGGCAAAAAATAAAAAATCAGTTTGGACGATGTGTTGGAACAATGTGTTTTTATTTTGACAGTGCATGTGACTTTTATTTTTACATCAATGAGACTGATCTCCTGGGCCGTATATCTGCTGATATTTGGGATTTTTAAAAAAAAAATATTGACATCGGCAAAAAATATATAAAAAAACCCAAAAACAAACATAAAAAAAAGTTTGGCCAATGTGTTGGAAGTGGACTTTTATTTTGACATCTCTGATAACACCAGCACCTGAGTACGATAATCAGAATTATTGTAAATGTGAGTTTTCTAGTCAAAAATTGGTCATATACCATATACGGCCTCTCAAGTCGTATTTACAACTGGAAAACTCTGAGATCATTTTAATAAACGAGCTTCCAAGTTGGGCGGGCCATAAACTTTAAACATGGCGGAGGAGAGAATCATAGCAGTAGTTCTGTACATTTTTTTTTGTTTGTTTTTCCCACAACAATTACATTGCTTTCACTTGAGGTTATAGTCATGTATATTTACATATATAAATAACCATTTGATGCATAATGCATGTATTGAACACATCAAAAATAGGACGTTTGCTTTTCTATGAATCCATTGCAGTTGCCATCTAAATAAATGTTTATTTTTTATTGTTATACATTTAAAAAAAGATACATTAAATTTCAACGTTTGTTATGCATATGTTTTTACTATCTTTAAATTAAGTAGTGTGATATCATATAAATATCAGTCATTGACCACCCTCCTCTTTATAATATTTTATTTCATAAATCAAAGAACTTTCTGTGATATTATTAGGAGAGGGGTTTTTGTTGAATATTTTCATCCTGTTGTTGGCTCAGTGAAAGAGGAGTAGGTTTGTTGACTACCTACAGTAAATCATGTATCTAAAATGTATGATCAAACCCATTCGATAAAGGATTTTACTTTATTTTGCAGATTATTAAATGTCTCAAAGCACATTATCTTTTAGCTAGTTGTGTAAATGAAGAATATCTTCCCTCAGTGACTGTTAAGAGTTCATATGTTACTTGGTCTGAACCTTTGTGCACTGTTAGACATTTCAAAGGGTTTTTACAGTAAGTTACTGTAATGAAGATTAACAGCAAACTGTATTTGACTTAAAACTGTACTGTTTTACAGTAAATTACTGTAAAAATAATCAAATTCATCAGTATACTACTGTAATTCATTCATTTTAATATAGATTTAATTAGATTGTATAATTTTTATATATAATTTGTTTTATTTTTACTCTACATAGGTACTACTGGCATTCAATTAAACATTACATAGCCATCTGCAAAACCCAGATGCTGCTCCAAAACGTGGCAACAACCTTTGCTCACCATCCACTTTGTTAGTGACAGAAATGTCTTCTCTGAAACACAAGAAGTAGAAATGACACACTTTTCAAAGGCAAGCCCCATATAAAATACACAAACCTCTCAAAACCATAGTTGTTCTCTTACTGTGAATTATCAGTCTCAGGGTGGCTGGCATGTTCATGTCTTTCTTGATGCTTCATTGCCTTTAAAACACAAATACAAAAAAAAAAGCAGTAAATCTTAAATTCTATTTAAAACTATAACAAACTAATTCTAAAACTAGAAAGGCAGCTAGCCATACAACTTGTTTAGCCTAGATAACATACGATTTTATTTTCTCAGACTATTGGCCAACATTAACTACTAACACCTGAACTAAATTTCACATTAGTTAACTTAATGTTAATATAAGATAAAGCGTTGCTCATTAAAAATTATTTTAATTCAGTAACTTAATTCAATAAGCTGACAATAGTCGTTTGTAACAACAGCGCAGTTTATCATAGTAAAGTTTGTTACCGCCATGTTGACAGGTAAATGTTATTATGGGTTAAACTGGTGTGCAAAAATCTGACACAAACACAGACAAATGCACATATATTTTTACCTTGCTTGCTGGTCTTATTCTCCGGAGCTCTTCCACTCTCGCGGGTTCATCCCCGGCAAAACCCGCCGCGCTGCCCCACTGGATGCGTGTCTTCCTCGGACACGAATAGCACAGCGCGACTCGACAAAAGACAATATAGAACCCATTATACTATCTACAGTGGATGCGGACAGTAAAGTGATGCCCCGGTATATTTCTGCCATAAAGATTTACTCCAAGCGCTCGCGCTGTTTCTGACATGAAGGACAAACGGATTTTCCAATCATTACAAGTGATGTAACACATCCAGTGTAGTCAGTCCCAAGCTGTTGCGGCGTTGTAGACACGGTGTAGGGCTAATCGTGTCAATCCAAATGTAAGAAATTAGGAAAATAAAACAACCTCAATAGAATGCCGCCAAAGAGGCCATTATGGCAAATACAGTAATTTACAGCAATTTTTAAAAAAATACAGTAAGTATGTGTATGTGGGATTTGACGTCACAGAAAATTCCCATGATGCAAAGGGTATTACAGTTATTCACTGTAAAGGGAATTTGCAGTATCATATTGGGTGATATACAGTAAATAACTGTAGAAATTACAGAAATGTCTAACAGTGTGGAGTTCCTCACAGGAAGGTTCTGAGATTTTGAACATGTCATGTGACTGAAATATCACTTACGAAGTTAAAGATACAGAAATATATAAACAGAAGTGCAGAGGAGCTCAGAACGGTTTGGTTGTTGGATGCAGTTTTTTTAATCAGTGTCTAATCTAAACAAAGACGCTAAACATGAGACATTGCCAAATCATCTTGACTTATATAATGCTTAATAAATGAGTTATTTGAAAAGCCAGATATGTTTGCTTGTACAGTGGCTGCTGGTGCCACAGTAAACGGTGTTTGTTGGGATTAAAGAGCTCGGCGGTCTAATTTTAACTTCAGCACCTCCACAGCAAATGTGATGGCACGCTTTTAAATGCGGAGTGGAAAATCGCTAATGGCACAAATCCGGGGCACTAATAGGTGATAGCTGAAGTTTGTGTGAGCATCTTTTGCGAACTGTGCTTAAAAGTTCATAATTCAAAGTGCTTTTGGGGTTGAGTCTGCAAAGCTGTTGATATCAAATGACAGCCTTTAAGTTCTTTAATTACCTTAGTGATTGCACAGCGTGCTCCCAGGATACTGGAATACTGTAAAGCTTAATTATTAGTTGTGCTTTCTGTTTATATCAGGGATTTGTCAGAAAATGATACAGTGTGTTGCTTGTTTGGAAAGGGATTCTTTGCCAAGAATATGAGGATCACAGAAAATAAAAATAAAACTTTAATATCTCAGTTGATTTTCATAGGCAGTAATGAGATTAAATGAACTAACAGAGACTTCTGTGGAAATCTGCTGCTTCTCAGATTGTCTCCTGAGAAAACAACCCCAATGACCAATGGTGATTTCTGCTCAGATTTGTAAAGTCTGCAGTCAAAAGTCTCAATATGATCTCAAATATTTCAGTTGCTGATCTACATTCATTTTACAGTGCCATACTCTTACTTATTTGTGCATTTTTATTACTTCTGAACAATTTTAGGATGGTCATCCGTTATGCTTAATTTATGATTTCAGAGATTTCGCAACTTTGAACTTTGTACTTCTGTTGTATGACATCCTTCGTAATGTAAATATACAATATTTGCACAATATCAGTAGAGTAAATGTCTGGATAATGGAGACTTTGCTTTGATGAATGTAATTGATTATTTTATGGTGGACTGATTTCTTGTTGAGTTTTAGTAGAGAAATCCGTTTTTTTTTTTTTTTTCAGACAAGGATGTTGTAGGTCATTGCGTTCCCTCTTCAGTCACAGTTTCTCCGTCCAGATGTCAGTTCTTATACGAGTCGTTGTTCCTACACTTCTCCTTAAATACTAGTTCTGGGATAACAGAGTGTATTGTAGGATGAGGTCTGAACGTTATTCATATTTCCATGCTGTGTAATCATTCATCTAATCTCATTTAAAGATACAGCAGCACAAAGGCTGTTCGTGGGAAACACTGAGCATGTGTGTGTGAGGATTATGGGAACATGGTGATCGCTGATGAGCTTCTGTATGTTAAACAAAAAAGTTCCTATTGTATCTCAGATTAGTCATGCGTTGAGTTTTTCATTTTCCCCAAACATCACAGAGCAAACAAAGATGTATCACTGAGAAGCTTTGAGAGCTGTATAGAGAATATTATATACTTGGCTTTAGGTGCTAAAAAACAAAAACACAGTAATTACACCAATACTACCCTTAATAAAAACATACGTACGTTAAGATGTACACTTTGGTATATTTTTAAGAACATACACTTAATTGCATGTTATTTACAACTAAATGAAAATGTATTATAGTTTGCATTTATATTAAAAGCAATTAGCTGAAATGAAGGGTGCCTTTAAACCCGCTGAAGTAGGCTTATCTTTATATGTAATTTTATAATTACTTTTGTTGTCTGTTGAAATACAGTTAAAGTATACCTAATGTACTGACAAGCATTTATGCTAAACTAAAATATACTTTAATGTCATTTCTTTTGAAATTTGTATGCCATGCATTTAATTATATTTGTAATTACACCTTTCTAATGATGAAGTTGCAGTTTAGCACATTTAGAATATATATTAACTTTAAATGAAATATCAAAACACTAGTTTAAATGATAATCAAGTGTTTTACATGCGCTTTAGTATGTTAGTCAACATATCAAAATAAGTGAACTAAATATTACTAAAACATACTGATTTAAAATGTACTTTAAAGTAAAACTTTTCATTTGACATTAATATAAAGTGCACTTTTTAAAAGTGTCTTAAGAAATGTCATGAAAGTGAACTCTGTAAGTGGCCTTTTATTTGATTTATATTACTTGCAAGTACATTTTCTAAAAGCATACTTTTAGCATTTGAAATACACTACATTTAGTGTAACATTTGTAACACACTTCTTTTAGTACTATACATTGTATGCAACAGTACACTCTCAGAAAAAAGGTACGCAAACTGTCACTGGGGCGGCATCTTTTCAAAAGGTACACTTTTGTACATTATAGGAACCAGTACATACACTTTCAAGTACTATTATTGACCTTTAAGATACCAATATGGACCCTTTAGGTACAAAATTGTACCATTTGAAAAGATACTGCTTGACTGACTGCTTTTATTCCTTTATTTTTGAGATCGTACGATATATTGAACATGCTGTGTTTTATCCCTCTCAGCCTAATGTTAATTATTCATTTCAAATTAAACATGGCCTGGAGGTGCAGTAGATATTCTCATATAGACCCTGAGACACTTCAAAAGACATTCTTGGCCCAAACCTTTCCTGAACCCTCTCTTTCCTTGTCCCTTTCTCCTGTTTTCTCCGATCTGTCTGGCCCATCTACCCCTGGGAAGAGCCCAGCAGAACAACTGAGATGTTATGCCACTGAGGTGATCGGGCATGTGATACGCTGCCAGGCTGCCACAGCTGTTTGTTTGATGTTGTGCCGAGGTTTACAAGGAGGAGTCCAAATCTGACATTCACACAGAGAAACAGGAGGAAAAATGATTATGTTTGGGAATGTAGTCCAGCATGCATACTCTATATGATGCATCTTAGTTTTTGTGTTGTGTTGTCCTTGTAGTAAAGCAAATTGTTTTTAAAAACTGCAATATGAAATTAGGTAGGTCAGTATAGGAGGGTAGTTTCTGGATGTTAT
Source organism: Acrossocheilus fasciatus (assembly GCA_036784905.1). Taxonomy (NCBI): domain Eukaryota; kingdom Metazoa; phylum Chordata; class Actinopteri; order Cypriniformes; family Cyprinidae; genus Acrossocheilus; species Acrossocheilus fasciatus. The sequence goes on from CM071956.1 coordinate 27,540,344, forward strand.
GCACAGGATTGCGATACACGGTATTTGCAATATGCATACAACGGGTGTGTAATATTGACAAAAACGGCAGAATTGATTTACACTGCACTTACAATTGCATACACAATTCTATGATATTAATGTTTTAAAAATATTTTGAATATTAAAATATAAATGTATTTTTTGAAATGAAATTAAGCCTTCACATTTGAAACCAAAACCACCAGTAGGTGCGGCAAGTCTTTGAATACTTTATTTAACCAATTCTTTTGCAAAACGAATTTGTTCAGTAACGAAGCAAATGACTGTCTTTATGAATGGACCATTGAACCATTGATTCATTCAAAAACACAGATTCATTCAGGAATGAAGCAAGTGACTGTTTTTATGAATGGATCATTGAATCATTGATTCATTCAAAAACACAGATTAATTTGGGAACGAGGCAAGAGACTGTCTATGAATAGATCATTGAATCATTGATTCACTCAAAAAAGCAGATTCATTCAGGAAAAAGGCAAGTGACTGTCTTTATGAATAGATCATTGAAACACTGAATCATTCAAAAATGCAGATTCTATCAGGAGTGATGCAAGTGATTGTCTTTATGAATAGATCACTGAATCATTGATTTGTTCAAAAACGCAGATTCATTCAAGAACAAAGCAAGTGATTGTCTTTATGATTGGATCATTGATTCATTCAGAAACACAGATTCATTTGAAAATGAAGCAAGTGACTGTTTTCTGCAAGCAAGTGATCTGTTTTACTTTTGGCAAACCAATCAAGTAATAGTCAAAAAAAGTGTTCAAATTTAGAAAAGTTGATATTATTTTTATTTCAATATTCATCAAACTGGAAATGGAAGGTCAAGTTGAGCGCATTGCACTGTGGGATATAATATTCTCTGCCGTATTCTGTATACTACTGCATATTTTGTCAAATGAATTCAGTCATATTCTCTGCGTAAAGAAAATTTGCATCTTGTGCACTGTATGCATTCTGCATTTAAAAAAATAATTGGTAGGATGCCCTTCCTGCTCATCAGCCTTTGGTCAGATGTAAAAACTCTACTGTAAAATAGCAGAATAGAAGGAACAGACTGGAATGGCAGGGAAAAGAAGGCTGATTTCCATGCGGCTCGGTGCTGTCAGATTGAATTAGCTCAGGTGTAATTAGAGCGCTGGAGAGCGTCCTGCTTTGGCTGCGGTGTGCGACGGGGCAGCATGGCTCTACACTGAAGCCAGCTGATACCGAGCCGGGCCGCTATCACCATGCAAACACACGCCTCCAACATCGCAGGCGAGCGGCAAATCCAAGCATGAAATTAGCAGTCACTCAGATCATACCCGCATACTTGCATATTTCACTTTGTGTGTTTTCTGCTTTGTGTGTGTGTGTGTTTTAGAGGAAGTCTGAGTGTTTGAGCGGCTAGCTGGAGTTGAAGTGCAGTGTGTTCTGCTGGAAGGAGGTTAGACTCTGTTAGCAAACGACGTCTGTGCTTATTTGACCTTTTTGTCAACATGGAAAGTCAAGTCAACATGAAAATGGACCTTATTTACGGTCTTCGTATTTATTCATAGTCATTTTTTGTACAGTTTATCAGTGCATGTTATTTTAAAAAAAATGCTTTAATGAAAATGTAACAATCTTCCTCCAATGCCCTCCTGTTTTTGCTGACGTCATCAAGCTCTCTTCTTTTTTCAAGCCTATTTTAACCATGCAGTTCATTCTTAAAGGACACAATTAAAAAGTCCTGCTCAACATGATTATTTGTTGAATATCCTGTTTGAATTATTGCAAGGTAAAATTAATTAGCAAGCACAATTTCTCAATTTAGAAATAGGTTCTCACTGATTCTACAGAAATCAAACCAAGAGAGTATTTGAAGACCACTAGAACTTATTTTTTAACATTGCAGAATTACCAATTTGGGGGGGGGGGGGGGGGGGGTCTTTTAATTTCTATAAATCTGTATACACTGAGAAAATAAAATAGTGTAGAAGCAATTTTCAGACAGAAATGGATAGTAAATTTCACAATTCTAAAGAAAAGCAAGTAACATTGAATTTTGAATTTTTTGAAGAATAAAAACTGAAACGCATTTTCTTGTAAAGCACTTCATTAATCTGTTAAAAATATATAGTGTAGATGTTATGAGCTTTGCATATTTATTTACAATTACAATTATAGTACTTTACTCTTATTATTGACAGTTAGTTGATGTGATCAATTCATAAAAAGCTACTGTAATTTATAAGCAAGGTCACTGAAACTACCCATGATGCAATGCACATTACAGTAAAGTTACTGGTCATTTTACAGTTCCGCAAGGGTTAACAGTGTATTTAGTATCTAGCGTTTATCCTAGAGCTCTGTTTAAGATTTGCCAAGATACTCAGCAATCAAAAGATTTCCATAAGAACTCAAACATTTCATTTCTTTGAAGTTATTCCAAGACTAAATAATCTGAGCTGCCATCTACAATCATTTATACTAGGAATGAAATATGTTTATAACAAAGTTTGTACTCAAGCGAGAGCTCCATCAAGTCTGCTGAGCTGTGGAGAAGTAACATTGTCATCTGCTGTAGTCTGGACATTTTTGTTTTTGCTACAAGATCAAATGTTGTAAAACTCTGACCTTGCTCTCGCTGCGTCTGTGTCTCCATTCCTTTCATGCACACAGTCACTCCTGCCCTCCTACAAAGGGGCCATTCATAAAGCTAAAGAAAAGAAAGAAAGAGTTTACTCACCCAGATCACACCATCACGGCACTAGCACACACACACACATTATACCTCACCCAAATGAAAACCTTTAGCTATTTTTAGCGTAAAAACAACACATCAATTGATTTTCTTACTGAGAACATCTCCATAGAGAGGTTTTGTCAGATTTGGTTCACTTTTGGAGATGGTTCTGCACATAGACTCTCGCTGAATGTACATCCACCCTTACAGTTTTCAGCCCTGTAAACATAAAAAGTGGAAGCCAGAATATTTTTAATATCAAAGGTGAAACACGTCTGTTTAATTTCGTTCAGGTGGGTGCTATTCCTCCATGCCCCCTGATTGAAGAAAAAACATTAATATGCAAATATCAAAGTACATGTACAGCTGGAAGGGAAAAGGACTCTCTTGATAGAATGTAGCCAATGTCTTTTTTTTTTTTTGACAGAGGAAAGAAATTAATCAAACAGAGAAAAATGAACTTTGTGATTGCACGGGTGTACCACCCAAAGGCATGGCAAGCAAATGAAAAATCAACATTGTACCCACTGATAAGGCAAATTAATAAGAAAGTGTGCTATGTCTACCTTCAATGCTGCTGCTTGCGTGAACAAGTTATCTCGGAGCAGACGTAACCTTAGGCTTTGGATCTGTTCCTGTGTTGGCTTTGCTTGAACACTTTGCAGTTGCGTTCATTTATACTTATGGAAGGTACAGAAACATTACAAAACAGATGTACTGTCGTAGTTTGTGAGGTGCATGGCGGTATATGGCTTTTTCAGTGGTGTTTGCATCTTGCAGTGTTTGATGGACAAGATGTTACATGGCTTGTTGATGAGAGATGTGCTTTTACTTTTCTAAACATCAGATTTACTTTCATTTGTGCCAGTAAGCATCCATCCAATACACCCTTGCACATTTTCTAACATTTACATCTTTCAAAAATTGTAAAATCTTGTCAGTTTTAATATTTGATATAGCTACCCAATTATCTGCCTCATCAATGCTCTTGTAAAAAATAAGTGTGCACTTAAATGTATAGAATGTGCACATGTAGTGTACTTCAAATCTTGTATGCATATTTTTTAAAAACTCATACTTGCAGCTAATGTAATATTAATGAATTAAAAAGCCACTTAAGTGCACTTTCATAAATGTTTTTAACACACTTTAAAAAGTAATATCAAAGTTTTACTTTAAAGTACATTTTAAATCATTATGTTTTTAATGAATGCCACTTATTTTGATGTGTTGACTAACACTAAAGCACATGCAAAGTAAACTGTAGTGTGTTATTCATTATTACACTTAATGTTAATATATTTTAAATCTACTAAATTGCAATGTGCAAATGTGTAATTACATACATATTTAAATACACAAGATACGTTTCAATAGAAATAACACTAAAGTATATTTTAGTTTACCTTAAATGCTTGTCAGCACATTCAGTAGTAACTTTAACCACATTTCAAAGACAATAGAAGTAATTATGAAATGACATAAAGATGTATTTAAGTCCTACTTAAGTGGGTCAGAAAGCACTCAACTTTTTGCATTAATTAATACATTTTATGCAATTAAGTGTTCAAAACCAATATATTTAGTACACATTTAAGTATATTATTTTAAAACATATGATTTCCATACAGTACTCTTTTTAAAAGTGTATTAAAGTGTCCTTCTTTTTCACAAGAGTGAAGACAAAGATGAATTCACTTTCGTATCTTCTGAAGTGCTAATGCTGTGCACTTGTTTCTCCGTTATTTGACAGGGGTGTTTGACAATGGGCTTGAGACAGACTCTGAGGAGACAGAGAAGAAAGAGATCTTGAAAGAAGAAGACGGGTGTGTGGAGGATGACTCGCTTTATTACTCTGACGCAGAGAACGTTGTCTCTAAAGATGGAGATCGCTTGAGGAACGGTGAGCTCAAAGATAAAACATGTATCTGGTTGAAAATCAAATGGAAATCATGGTAACTTTAGATTAGGAAATGCATTTTCACTATACTATTAACTGAGTTTTGCCTCAATTAACTCCTAATTTGCTGCTTTTAGTTGTTGTAGTAGTTATGTTTAGATATAGTGTCGGTTTAAAAGATCTAGATTAATATGTGCTTTATAAAACAGGCAATATGCTAGTAATATGCATGTTAATAAACAACTAGTTAATAGTGAATCAGGTTCCCTAATCTAAAGTGATACCGAAATCACAATACACATCAAATTAATCAGTTTTAAGCACATGCACAGGCTTGTTTTAGTACACAAACAAACACTTCTGTACTGTAATCCTATAGAGAGATGTAGATTTTCTATTGTATTTCACAATGCTCTATAAATGTTAGAAGTATCAGACCTTTTCTAGAACCCACAATCTTTCCCCACCTTCCCACCGCAGCCCCTTTAGCTCAAAGCAGTGTTTGGTTTTGTGCTGAAATTGAATTTGAATATGAAAGAGAAGATTGACGAAATATGGCATTTTGAGGGAAGACCTACTGTATATGTTACTAACAGGGTTATTGGTCATAGTAAATAACAACAGAGTTGCTGGTATTTGCTGCAGGCCTCCACCATCAAACTCAGGCTAATAGCATCAGCTCTTTGAACTGAAATTCAATTACAGGCGTTTCTGCCGGCCACACCTCACCGTCACAACGGCATAATTCAGAGCCCCCCCAGCCATTTGAAATTCACTCTGCATCCTAACGTTATGCTTTTCTATTTGTAAACGATGAATCTTCTCTTTGAAATGCCTGTCTCGGTATCCCTGACGTCCAAAAGTTTGCGACGGCAAAAGTGAAGTGCATAAACTACCTGCTTTGCCTGCGAGCGTGCAATCTTCAAAAGAACAATCACTCGCGCTTTTTTGTTCCAAATTGGTGGAACGATGTGTGCCAGTTTGCTTTTGTTCTTGTTGAATAGCAAGAGGGGCAATTCTTTTTCATTTCCTCGCATGTTTTGACCTATTAAGTTTTGAAGGGCAGTGGCAAAAAACATTTTTGAATATTTGAATATTTATTGTTTTTCTTGATTTTTTTTTTTTCTCCCTCACTTGATCACATAATTGCTTTTTGAATCTCTGAACCGTATAATGGAAATGTCAAGAATAAAAGTATAGATCATGACACCTATACCTGATGAAAATGAGTTATGATGTACCGTTTATGATTTTCTCAGCGGGGTTATTTCGAGCCACTCTCAGGACTGTATGATTGCTTATTAATTACTCAACCATGAATAAATAAATATGTAAGAATGTCAGTTTTCCAGCTGAGGTTTATTACATATATGAAAAGTCATATAATAGAATAGTTAATCTGCGAACCGTATAATAAAAATGTCAAAAATAACAGAGTAGATAATGGCATCTACTCATTTCATATTTATAATTACATTAGTTGTGGCGGTAAAGCTGATTAATTACTCTAGAACAAATAGATGGATCTGTAAAAAATGTCATGTTTCCAGATAAGGTGCTTTGAGAAAATATCAGCACCTGCTCGCCGACAGCGCTGAGTAGTAACTGATTACATGTGATCTGGATTATGTAATCAGATTCCAAAAATAATGTACTTGTGATTAGATTACATTACATTTTAAAATACTTGTAATCGGACTACAGTTACTTTTTTATTGATTACATGATTACATATTATCCACACAATAGCATTTAATTATTTAATATATTAATTATTAATACAGTTGAGCTCATAAGTTTGCATACCCCTTGCAGAATGTGCAAAATGTTAATAATTGAAACAAAATAAGAGGAATCATGAAAATTGTTATATGTTATTTTTTTTATTTAGTACTGTCCAACACAATGCATTAAGAGCTGGGGGGTGTAAACATTTTGAACTGAATGATCAGGGTAAATTGTACTTATTTTGTCTTCTGGGAAAAATGTAAGCATTTATGTAGCTTCTGGAGTCCAGCACTAAACTACAAAATATGATCGTTAAACAAAATAAGAAGAATTTACACATCATCATCCTGTTCAAAAGTTTACATCCCCTGGCTCTTAATGCATTGTGTTGCCTTCTTGAGCGTCAGTAAATGTTTCCACCTTTTATAATAGTTGTGTATGAGTCCCTCAGTTGCCCTCAGTGTGAAAAGATGGATCTCAAAATCATACAGTCACTTTTGGAAAGGGTTCAAAATATGCAGAAAATGTTGGAAAACCAAAGAATGTGCAGGAGCTGGAGGATTTTTCTGAAGAACAGCAGGCAGTTGAACTGCTCAGGACAAACAAGGGACTTATGAACAACTATCACAAAATATAAAAACAGTCGTGTTTCATCCAGGAAATGACAATTAAGATTCAAGGGTATGTAAACTTTTGAATGGGGTCATTTTTTTTTTATAATTTCAGTTTTGTCTTGTGGAGTATATGTAAACATCTGTTATCTGAAATAGCTTATTCAGGACAGTACTAAATAAAAAAAAATAACATGTAATTTTCATGATCCCTCTTATTTTGTTTCAATTATTAATATTTTGCACATTTTGTAAGGGGTATGTAAACTTATGAGCACAACTGTATGTTTTTTTTCTCTTTGTAATTTTATATCAGTATGGTACAAGATTATCCTTTTTTAATCAATGTGATAAACAAGTTAGGCCAAAAGTAATCTAAAAGTAATCCAAAAGTAGTCTGATTATATTACCTAAAATGTGTAATATAATGGATTACTTTACTAACTACAATTTTTGTCATGTAATTTGGAATCAGTAATGGATTACAATTTATAAGTTGTCCACTCGTCAATTTCTCAAAATTATAATTTTTTTTACTCATAATTTATCTGAATACATGTAACCCTCTGGTTTGAACATGCACCAGTTTTTAAGTGTTATTTTGGCTGTCTTGTCCCTTCAAGAAGGTTTAATACTTGGCTCTGTCCCTGTTTTTATTCAGCTCGAGTTTTAAGATCATACGGTTTTATCCATTCTAGTCGCTAGAAAGGAATTTCCTGTCTGCAGAGGACATGGGCTGATTCCCTGTCTCTGTGTGTGTGTGTGTGTGTGTGTGTGTGTGTGTGTGTGTGTGTGTGTGTGTGTGTGTGTGTGTGTGTGTGTGTGTGTGTGAAGTTGTGTGAGGATCTGAGGTAAATAGGCCTGTTCTTGGAGTTAACTTCTCTTGCCTGTGACGGTGTTAAATAGTACTTTGCCCATGGTGTCAGAGCCAAAGGCAGAAAATCCTTAATCACAGCTTAATTAAGGAATCATCTTGTAGCTTAATTTCTTTCCCAACACTGTAATTAAACATTTCCAATAAGTTTCGTCACAGGGCTTAACACAGGCAGCGGGTCTGTGATCAAGGTGGGTCCAGGGACTTGCTCTCTGTCTCTTTTCCATTCTCTCCAAAGAAACGAGCATAAAATCCCACAGCAGACACTTGAAAGAATCCAAAATGAGAAACTGCACATTGGAATTACAAGGAATAAGGGTTTTAAATGAAAGAAAATGAACAGATGCTGCCGCTGCGACTGGCACGGTTCGGTTTACTGACTGTGCTACAGTTTAGCCATCTGTACCGCAAAACCTTTAAGCTTTGATGTCTTTATACAGGTGAAATGGGTGGAAGTTTAAAGGTGGAGCAACAAGAGAGTGACGGACAAGAAGAGAGAGTCCAACCAAGCCCATTGACAGGAGAGGAATGGGACGGCCCAAGTAAGACAGCCGTCCAAACACGTCTCAACAGTCTTAGCATATCTTACATTGGTAACACTTTATTTCGATAGTCCACTTCAGACATTATACTAACTATAAGTAACTTTACAACTACATTTCAACTAGCAGTCATTAGAGTATTAATATACTGTCTGCTTAACAGTGTTGGGGAAAGTAACATTTAAAAGTAATGCATCACAATATTGCGTTAATCCATAAAAAAGTAACTAATTGCGTTATTTAGTTAATTTTTATGGAAAGTAATGCATTACGTTACTTTTGCGTTACTTTTTGTCACCTGGGCTGGGTTTGCTTATTTGTTTTTTAATAACAAAAAAGCCAAAAGTTATATTTCTGGCAACTGTAAGCTTCACTTTTACACTAAAAAAGAAATTAATAAGTTTCAGGCTGAAGGAAGTGCCTCTGCACTTATTCCCAATTTCTCACATCATGAGGACAGGAGAGATGATAGTGAATGAATGGGAAAACAGTGTACTTGCATTACTTATTTAAAAAAAATAAGTCAGATATTTCATTGTAAATTTAAAAGTAATGTGTTTCTTTACTGGTTACATTAAAAGTAATCTGATTATGTAACTTAATGTGTTAATAATGTGTTACCCCCAACACATCTGCTAACGCTTTTTTTTAATTCCGATGCAAGTAAGTAACTTTGCAAGTAGCCTACGTTAACTTATTCTACTAACAGTCTACTAATACTCTAATGAGAGTTACTTGATATGTAGTTGCAAAGGTACATATAGTATTATGTCGAAAATGGACTATCTAAATAAAGTTGTAATACAATGCAACATAGATAAATCCACAAAAAAACACAGCTTTTATATGCTACAGTTGCACAGTGCAAGACGGAGTAAAGTGAGCCTGAAAGGTGCAGCTGGATGATGTAATAAGCCTTGTCCTCTTTAAAAGCATGAAATCTGATAACTTAATAATGGCATTTTGGGAGGCGTTTATCTTGTGTTTCACACTAGATTTACACAATACAGTCACTAGTGCCAAACTGAGCTGACTTGTCTCCTATCTTTATATCTGATCACGGGTCTTTGTAATCAGTTCTTGATGGTGAGATATCACAGCACACTGATATTCACGCTCTTTGTTGCACTCTCTATCTCTGGAATTCTCTTTCTCTCCCTCCAGTCATCTGAATAAACATGATTAGTTCGGTTACAGACTCATTCGAACAATAATAAGGCACAGCGTTTTCTTATCTGATCAGGAAACAGTGTTTTTGTCTTCGGTTCAAGTCTCACTATGCCAAGCCAACAGACACAGAATATCTGGAATTGGTGTTTTTTGTGTGTGTGTGTGTGTGTCATATCTGGGATCTGACACCTATTTTGTGCATGCTTCATCTCATACGCCTCTAAAACAATCTGTGCATACTCTAAAATGCCTTTCAAAAGTCTCTTATGCTCACCAAGGCTGCAAAAAACAGTGAAATATTATTACAGTTTAAAATAACTATTTTTTATTGTAATATATTTAAAAATGTAATTTATTTCTGTGATCAAAGCTAGATTCTCAGCATCATTACTCCAGTCTTCAGTGTCACATGATCCTTCAGAAATCACTCTGATATGCTGATTTGCTGCTCAAAAAATATGATTATTATTAGCAATGTTGAAAACAGTTGTGCTGCTTCATATTTAAGTGGAAACTATAACACAGTTCTTTGATGAATAGAAATAGAAATAGAAATCTTTACTGTCACTTCTACTGATCAATTTAATGCATTCTTGCTGAATAAATGTATTAGTTTCTTTTAAAAAACCTTACTGACTCAAACATTTGAATGGTAGTGTATGTTTCATGAGAAATAAAGTGTAATAATATTTGTTAATAACAGCGCTATCACTGTAAAAATGTAAAACATAAAGTAGCGATGCAGTTTTTGTTTAATCATTGAAAAGAGGTGGCAGATAATGCTACTTATTTGAATGCATTTCACGTTTAAATTCATAGAGGAGAGAGTCTTGCTTGCTACAGTAGCACAATAATCTTATTTGCATATTAATTTACCCCAGTGCATCTTAATAGGAAACCATTACTGTAGTACCGTGTTTTCAAGGCACATCACACTCAATCTGTACTGCAAGCAAGTGTCGTGACACAACAAAACAAAGGGTGCTTGCACACTAGAGAAAACAGAGCGTTTCACGAACAGGAATATGTAAGAATCATTTGAATGTAGTTATACAGCAGTTCGGATTCCCACAAGCACAGCTTGACCTGCCTGATTGATTTTGAAATGCGGGTTGTTTTGTTGATTTTAGTGGGAGTGACGTAGTTTCATTGTGTCGCTCCACACTCTTTTTCTTTTATGTTTCGTGACCCTCAAGACCTGCCGGATCCGTCACTGGTCCTTGTTCCTGGACCTCAGTTACGAATTAAAGCATTGCCTGGAACGACTTCCAACATCTCAAATTGAATTAGCATCTGCAGTTATAACTTCCCTATGAATATCGCAGCGGAAACGGCAACGATTGTCAAAAAAAGAGTGAGAGATGTACGCGAGGAGCACGATTCTGTCTGAGGCTCCTCAGAAGAAGGCAGGATGGAGTGAGGGATTTTAATGAAAGTGTAGTGGATTAGAGAAATCCCTGGAACAATATAAAATCATTACAGCCGCAGTCGACATCAAAGTCCCACTGATTGAGCCCCCTAAAGCCTTTTCACACAGGGAGCGGGAACGCAGCGGAGAACATGTAAACCAGAGCCGAGAGCGGCTGACCACTGCACTCACATCCGACCGAGAGAGAGAGACGGATTCCAGACTTCTGACATTTAGACAGAGCATCATGGGAAATGAACCGAATCAAACTAAGGGAATTCATTATCTCACTGGCCTCCTTGTTTTCAGATTAGTTCGGCAGATATTCTCAACCCTGAGTTCAGTACAAAACAAACTATATAAGCACATGTGGTAGCTTTTGGTGTCCCTCAAACAAGCATAAATCACAGTAATGCACTTACAATGAAGACATTTCACCCGATAAACATTCAAATACACACTGTTTGAAGTACAGCCACAGACGTCAACATTATACATGTTAGCGTGAGACTAGAGCGATAAAATGACTTGTGTAAAGATAGACTCAGTTTTTCAGCTCCTGTCATGAACACTCAATACATTTTTCTGTTTACTTACTATAGTAATAACAGTAAATTATGCATGACCAACTAACCCTAAACTAAACTCCAACCCATATTAAAGACATCTTTGTTAATTATTACCCAGTACTTAATTACTAAAATCTTCACAACTGATGACTATGACCAGGACACTTTCCAGCTGGATTGTGATGAAATAGAAGCTGTTAAAGACTTCAATCTACTTGGTTCGATAGTGAACACCGAGGCCACATCAGCTATGGAGGTTAAGCGGAGAATCGCAATGGGAAAGTCGACGATGAAGTCACTGGACAAGGTTTTTAAATCTAAGGACATCACCCTGTCAATCAAGATTCGGCTTACGCATAGTTTGATCTTTTCCAGTGCCACCTACGGTTGCGAGAGCTGGGCGTTAAGGAAACAGGATAGACGAAGGATCAATGCGTTTGAAATGTGGTGCTGGAGGCGAATTTTATCAATCCCATGGACCGCAAGTGTCTTGGAACAAATCAAGCCGGTAATATCACTTGAATCTCGGATCACACAATTACAACTTGCCTACTTTGGCCACACCATAAGAAGACATCAGTCACTGGAAAAGGGCATCATGCTTGGCCGAACAGAGGGAACAAGGAAACGAGGAAAAACCAGCAACCCGATGGTTCGATACAATCACCGTAATGACAACACGGACACTGGCCGAGCTCAATCAACTTGCACAAGATCGATCTTCTTACAGATCATTTATCCAACAAGTCTCTATGGCTCGGAACACGAGCTGAAGGCCCTTAACTAACTAACTTAATTATACAATACACTGTAACAAAGGCACCAAGAAAGCAACCTGAATTTCTAATTTCTAAAAATATTGAGCTAAAAAAAAGAACAAAAAAACGTGCATGAATTTTTCCCAGTAAGATTATAAGTTCTCTAAATCGCTGTTTTAGCATTGGGTTACTGTTAAAAAATGTTCTGTGCTCTGTAAAAAAAATAAAAAAATAATTGGTGTAACTAAAGATTTGAGTTAACACAAAGAAAATGATTGTTTTAACCAGCGGAAACTCAATATATTATGTTACCTTAATCATCAACATTAATTATATAAGTTCATTTGACAAAAGAAAAAAAAAGTTGAACAAATCATGAAAATATTTTTTACAGATGATGTGGAACTAAGTCATAAACTCAACCTTAAACCTTGCCTCTCTCCTTCAATTGGCTACAAGTTTGCATTCAGATCTGCTTCCATCCAATCAACAACCTGTTGAGAACTAAGCCCCGCCCTACAGTTTTGTTTTTCGTTTATCAGTTTACTCCTAGGAAAAGATCAATTGCTACTTCTGTTTCAATGTGACCTTATACCAGGGGCGGTTCTAGGATCTCATGTTTAGAGGGGCTTAGTCCTCAGAGAGACAATTAGATACAACAATACCGAAATAAACAGTATTTTACTGTGCTTTTGAAAAACTGTATTACTGTTTATACGCAGAAACTGATTTTGGCTTGCATATGAAATGCAATGGTTAGGTTTAGGGGTGTGGGGAAGGTGCGTATCATAAGCACACCAAATAGAAACAGAAAATTGTGCCATTGAAACGTGTTGAAATTGTGCCAGTGCCTCTCAGTGCGCGCACATTAACGATCTGTAACAGCGCGTGAGTACCACAACTGAGATCGATAAACGAGCGAGAATAATCAACTTTTTTAAGGATGCATCACTAGCCTGATCGTTCAGATAGATGATTATAGTTTTAAGGGGACTGAGACAATACATAGTGGGGTTGAAGCCCACCTAAAAAGGGTCTAGAACCGCCCCTGCCTTATACAAAACAAAATTTGCTCTTGTTTTTTTTTTTTTTTAACTTGAGTCAAAATTGTTTTCTGAGGTAAAACGTACAAACGGAAATAGCTCACTTAAAAGTTACACGTGACCTTTCTGTAAACTTCTTCCCTGTTAGACAGCATTCCGTTCAAAAACCGTCCCGAGCCGCGAGATCTGTCTGTGTGACAGAAGTTTGCGTGCTCCTCTTGACCCTCCTCAGACGGACACAATGTGGCTCATTCACTGCCGGTGCGATACGCCTGTGCCTCCTTACGCCTGCAGGAGGGGTGTGGGGGGAGGGGGCTGTCAGCCGAATTAAAATACCACGTAATAATAATAATAATAATATAAATAATGACATTGATAAAAGGGCTAATCTACACAAAACAAAACAGCGTGTTCCTCCCTGATTGTGTGGGTTGTTGCGGTATTCAATTAGGCCATTTTCACTGGCATATTAATCATCTTTTCAACAAACAAGCCGGCGTTAATTAAAGCGGAGCGCGAGGATAAAGACGTGTTGCTGGATCATCACTCCGTTTATCAGCCGCGCGCACACACACCCCGCCGTTTAGCAAATCCCGCGCAGCGCTGCGAGGGGAATTTCAATGCTCTCTGGTTTGGAGCTGGTTTTTGGGAGGGGAGGAGGTGGATTTCGCGAGTTTCAAACACGGAGACTGTCAGTGTGAAGCCCTCTGCCCTTCACTGCCGGGAGATGAATTTATTCCTCAGTTTTATTCCATCTGAAAAAGGAAAAAAAAAAAAAAGAGCGCGGAGAGTAAATCGCTTTAACCCGAAACGCGCGCGAGAGGAAGTTGAAACTCTGTGCTTCTCTTTTAAGGGCCTCGACAGGGAAGAGAGTCAGACCTTTGAATAGGGTTTAATATGATGAATGAATGGATGTTTGGCTGAAATCTGTCTGATATTAATGCACATATTAGCGAGATCTCAAATGCACATGTCGTTAATTACAAAAGTTTGCAGAACTTTTGCCATAAGTTCCATAACACGCACATTTATTGATAAATTTACTGTTAGCTACATTTATCTGTTTATATTTATCTATTAGTCAAATAGTATGTATTACACATTCAGTAGTGCAATCCATATGAGATTTATACAATATTTTAATAATATTCCTCAAAATATGTGTTGTAGGCTATATATATATATTTTTTCTCTAGTTTTATTGGCCACATGCATAAAATGCAAGCAGAACAAATTTCTGTGTAAATCATTTGTTAAACTATTATTATGTATATTGTCACAGTTCATTGTGGCAACGTTTTTAATGGGGTTTAATATGATGAATGATGGATGTTTGGCTGAAATCAGATTTATATTAATGCCGTAATATTGGAGAGATCTCAAATGCACATGTTTGTTACAAAACTTTGCCGAAATTTCACTGTAATTCACATAATAACTACATTTATTGTTGAATTTAAAGTTACATTGACATTTATCCCTTTACTTTTATCTGTTGGTCAAATAATATGGATTACACATTCAGTACACAGTGTACAAATAATCCATATTATAGACATTAAATTGCCACATTTTATACAATATTATAATCAATACCCCCAAAAATGTGTTCTGTATTTTGAATTATATATGCATATGATATATTATGGACATTAAATTAATACATTTTATACGATATTTTAATCAATACCCCCAAAAATGTGTTACATATTGTTCCCTACAAAAATCTGCTGAAATTTTTACCTTAATATCATCAGTTTATTGTTATATTTACAGTTACATTTATGCATTTACTTTTATCTGTTGGTCAAATAACATGGATTGCACAGCACAGTACAATTTATTGATTGCAAATAATCCATAAACAAAATTATGGAGATTAAATGAACACATTTTATACAATATTTTAATCACGTTTGTGTTTATGTTCTTTTATATCTTTATGTTCTAGCCTTATTGGCCACATTCATGAAATGCAAAAAGTAGAAATGTCAATGTGTAAATCACTTGTAAAAATGTTTTAAAGATATTGCCGCATTCAGTTCATCTAGACCCAAAACTGACACAAAGGTTTGTTCTGCTCGTGTTTCATAAACGAGACCCATTACTCCGTAGACAGAGAAGAGCCAGACTCTTGAATAAATCGAGTATAGCACGTGTGCGTTGTGTGTCCAGGGCAGTCGGCGCGTTTGAACCCCACTCATCCACGCAGTGCACTTTGCCTCCAACATCTCAGGACTACATCACACAATCACACCACACTCCCACAATCCCTTTCTTCTCTGGCTGCTCGACTCCAAGCACACTCAAACAGCCTGATGCACCGCACTGAGATCTTTCTCATTCTCCCGCGCATTCTCTCTCGCCCTTTTCCCATCTCTCTCTCCAGGAACTCGCGGCAGAGAGAGAGGAGAGAAGTCAAAAACCCGCGACAATGTGCCAGAGAAATATCAGAGTGGCTTTTTTTTCACTCGTCACCCAAGCCAAAGATGGGCCGTCTCCAAATCCTGCTGCCCTATCAGACAAATTAAAGTAAATCAAGCATGAAATGAAGCAGGAGAGCCTGGAGATAAGGTCCCTTTAAGTCCCTCACAGATTAGACCACTGAGAGAGAGAGAGAGAGAGAGATGGAAGAGAGGGACAGTGTGGAAGGAGAGAGGTGCAGAAAAGGCCGGTTTGCTGGTTTCTCTGTGGCAGACGGTGCTTTTGATTACTTCACTTTGGCTTTGACGTAGAAGAACAGTGGAGCTGCTCCTTCAGTCATTTTTCTGATAATGACTTTTGTTTATTTTAGTGCTCCTGCGTTCTGAAGTGCTTTGGAGTGTGACTACGTTTTGGAGATGAAGTGTAGTTCATTGCGAGTGTCCTAATGTTCATTTGATGCACTGAAGTGGAACGGTACAAAAAAAATATTTGGAAAGAAAAATCCTTTCCGCAGCATGATGTTGTAGTATAGCTTTTAACATGGGTTTTCTCAAACATCGATTGGATTGTAAATGACAAGTCTCTTCTTAGTTTTAAATTAAAATTAACCCTTTGTATTTTCTTAATACACATTGCTGTTTTCATTGTGAATGATCGGTGCACTTTAATCCAGAGATAAAAAAAAAAACGCTTTGTAATCTTTTTATCGAATGCAATAATTTGCTCCGCCTATAAAACAACTTTCCTTTTTGGTTTACATCAAAATTATGATACTTCACCCCACCATTAATCAGGCCTTTTGGTATAATGGCCACTTTTCATTCCTGATGGTTAAAAATGAGTCCCATCCTAATTGTTCATTTTACTTAAAGAAAAGAAAAGAAAAGAAAATTCTGCCATAATTTGCTCACCCTCATGTTGTCCCAAAAATTGACTTCTGTGGAACATAAAACATGATATTTTGATGTATGTTGGTAGCTAAACAGTTTTGGTTCCCATTGAGATCCATTGTGTTTTATCCATAGAGTGGAATTCAATGGGAGCCGAATTGTTTGGTTACCAACATTCATCAAAATATCTTCTTTCCTGTTATCTTCAATTTGTGGGGCATTTTTGTTCATTTTGGTGGCATTTTTTCCACAAGCCCCTGTTTATTTCCGAGCCTGGTTTGGAACGACACGAGGGTGAGTAAATGATGACATGATTTCTGAATGAACGATCTTTTAAAACTTTGATGCAATGTGGTTTCATGTTTTCTTTACGGTTTCAGACAAACGTTTTTTTTGTGGAACACAAAAGAAGATATTTTAAAGAATGTTCATGCTGCTCTTTTCCATACAGTAAAAGTGAATGGATAAAATTACCATAAAGCAGACAGAAATTTAAGTCAGCATTTGCTGAAAATCTTCCTTTTCACTGCAGCTCTCAAATTTTTAAAACTAATTTTATTTCATTTTAAATGTTTTTTTTTTTTTTTCTCGCTTATGCATAAATTCATATACAGGCAGTTACAAAGACATATTTACCTGTTTTGACTGAATAATTTCCTTAAATTATTCTGAAGTAACATATTGCACCATCTGTAAAATTCATGAATATCTAAATATATATTTATATATAAAACGTTTTTGAATCATGCCCCACATTGGTGCCCTTCTGTGGCTGAAGACATCTATTAATCCAGAGAGGGGCTGGGTGTAAAGGCTTAACCCTGATCTCCTGAAAGCACTGCCTCAAGATTCTCTTTATTTATCAATCCATCTGCCAGCATTTCGCATCTCCTCCTGAAACTGGATAATTTAACACGCTTCTGCACTGTTCACATCAAAACTTCCAGCAGAAAGAGGCTTAATCCACCTTATCTGAAGCCCTGTCAAAGCAGTGAGCGAAAGCCTAATCAAAGAGACAGGCAGGGTCACCCGGGAGTGGGTCCGACGGATGGGTATATGATTTCTAATTGAGGGAGATGCTCACACTAGGGCTTAGTCTGCTCATGGAGCAACTGTGGTAACTGTGTAGATGTAGGTTTAAACCCCATGAACTTTCAGCATTGTGCCCTTGAGGAAGGCACTAAACCCCAGGTAACCCCAGGTGGATTTTCCCTGTAATTGAAATGCACATACAATATATACAATGTAATACACAATATGAAACAACACACACACACACACACACACACACACACACACACATATACATATACATATACATACATATATATATATGTATGTATGCATATGTTCTTTTGAACTTTCTGTTCAATCAAATTCTGAAAATTCAAATCCCAAATCCTGTTTCTAAAAAAAAATTATTAGGTAGCACAATCATTTTTAACATTGATAATAATCAGAAATGTTTCTTGTGCAGCAAATCATATTAGAATGATTTCTGAAGGATCATGTGACACTGAAGACTGGAGTAATGATGATGAAAATTCAGCTTTGATCACAGGAATAAATTACATTTTACAATATATTCATATAGAAAACACTTTAATAATATTTCAAAATATTACTGTTTTTACTTTATTTTTATCAAACAAATGCAGCCTCGGAGAATCTAAGACTCTTCTCAAAAACATTAAAAATCTTACCGACTCCAACTATTTTTTTTTTTTTTTTTACATAACATCAAAAACAAGTTAGAAACATGCTTAGCTGCTGTTTTTGAGTCATAACTTTAAGTTTTTGTCTTCTAAGGGGAGCTGAAAATGGTTGGTGAAGGAGGAGAGAGAAGGATTTGTTCTTGTCAGGCACTTCTGCTGGGCACCACGTGGGGACCTTTCCCTGGGAAGATTGAGGCGGCCACAGGAGGAAGTGACAAGGTAGGCTCACTTATTTGTCATGAGGGTGAATTCAAAAGGTAAATTCGGGCTAAATGTGGACATTTAATGAGTTCGTAATTCTGAGTTTTTTCATTCACAAATTTCATTTTCCATTTCTTTTTCACTTTACCAAGCTTTTTTAATGCTATTTTGATGCTTGCAACAAAAATGAACAGAAAATAAGATATGCTTGTCTCTGATTGTTTAAATGACAAAAAAATCCAGAATTGATAATTATGACATTGCTGTGTCATTCGTTCATTTCTAAATACAATCATTATGACATGACTTAACATAATATGACCTATTGTGGTGTAGCCAGGTCAACATAATGTTTTATTTTGTATACAGTCTTAGTGAATTGTGGGTCATTTCAGGAAGGCATAGAGAGATGGACCGATTGAGAGGGACAGAAGTGAAATCATTTGAGCGCTTTTTGTGTCCATTTTTGTGTTTGGAGGCCTTGGAGAAGGTGGTGTTGTGTTTTGGAGTGTACGAGAGGGAGCGCGAGTGTGTGTGTCACGGGTAATCTGTGCCCGTGGCAGGTTTACCCTGTGAAGCGGACTGGTATCGCAGGCCCATTGTTGTTGCTCCTGTCAGAGCGGGGAGAGGCCGATGGAGGCCTGTGCTGGCCTGATAAGGGGAAAGAGGATTCAGCGGAGAGAGAGAGACAGGCAGAAAGAGAAAGAAATGACTCAAGGAGAGTGGAGTGCTGTGTAGACTCTGTCTTTTTCATGAAGTATTCCCACACAGTCAGATCCGCAGAAACCTCTCTCTTTTTCTGACGCTCCATTCTGAAGGTGAGGCTTTAAAAACAGACACCATACGTGCTGTAAGTGAGTACGCGGGTCGCACGTGGAAGGTAAACAAAGTATGCACAATGTTTGTTTTGTTCTCGTGGGGTTTTACTGGTGTTTGTAAGACAAGGCAGTCATCACTACTGTTACTATTGCTCAAACTTAAAGGGACAGGTTCACCTCAAAATGAACATACTGTCAACATTGTCGTTCCAAACCCATACGAATTAATCAGATCTGAGAGATTTGAGAGACTCAGATTGCATTGAAAGAGGAACCCAGGTGAGCAACCAGTATAGCAACCCATTTATTGCAAAAATACCCTAGAAAAACAAACAAATGTCAATGGTCGGAAAACATGAAATTGGTTTCCTGGGACAACAATCAATTATACAGTTAAGTGTCACTGTATAAATATATATTTGACAGCTGAACGCCACGACTGCCCAACCAGAATCAAGTACTCCACAGAGCCATGTTATAATAATAACTATAGTATTTTTCTCTAAACATGTGGACTTAGTTGCATCAGTAGGAAAAAAAAAAAAAAAAAAAGTTGTTTGAGAGATATTTTAAAGAAAGTAAATCATTAAGAATGATTAAAAAGTAAAGTTTTTTGGTAACACTTTACTTGAAGTCTTTATGTATAATGCACTATAAAGGTATTCATAATGTATGTTATAATGCATTATATCTTTTCATAAATAATTGTAACCAAAGTTAAAATGCATTATAAAATTTGAAGGTTTGTTTTTTGTGTGTTTTAATGCATTATGCATTTTATAGGTGTAGTATAAATATTATAAATGTGGTTACAATTATTCATGAGAACATATAATATGTTATAATGTACATTGCAAGGCATAATTAACGCATTAAAATGGCTTATATGCATTATATACATGAAAAAGGCTTTATAATGCATTATATACTTGATCGATTACTGATCACACTTATCAATTAGTCACAATAAGATCAAGAACATTTATAAAGTACATAGTCAAGTTGAATTTCGCTTTCGCCATTACTTTTTCTGGAAAAATAAATAAATAATGCAATTGCAGACACCAAAATTTGCAATCAAACAAGATTTCAATATGAATATTTCTGATCAAACTTGGGTAAAGGCTAGAATACACTACACGACCTTTGCACAGATTTGACTCTAATTTACAGTCTGAAGGAGTCGAGAGACCATCATCAACATATTTGGTATTTTAAGCCGATTTCATAACCAATATTGTTTTGTGTCTTTCAGCAACAAGGCACATTTCTCTGTGAGTTTGTTGTGTTCAAAACAACATGAAAAGTCTGGTAGTGCGATCCTCAGTCGGCGAGTGTATAATGCTTAGTGTTATAGTGTATTCAAGCCTCGAGAACACTAGAAAATTATTTTTTGAAGTTTTTTTTCAGTGTGTTATTCGCTGGTTCTTCATAATTATTTGTGAAATTTATTAGCACTTTAAATCAAAATAAACCTTCATTGGATTTTCACTTAGTTTAGGTCTGTATTGATATGCACGGACCGCAAGCAGACCCCCATGTCATCAGTTTGTACTAATTTCAGATGAATTCATCACAGCCCTTCGAGGTGAAGTGGATACGATCTCTGCTACCTGTAGAGATCGGGACACGTCCTGCTCTAGAACAGCATCATCCCTTCATATCCCTGTGGGGGAGGAAAGGGAACCCAATGCTTTCCAGACTCTGAGACGGTTATCAGTGCGCTTATCTCTGCAGGAGCTCACGCTCCCGCTCTCACGGGCCAAATCTGCATTTTTGCTGAATCGTATCACCTTCCTGCCGACTGGTCAATCCCTGACCGGCCTGACAGGACTTTGTCTTATGGCCTATTAGAAATAGAGAGCGATAAAGCATACTTAGCACACTTTCAACAAGAACACTTACTACAGAAATAATATACTTTAAAAGAATAAAGTGTGAACTTAATCTAATGTTTAATGCAAGTATTTAAATTAAATGTATTATATTATAGTTTAAAGTATTTTAGTTTAAATTTCTGTTAATTGCAATTAGCTGAAATACCCACTAAGGCCCCGTTTACACTAGTGCGTTTTCGTTTTAAAATTAAAACGATCCTCATCTACACTGGATCTATGAGTATCTGTGGGTACAATACACATCTATGGGTGCAATAATGTTATTGTTTACACGGTCGTCAAGGATACGCAGTGTGAATGTGGGCAGCCACGCCATCGTTTTCAAAAGTCTCTGTTTTGCTCCGTTTACACTGAAACACATCCCCGGAGATTTCAAACTAAAACGGGGTCTGCAGCGTTTTCAAAAGTCTCCGTTTTCGAGGGTCGAAAACACCGGAGAAGTGTGAACGATAGGCGTAACCGTACCAAAAGTTATGCTTTGGTACGGTTACACTAGTGTAAACGAGGCCTAAAGTACATCTTGATATGTAATTTCATAATTCTATTTTTTTTGAAAATATGGTTTGTATAGCTGCTGAATTTACTGACAAGCATTTATAACAAACTAAAATATACTTTAATGTCTTTTCTATTGAAAATTGTATGTCATGTATTTATATTTCTAAAAAACAATTTAAAAACACAACGGAATGTTGAATTTTCTGGTTTACATTCAAATTTTCTTGTTTGTAAATGACTTTAAACTAAAATTTACAGTTTGTTCTGTAAATGTGTTTATAGTTTTTCTGTATTATTATTATTATTCTGACAACCACAGCTGCCCAAATTATTTTGTACAAACTTTTTTTTTTTTTTTTTACAGTGTAATTACATCTTTGTAGTGATGCAGTTGCAATTTACAAAACAAAAGATTATTAAAACATGATTTAAAATGTACTTTAAAATAAAAGGCATTATTACATTTGGCATTATTACAGAGTGTACTTAAGCGTGTTAAGAAACAATCATAAAAGTGAACTCTCTTGAAGTTGCCTTTAGTTTATTAATATTATATTATCTACAAGCACAGTTTAAAAAAAAAAAAAATATATATATATATATATATACTTTTAAGATTCGAAGTACATCACGAAGTGCGTATTCAGTACAATTAAGTGCACTTTTTTTCACAAGGGTATATTTTGCAACATTACGGATATCACACAATTATGTGAGCATGCTTTTTTTTTTTTTTAAACAGAAATATCCATTTAATTTAGTCACTCTGTTTTCAGTTATGAAATCAAATCCTCCACCCATCCTTTTGAAACCCATGCCAGCTCTTTAAATTCCCCGTGTGTGGGTGTGAGGAAGCTGTGATGCCGTGATAGAGGGCACAATGTGTCTAAAGATCAGCGCTCAGCATCCGCTTCTTCTGTCTCCAAGTCCATGCCGCTCCATTCTGGATCCCAGAGCTCCCAAAGGATGAGATCTGATCAGGTGAAACATTCAGAGGCTCTCTAACAATGCAGCCATTCAGAGGGCGAACGGGACGGGGTGTGGCCTGCTCGCCCCTCTCCTCACACACATATGTGGAGATATAGCCTTTGGGAATGACGAATTCATGGTTGAAGTTGTTTTAACAAGCTCACTTAGACATTGGATAGCTTGACCCTCTGATGCATTTTGCAGACAAATAATGGCAAGTTTTGGGTTCGAGGCTGTGGTCGGTCGCTGTACATGTGGATCAGATGGTCTGTTCTGATGGGGAGGAGACTGAGGTGTGTGTTTTGTGTCACAGGTTTCGCTGGGGCTGTATGGAGGTCCTCGCTGGCTGATGGACATGATGTGGGTCAGTGCAGAGGACGGAAAGAGCAACTGCGCCGTGTACAGCAAAGGTGAGAGTTTATTCTTTGGGCTGACAAATGTCTTCTGTCAGGCTTCTGTGTCGCTGAACGAGGTGTTAAAGACCCTGTGAAACGCCTGGACAAACACAACTGAAGCAAATCAGAGGGATATCCATCAGTAGAGATGATTTTGAGGAATACAAACTGTTTAAATGCATGATTTTGTTAGAGTAGCAGTGTTTATTGGATCAAGGCCCTTTTTATTGACTGAAATTGTGTTTTTGTGTGTTTACTGATTCACATAATAGGAAACAAGGGAGTGGAATGGTAGTGGTATTAGTTTGGGATGGAAATTTGTTTCTTTCCTTTTGAAAATAAGAGAAATGTTTAAAAAAAAAAAATTATATATAAAAAATATATATATATATATATATATATATATATATATATATATATATATATATATATATAAATCAATCAATAAATCTTTTTTTGTTACATTTTTAAGGTTAAATTGTAATGTTATTTTGGTAACACTTTCCAAATGGTTCATTAGTAAACATGAACTAAGAATGAACAATACTACTACAGCATTTATTAATCTTAGTTCATGTTAATTTCAGCATTTACTAATGCATTATTAAAATCACAAGTTGTGTTTGTTAACGTTAGTTAATGCACTGTGAACTAACATGAATAAACAATGTACAACTGTATTTTCATTAACTAACATTAACAAAGATTAATAAATACTGTAATAAATGCATTGTTCGTTGTTTGTTCATGTTAGTTAATACATTAAATAATGTTAATAAATGACACCTTATTGTAAAGTGTTACCGTTATTTTTTATTGTTTTATCGTTTCATTTTGCTTCCTTGCAACTGGTTGAAAATCATGATTAAATGTTTATTTTATTTTATTTTTTTTTATTCTATGATGAAAAAATATGAAAAAAAAATACAGCTCAAAACTAAATTATTTTTCAATTTTACTACAAGTACATGAAAGTACACAGTAAGATTAAAAAGAAGTGTACTTTTATTCAGCAAGGACATATTAAATTGATCAAAAGCGACAGTTTTGTGTGTGTGTGTGTGTGTGTGAGAGAGAGAGAGAGAGAGAGAGAGAGAGAGAGAGAGAGTGTGAGTGTGTATAAAAGTATACAATGTATACAATTTTTTTTTTTTATGGAAGGGTGTCATATCTGAGGGTCTGTGGCATCAGAAAGTTTAAAAGCTCCTCCACTACCATATTCAGATGACCTCAAAGCTATATCACACATGGACTGAAAGCCACAGCTCAACTCTTAACTCGATTTCATGGGATCTTAAACCCCATGTCTTGACTTCATATGTACAGGGAATCTAAAAAAACCATGTGCCCTTTTCCGAGATAAAGCCATGGCCCCGTTTTTAACCAAAGAAGAAAAAGTGAGCGGTAATAACTTACCATTCCACGAACAAATGCTCAATGTTTAAAGAGCATAAAGATAACTCTTTGTTGCTGGCGCTCGCTCTCCTTGACTAAAAGTGATATTTCCGCTAAAGTGCTCCAGTTTTTTATTATCTGCAGGGGCTTAATTGATTAATCTACTTACAGTACATGTGTAAGTTCAACAGAGAACAATCCCTTCTCCATTCTGAAAAAAAGACTTGAGGAAATGAAAGACTTAAAGGCCTTTATCGCACTTATCTGAGAACACAGAGAAATAGAATAATGGTTGAACATCTCCAGCAATGTCAAATTCCATTATCAGTGTATTCAAACAGCACCGCCCCCCTGGAGGAGCGCGCGGCACAGCGATTGCGTTTAATTAAAAGACAACGCTGATGAACTGAAGGGCTTTCAACGGAGAAGTTATTAAGGAACTGAAAGGGGGTCGGGATCGATTAGGCCGGGCTGCCGGATATCTCACAACTCTCCGGCTTACTGTACTCAACCGGCTCGCAGAGTTTCCCAGCGCTGGTCACATCAGAGGTTTTGAGTGAGGATTTTATACTGTATGCAGATTATAGGATGTATTCACATATTCTGGATTGGGGGGTGAATTATCATAGTACAATGTCACACTTTATTTGCTTGCTTGGTCCAAACCCGAGTATCCTACTGGTCTGTTTTTTTGGCTCTTAACAAAATTGGACAAAATTGTTATGTGTTGGTTGGGATTTGACACAGAATTCACAAGTCAATTCAATTCCTATTCATGAGGTTTTGATTAGATTCTGATTTGAGATTGATTCATATATAGATTCTTTAGGGAGGACAAATCTCTCAATAAATGCTGTGAGCTATACAGAGTACTCTGTCAGTTGGTACATTACTATGATATTCAAGGTTAAAATTAACAACAGAGACCAGAATTTGTTTTACTTTGATTTTGTTGTTGAAATATAAACTTTTAACATTTGGCTGTCATAAAAACTTGATTTCATGACCGGTTTATTCAAACATGCATTAAATAATATATCACTAACAGGTGAAAATATCATCAGTATATAATATAGTATAGTGAATATATTTAGCAAAATGGTAATTCCTGAGGTAAATGTAACGTTATGTGACCTTTTTTCTGTGCTTGACAAACTGATTGAGCGATAAAATCATGATACATTTTAGTAAGTTATTCAGTTTTTTTTTTCTACATACCTTCTGATGATCATTCATGTTTATTTCATGCTGTAAATAGTATTAAAGTGGAAGATGTGATATTTTCACGTGAGGTAGCTACAGCGATCTGTCATGCCACATTAAAGAGCATCAACAGTATTTAACAGTATTTATTGTTGGAATTTGGTGATAAAATTGATAGACTTGATTTCAAAAGAAACAAAGCTTATTGTGATTATTGGATGGTATTAGTGCTGTCAAATGATTAATCACGATTAATCGCATCCAAAATAACAGTTTTTGTTTACATTTATATATATGTGTGTGCACTGTGTATTTATTATCAATACAAACACATGCACATATTTAAGAAAAATATGTTATGTTTATATATTACATATTTATATATAATATAAATATATACTTTTGTGTACATGTAAATATTTTCTAAATATATATTGTGTGTGCGTGTGTGTGTATTTATATATACATAATAGACATACACAGTACACAAACAAATATTATGTTAACAAAAACTTGTATTTTGGATGCGACTAATCACGATTAATCGTTTGACAGCTTTAGATGGTATACAAATAATGTTTATTGAAGTTTTGTTAACTGACAAAACAGCATAGGGATTTAATATTTAATATCAGTTCATCAAAGTGAAGACTGATTAAAAGCCATTAACTAATACTGTCACCGCGGCCCTATTCTTGCATAGCCAGACATTTGGACCGATGGAGAAGGTTTGGACTTTCACTGGCCAAGTATTGCCCAGGAGGTCACCTGACGGACAAATAAAGCAACCAATCACAGTTTGTTTTGTTCAGCGTCATGTATGTTTAAGCCATGAAAAAGGGGTAGATCACCCAAATATTCTTTCATTAGTTACTCGCACTCATGTCGTTCCAAACCCGTAAAACCTTTTGTTCATCTTCAGAACACAAATTAAGATATTTCAGATGAAATCCAAGAGCTCTCTGACCCTGCAGACAGCAACGCAACTGACACGTTCAAGGCCCAGAAAGGTAGTAAGGATATCATTAAAATAGTCCCTGTGACGTCAGTGGTTCAACCGTAATTTTATGAAGCTATGAGAATACTTTTTGTGCGCAAAGAACATAAAACCATCGACTTTATTCAACTATGTCTTCTCTTCTGGGTCAGTCTTCGATGCACGTTCACAAGAGTACCACGCATGCGTAGAACCCAGATGTGCTGCGCCTTGTTTGCAAGCAGAGGAACGCAGAGTGAATAGCGGCGGACTGACCCGCAAGAGAAGAAATTGTTGAATGAAGTCGTTAGTTTTGTTTTCTTTGCACACAAAAAGTATTCTTGTAGCTTCATAAGATTACGAATGAACCACTGATGTCACATGGACTATTTTAACGATGTCCTTACTACCTTTCTGGGCCTTGAATGTGTCAGTTGCATTGCTGTCTATGCAGGGCCAGAAAGCTCTTGGATTTCATCAAAAATGAAGATGAATGAAGGTCTTATGGGTTTGGAACGACATGAGGGTGTGCAATTAACGACAGAGTTTTCATTTTTGGGTGAACTGTCCCTTTAAGTTGATATCCCTACAGTTACAGACCAGCATGCAACTCAGAACGTTGTGCAAGTTTGCTGCAATAATGGTGATAATGATATAATGATAAATAATCATCGTCAAAGTTGTAAACAGAACGGCTGTCTTCATCCATGAGAAGGTTTGGTGTCCCAATAGCTTTGTTTCCAGGTGGACCGTTAGCAAACCCATACTGGTTGACCGCTTATTTGGGGGAAACGTGTCCCCATGAGGGTCTATAGTGGTTCTGGTCCGGTGTTTTCTGTAACGGCATATGGGTTGTTGAGTTGTCTGATATGAAATGTTGCGTCGATTGCATTTGGCACACGGCTCATGAACTGATGAGTTCCCGCCAAGAGGGCAGTAAAATTCTTAAGCGTGTGTTTTATATGTGCTCTCTATCCTGTCAGAGGGCTTTTGGCTTATCTTGAGTGAATGTCGAGGCTGGAAATGTCAGGCACGGGCAGAAAAAATATGAGATTATGAAGCTGCTGGATGTTGTCATGGGGTTGTGATGCGTCATAAATCCTGGTTTGATGGCAGTGGATGTCTGGATCAGGAGGGACACGGCTTAAGGACTGCAGAGACTCTGAGCTCTGCCACTGAACAGGAAAGAGGTTTATTCTGGTCATTAGACGATGTAGACCTCATCTTTTGATTTATCATCCCCCCCTCCTCCTCCTCCTCCGATTTTCACTCTCCTCCCTTCATATTTCATGCTGGCTGTCTCTCTCTCTCTCTCCCCCTCTGTCTCATTTCTTGATGGACTGATATCTGACAGGCTTATGGCTGTCTGTGATGGGAAGGAGCAGCTCTGTTAAGGTGAATCTGGGGTCAGAAGAAAGAAAAAAAGTCCTGGCACACCGCGGCAAGAGGAAACGATGGTCGTTGGCTTATCACTTGTAGTTTCCTGTGATAGTACTAGTGGATAGTAGCCAGAAAGCCATGCGGAACATTTGTAATGCTGCTTAAATATATGTTTGTCTTGAGAATTTGAAGTTCCACCACCTAGAAAATGTTTCTGCCTGAAATGATGATTCAGTCGACCTTACAGATCAAATTTGAATCTTTTCATGTTTATTGAATTAGTTGTTAGTGCAAAATTAATTAGCTTCGCATTTCTGTTTTTAGACTCTTCTTTTAAAAGATACTCCATACAATATATTCCAGGACTTCTAGTTATGTGCAATAGCTTTAGATGAGGAACAGACTGACGTTTAAGTAATTATTTACAGAAAATCAAAGGGAAAGTGGAAAGGACTTGTATTTCAGTCAGTGTTTTTGAATTATTTTCTTTTGTCTCTTTATGGAGCTTGACAGATGTGGTCACTGTGAATTGTTTTTTATGTGCAGGATTCTTTAAATTCTTCACTTTTATCTTTTGTGTTGCATAGAAAAACTAACAGCTTGCTGGTTTAAACAATATGAACTACTTTCTGAACCATCGATTTAATAAATCCCCATCAATTTAATAACATTACACAAAAGTCCTTAGTGGACAAAAATGTCAGTGGCATAAAAATATTATATAACAATATTTTTTTTCTGCTTTCCCTGACATCAGGATATCAATCCTGATCACAACTACCAAAATGCATTCATTTTCAGGATCTGAACCCTTTAAAAGCCATTTGTTTACATAATGGCACTCCCCCACCCCAATCAGTCATTTTCTATATAATAAATGTTAATGCAGTTTTTTGGGATTATTACAGTCATATGTCAATGATTAGCAACAGCCTTAATTTACCGCATGTTTTTTTTTTGTGGAGTGTATTAAAAATACCACACACACACACACACACACACACACACACACACACACACACACACACACACACACACACACACACACACACACACACACACACACACACACACACACACAGATTTCTCAGTACATACAAACAAACCACACTCTGGCATCCATAGTAATACACCCACACAATTTTAATTACATAATTTTAATTCAGTTGGCTTTTTTTCAGCAGAAGCAGGAAACAAGTAAATGTTTACCTAAACTTAGAAAACGGTAAAAAAAAAAAAAAAAAAAAAATTAAAATAGTAACAATTTTTGGCACCAGAATGAATGCCTTTTAACAGAGAATGCATAGTTTATGAGATTAAATATTGTGGATTTTAATGGTTTTTCAGTTGTTTTCCTTCAATTGTTTTTACATTATTGTCTTAAGGTCCTCAGTGTAACGATTTTAAGGATTTACGATTTTTCTAAAAAAATAAATAAATAAATAATAGATTTATGAAAGGAAATTTGGGTGAAATTTTAAAATTCCAATAAAAAAAAAAAAAAAAAAAATTTGACTAAATGTATGCTTTTTGCATCAACATGGGGAAAAAAAAAGGTAAAAAGAAAAAGACAAACTTGTCCCTAAGGACATTTTTGGTAAATTCTTTTGTCATGTTATTGTTTTTGAGGATCTAAAGCAGGAATCTCGTATCTATCCTGAGTTACAGTGTAATGTCAGAGAAATTTCAGTTTGATTCTCACTGAAGACGAAGTCGACAGAGACAAAGTTTAATTGAGTTTTCCTGAAACCAATCGGGAGTTTTGCTAGAAGGTAGAAAAGCAGAAGCACATAATCCTCTTCCCACTGAGGCGCTCGCTTGAGGGGTATCTCTCCTCCCTTTCTCCCAATCTCTCCCTCCTTCCGTCCCTCCCACCCTCTCTCCTGCTCTATCCCATTACCTGGAAAAAAGCTGAGGGTCCCAAGCCACAATACTGAATACCCCGAGATAAAAGTAAAACATTTCCTTCTGAGATGTTTTTTATAGAAGCTGCAGTTGTTTTTCAGTCACAGATCAAAGTGTCTCACCGGTGCGACTCTATAGGCTGCTCTATAGGGTCACAAGCGTCAGCTAGAGGACACTCCTCTGAGCAGCAGAAATATTCTCAGTGTGAGCGCAGTGACGATCTACTGGGAGAAATAACAAAGTGATTTGCATAGTATGTCAGTCATCGACCATAATCCCTAGTGAGGCCCGGCAGTGTCCTGTTGTGTGTCTAACAATTCCTGAGAAAGAGAAGGTGATGGATGAGTGTAAGAGCACAGCTGCTTATTTAACACAATTACACAGATTTGGGAACAAAAAAAAACAACCTAAAATCTGAAATCTAACTTTCAACGTCACCAGACTTTGTTTACCTTTTATGTTTGTTTACATTTTGCCCGTTTACCTATTTTCTTTACATTTTACATTTATATTTATTAACTATTTTGTTAATGTTTACCTTTTAGCCTTTAAATTTACTTTCACCAATTTTGTTAACGATTACTTTACACTTGCTCTTGTTAACCTATTCATGTTTACACTTCTGTTTACTTTTTTTTTTACATTTGCCTTTGCTTACTTATTAATATTTACTTTACATTTGTCTTTAAATTAGTTTACTTCTACATTTATTCATTTTAGTAACATTTACCTTTAGATTTGCCTTTGTTTACCTATTTTGTTTCATGTTTACACTTGCATGTACTGATTTTGTCAACGTTTCTCTTTATGTTTGCCTTTGGTTACTAATTTTATTAATGTTTACATTTATGTTTCTGTTGATGTTTCTCTTTGCAAATTGCATTAGGCAATTTGTTTGCTTATTTTGTTAATATTTACATTTATATACCTATTTTAATGTTTTCCTTTTTATATGCCTTTGTGTGGTTTTGCTTTTACTTTACTTTTTTTCTTTTATTAATAATAAACATTTGTTTATTAATGTTTACCTTAATATTTGCCTTTACATTTATATATACAGTTTCATTTAACCACTTTGTAAATGTTCATCTTTGCATATGCATATTTGCATATATTTACATATGTATTTTGCTAATGTTCCTTTTTACGTGGATTTGTTAACTTATTTTGTTAATATTTACATTTATGTTTACGTTTACGTTTAGATTTGCTTTTGCGTTTGCCTTTGTTTACCTATTTTGGTGATGTTTTCATTTTTATTTTGCTACTGTTTACACCTTTGTGTTCTTTTATGTTTACCTTTGTTGTTGTTGTTTATTTTGTTATTTACATGTTTTTCACCTTTATGTTTGCACGTTTGTTTAAAAATCTACCTTTTATAGTATGTTCACACTTACATTCAAGTTTATCTATTTTATCATCTATTTTCTATTTTGCAAGCTGCATGCTTACAGGCACTCTGATGCTGTACGTGCATCTCAATTCAACGACACATCAGCCGGGCAACATATAGTACTGATGGCATGGCGCGCAGCTATTAAGGAGCTGTCACAAAGCTTAATTACACATTGGGATATGGAAATGAGTTGCTGCCTGTCAGCGCGTCTGTGATTTGAATGCTTCACATGTAACACAGAGAGAGACTGTCAAGAAAGACTTCAATCAGAAATGCTAAAATAACCGAGTTGAACGGCTAGCTACACTTTCCTCCGTCTTTATTAAGATCACCGCAGTATGAAAAACAGTAAGCGAGGGGGAGGGAGGATGGGAAGCGGGTCTATCTCAGGCAGAATTGATGTGGTTCTATCCATATTCATATTCAGCAGCAGCTGTTATCGCTTAAAAGGCTTTCTAATTACAACAACAAGACAAAAACTGCTTGGATACGGTCCAGACCCGCTAAATGATAAAATAAGCACTCATTCACTCTCTCTCTCACTTTCTCTCTCTCTTCCTCTCTTAATCTCCACAAAGCACCTTGGAGTCTACTCACCCAAATACATGCCAATGAACAGGGAAAGTGCCATTCGGAGATGCAGGTGTCACGTTTGATAAGAAACTTCTGGATTAAATATGCTGTGGCTAATGAGCAGCCGGGCGAGCCAGTGAGGGTGCGACCATGGGCACGATTGTTCTCCGGCTGATAACATTCTGCGGAAGAAACAGCCAAATTCCATCATTTAATAAACAGCCCCTGCCTCTATCAGTGAGAGCGCCTGGATCCCGGTGTTAAGTGGGAGACATTGCTTTTCATTATGCCAATCTCAGGGGGCTTCCATAGGGGTGTGAAGGTGCAGCGACAAACAAATTGTCCCATATTCAGACACATCTGTGTGTGTGAGTGAGTGAGTATTTCTCAGACGTGCAGCTGGAGTTAAAATCTTCAACTTGACAAAGTTCTTGCTTTTATTTGTAGAATGCATCACTATTGCTGTTGCTCATTCGCTAAATAAATTTAGTGTAGGATCTACTTTGAAACAATTGAAATTGATTGTAAATGTCGCAGACAATTACAAAGATATGGTAAGTCACACACTGAATTAAATGTGAAAATTTGAAGTCAAAAGACTGAAGTAGTGTTTTCTTTTACTAGTACACTTTTTAACGGTGTACTTACTTTTGAGAAAGTATTAAACTTAAGTGCATGAATCATATGGCTTGTGCAGAAGAGGTGTGCTATTGTTTGAAATGTTTGCATAAATACCACTGATGTACTGATGGTGGGATCTGAATGATATTAGAGACTAGGGGCCAGTTTTAGCCTACGAAACAGGGCAAATTAGCACGAGAGCGCAATTCCAAAACAGCGCCAACGGGCGTGGAAATTTCTGCGGGTGATTTACTAACAATGCGCAAATTAAAGAACAGACGCAACATGTCATTTACATATCGACCAACGCAATATACCAAGCACAGCGCAAATTAGAGTAGTTACAAATAAAGACAAAAGAAATAAAGAAGCCACAGTACGCTGAAAAGTTACTAGAAGTTTTGGTAGACATGCATGGTATTGCGTGACTTCTAGAAGAGGGTTCAAAGTAGTCTTTTAATTCCTGAAGCAAATTAAAAATAACATGACTTGGCAAACAATATGTCTGGGTAATGTGTTCTTCTGGCATTCAAAATAAATTAATACTTGTGGAAAAAATCCCTCCCTTCTACCATATGCTCTCTGTTCCCTGCGGTGCCTCCTCCTAGCAACAAATTGCAGCCAGTGGATGTTGTAATTAAAATTGACACTGACATTGTTTTTCATGTTTAATACTGTAAATCTGGCTGCTTTAAAGTAATCTATA
Source organism: Acrossocheilus fasciatus (assembly GCA_036784905.1). NCBI lineage: Eukaryota > Metazoa > Chordata > Actinopteri > Cypriniformes > Cyprinidae > Acrossocheilus > Acrossocheilus fasciatus. The sequence goes on from CM071956.1 coordinate 27,573,641, forward strand.
AAGTGGTATAAAAATAAACGTAATGTGACTTCACCGGAGTGCCAAATTGCAGAGCTTGTGCAAACATATCCACATCTCTATGATCAGATGCTTTCTTAACAGCTGTTTTCTCACCACTGCCATTTTTGTAATGTTTATTCTGTTATTGAGAGGAAAGCATGCAGAACATATTTACATATTCGGTAGTTAAGGGACCAATTCTCACTATTAACTAGTTGCTTATTAGCATGCATATTGGCTGTTTATTAGCACTTATAAAGCACATATTAATGCCTTATTCTGCATGATCATATTTTAGATCCCTTAATCCACCACATACCTAAACTTAACAACTACCTTACTAACTATTAATAAGCAGCAAATTAGGAGTTTATTGAGGCAAAAGTCATACTTAATTGTTAATTGTGATAATTGGTCCTTAAAGCAAAGTGTAACCACATATTCAACTAAATTTCCAACATCTTTTTACCCCTAAACAAAGAGCGAAAAAGGCATTCACTGTAAGTGATAAGTGGTGACATCCCATTCATCTAATTTCCTCTATCAGTAAATAACTCTGAAGGTCAAAGATTGACCTCTTCAAGGTCATTTAGATGCCATATTGAATCTGTCGGACTGACATACAAGAAAGGAAAAAGGAAAGTGAGACAGACGCAGGTCTTGACCTGTCACTCATAAGGAGCTTAGTTCACCCAGCCAGTAAAATCACACTTTCTGCCAGCATTTGCTTTAGCCGGACCAGTAGGCTAGCTGTCAGGAAGACGATTCATTTCTCAAAGCTCATATTTAGAAATTGGAAAACGGCGGGATAATTTTTTTGGCAGACCTGTCAAGCTACCGCCGCTCCTCAATTTGAACCTGAAAGCCGGGGGTGTGGTGTGGTGTGCTGCAGGGAAATAAACACTGACTGCACCGCCTCATGAATATACAAAAAGAGGCATAACTTCACACCCTGCTTCCCAGCCAGATGACTGGCCGTGCCTCACAGGAAGCCGCATGATGCCCCTCTGGTGTGTGTTTGATGTAGCGCGTGGGCCAGGAGATCAATGAGGGTGCAGGTGTGCGGGGCAGATGGTGGAGAGGTGATACCCGGGGCGCTGGCCAGGAACACAGGAGCTCCATGAGGGCGGTCCCCAGGGGAACGGAGTCGTATGACTGATGCACTCTGGGATGCAGCGAGGCAGAGATGTGATTTATGGAAGGGAGCAGTGAAAGTGAGCTCCCCGCTGTCTCTCACACACTACTGCTGTGCTTGCAAGATCTCACTCTCTTATGCTGTGCCTTTTAGGACACTTTTTGTCTGCGTTTTCTTAGGACTTCCTCATTAAACACAGTGGCTGGGTGAAATAAAGATGGTCTTGGCCCAAGTTATGTAGGTCGTTTTCTGCCATGAGTAGAGGAGGAGAAAGCATAGTTCATTGTCCTTTTTATTTTAAAATCATACTTGTAATTTTGAAATAAGGTTTAACACGTGTAACCCAGAGTCATGAAGAAAGCAATGCAGAATGTTAAAACCTGATTAAATATTCATGTACTTTTCACAGAATTAGAAACCTTAATACTCTTGCTTGATATGAAACATAGGAGGGAAGCAGATCACCATTCAAAGGGTCAGTAATTTTTTTTTTTGGTGCTCAAAAAACATTATCAGTGTTGAAATCTGCTTAGTATTTTGTAGAAATCCTGATACTTTTTCTAGGATTATTTGATGTATAGCAAGTACAAATGAACAGCATTTATTTGAAATACAGTAACATTTTCAATGTGTAACGGGTCGAACGAGACGTGAGGCGTGCGGATCCATACGCCAAGCTTTATTCACAAACATGGTCATACACAGGCAGGGTCGAGCATTAGCAAACAGGTATGTAGAAGACAAGACACAGAGTATTCCTAGGGCTGGCGTAGGTCATCGACCGCTGAACACAATCCAGAGGGCTAGACAAGAGGGGTAATCCAGAAACACGAGCAATAGTCCAGGCGAGGTACAAACAGAGTCCGAGACAGCAGGCAATGGGTAAATCCGAGATACACTGGCAGGAATCAGGAAACAAGGCAACACAAACTAGAACTAAAACTAGGCTCTGTAAGGCGGCTATCACTAAGTGAGTGATAAAAGCAGAACAATACTAGAGACTAAACAGAAACATGGAATGGCTCGGTAAGGCAGCTAATACTAGGAGAGTGCTAAACGCTAGAACAATACTCAGCGATCTGAAAGAAGAAGTCCAAGGCTTATAAAGCGTGTCTGAATGGATTCAGCTGTGTGTCTGCAATCAGTGCAATGGATCATGGGAACTGTAGTCCGGAGTGACATGTAAAAGTCTGTGTGGTGTGAGAGTCAATGTAAAGAGAAGACGACATCTGGTGGCTAGCGGATGGAAGGCCATGAACCAGATTACTGTCACATTTGATCAATTTAATGCATCCTTTCTAAATAAAATTATAAATGAATGTATGAATGAATGAATAAATGAAAAGAAGGATAGATAAATAAATAAATACGTACATACATACATACATAAATATTGACCCCAAACTTTTAAACAGTAGTGTGCATTTTTCAAAATTGCCATACAAAACAGGCTATTATTGCTTTGTGTGTGTGTGTGTGTGTGTGTGTGTGTAATAAGAAGAAGAAGAAGAAGAGGAGGAAGGATGATGATGATATTAATAGTAAAATATATTATTATTATTATTTATTTATTGAATAAAACGGATGCTGAATTATTCTGAATATATTCGGGATATTTCTTCTGGCTGAAATACAGCTAGCATATTTCCTCCTTACACACACACACACACACACACACACACACACACACATGTTTGTATTTCTATACTTGTGAGGACTCTCATAAGCGTAATGGTTTTTATACTGTACTTACTGTATGTGCTATTGTCCTACACCAACCCTACCCCTAAACCTACCCCTTACAGGACACTTTTTGCATTTTTACATTTTGAGATAAACTTCATTCAGTATTTTTAATAATTTATTTGCCTTGTGAAGACATGCCAAATGTCCTCACAAAGTCAAAAATGTCAGGTTTTACTATCCTTGTGAGGACATCTGGTCCTCACTCTGTGGGTCTTACAAGAACACACACACACACACACACACACACACACACATACTCATTATGTATATGTACATGCATATATGAGATAATGTATGTATATTGAAATAAAAAGTAAAACATCCCAGTTAATATTTGCAGCACTGACAGAAACAAACAGTGTTTAAGAGAGGAGCAATTCAACTACCTTTATGAATGATCCTGTGAGACCTAGCTTTCAAAGGTGAGGATATTGCCACCGTGTGGTGAAGGCTTGATAGTTAAGCTGTGTTCCTCACACAGATTCCTCAGGAGGCACCATTTAAACGAAGCCTGACCACAATCGTCTGCCCATATGGCACCGTATAGTCCATTCTCCAAAAATCCTATAGCTATGCAGTTTCCCTTTAGCCGTTAACTTAATTTCTTTGGTCATGTTGGACGCTCAAACACTATAAAGCTTTCTTATTTTCTTTCCAGTTTTGATGAGCAAGAAACTCATTGACAGATCCAAATATTTGCTTGAATTCATGGATGAAAGAGAGAGGGAGGAAGCATGTATATGCATTTAATTTAAACATTCTCATTGTCATTCTCATTCAACTCTCATTGTCTTCACTACAGTGTGTCGTGCCAAAATAAACGCTGGGCAGACAGATTGCTCTGTTTCACTGCCAGAACTGAAATAGCAAAGACACAAGAACAGGCTGGGCAGAGGCTAAACGACACTTTTATTTTGCTTTATCTTTGTTTGAGGATTTTTCCTAATGCTGCTATAAATTGCACATTATTTACACACTGCAATGTTTATGTTATTTGTCCTTAATAAATATGCATCGTGGTAACTGTAGTATCTACAAAATACCAGTAACAACAATTAATAAAACTGGTAATGTAGTTTTGTCATTGTCATCAACAAATGATCAAAAAATGTGCCTAAAATTATAGTATTGTTTCAAGTGGCTGTTAAGATGAATTATTATGAATAATTTTGTACTGGGTACTGATGCAAAACCACAGTTGCATTAAAACATCTGTTTTATTGAATGGACATCTGTTCCTCATGTCAGACCCACAATACCAAAAGTCCCGTCCAAGCACATGCAATTAGCATTCCTCCGCGTGAGGCATGACAGCACATCACAGGTCACTTTTTCTGCTTCGACATGCTGTCAGAGAGCACTCACACATGTTTGAAAGGTAGCATTGAGTGTACTTCATCCTCATTGTTCAACTCCCCAATTAGTCCACGTCCTAATTCTAGCATTTAGTGCTGGCATATCATGTCTCTTCTTGTTATCTTGCGTTCCAGACTTTTGTAAATAGTCATATTTAAAACTTTAATCCCCTCAATGGAAGATGACGTGCAGACAGAAAGTCCGTCATTTAGACAGATAAATGTTATCTCAGTCACAAAGCACTCCTCTCCTTTTTAACTGGCTAATGAGTTTGTTCTGCGGACTCCAGTGGAATGTTTCATCCACAGCCCTTCAATTTGATAATGCTGTACTTTTATCCGAGATGTCCATTCTCTTTAGCGGCAGCGTCTTCGGTAATGCACTTGTCCCTCACTTGTTTGTTGCTGCTTCAAAGCAATGCATTCGTGTGTAGGACAGCGTGCTGTATGTGGGTTCAAAAAGTATTATGTTTCTATTTACCACTATGCTGTATTTAGTATAAAAATAGATAAAAGTAGAGGCTTACTACTGCTGTTTCTGAGAAACAAGCTTGTGAGGTCTTGCATTGATACCACACTGCCAGAAAAAAATTATTTGCAACAACAAATGGTTCTCTGAGTGAATTTTATGACAAGTAGAAAGTACCAGTTTTTTTTTCTTTCAATTTTGTACTGTTCTCTGAGGTGCACTTAATTTTTTTTTTTTTTTTACATAAAAACATCATTGTTTAGAAGTAATAGGCTATTTTCTGTTCTGTGTTTAACCCCCCTCATCAGAACGCTCTGTTTGAAAAGGTGTGGTAGATTGTAGACTCAGAAGTAAACGCCCACTGCTATGATTGGCTAATAGTTGTGTATGATTGACAGTCTACATCCTTCATAGATGGACACTGCTGTGATTTAGGTTAAAACTGCATAAATACTCATATCAAACGATCTGTGAAAACAGACAAAGCAATAGCAATGTGGGTTAGCACATTTCACACACAGCTGTGGTTTTTGCAGACTGCCTTCAATATAAGCTGTTTTTACACCGTGTCTACACCGGACGCAAGCGGTGCAGCACAATAAGACAAAATACTATAGAACTCAGTATAAACAGTGATGCTGTCTACACTGGATGCGCCGCTTACCCGACAGTAAACTGCTGCCGTGTTCTATTTATGACGTATTGACACAAATTTCAAATGATTTTCAATGGTTGCTTTGACCAGTGTAGACAGTCTTTAGCTGTTGCGGCGTGGTGTGGCACGACATGACAACTGTCATGTTCGGTGTAGACGCGGTGTTAGAATAACGACAAAGTTTTGAGTTCTGAAACTTACAGGATGTTTTTATAATACAATGACCTCTTAAATGTCAAAGGATCAAGGGAATTTTGGTTTCTCAGTTCATGACCCCTTTAAAATACTCTATTAAATACAAACTTTGCTTCTTCTCACAGGAGGACATGTGTGGTGTTCCACAACTAAAAACATCATGGAAGGAGACGAACTTGCAGCCTGTGTGGTGGATTTGCACTCACATCTTCAAACACCAGCCCAAACTCCCTACGGTCAAGGGATGTACCCGGCCCGACAGCTGGACGGCATCCAACTCCTGCCTCAGCAAGCAGCCATGGCGTCCATACTGCCCGGTGCTATCATCAACAGTGAGTGCTGTATTATCAGGCCTCTGCCACAGTGGATAGACTGATTAATGTGCTTGGTTAAAAATGGAAATCCATGTCAAAGAGTCATCACAGCTCTGATGTGCATGTTTTCCATGGATAAGAGAATTACCAAGGGTCGAGGCTGACCTTCAGTTTTGCAAGAATTAGATATTTACCCTCTTCCACTCTCTAACCATAGTTAACAAGAAATTGATGCAAACAACAGTGCATTTGCTTTGATGGGGTCTATAGGGTTGGGTTATGTGGTTCATCCCTTTACTGCATAATCAAAATTACAGATATATTGTACCCTAGCATCCATCTGGGACTGATGTGCTCTTGAGCCTTATATTATTAGAATTTATTTGATAGTATTTGTTAAATTATTTGAGTAATGTTTTCTGTTGTGAATTGCTGAAAAGCATTTAAACCTGGACAAATCAGTAGGATTTTGGAACTTTTCAAAAAAGAAAAGTATATTATAAAACAAATAAGAAATATTTAAGATTCTGCACTATTTCAAGGTCACTAATCAATTTTGTATAAAATGACAAAAAAAGTCAAATAGAAGCAGTTTTCTAGTGGTCTCAGATTTCTTGACCCCACTGTATTTAACTTCTGCAATTTTAGATGCTGGCTTTTTACAAGCTTTAGATAATACAATATGGATATGCTTGTGTCCATTTCTGTCTTTGTAGAAGACATCTTCCCCTGCAAGGCTTGTGGCATCTGGTTTCGGAGTGAAAGAAACCTCCAGGCCCACCTTATGTATTACTGCAGTGGGCGACAAAGGGACCCTGAGATGGTGGCAGAGAAAAACGCCAATATCAGCCATCAAATGCTCCGCAATTGCACATACCCCCAATGCAATATGAGCTTTGCAGGCTCGCATGCCTTGGAAATGCACTTATCCACACATAACAGTGAGTAGACCAAGAAGATATTCTTTTTCAGATAACCATTTGACCAGTCACAAATAAGAAAGACACACTTGTTTAACTAGTCTGGTCAGGTTGGTCTAGTTCAGGGATAGGGAACGTCAGTCCTGGAGTGCTGTTGTCCTGCAGAGTTTAGCTTCAACCCTGAAGAAAAACCTCACCTGCATGTAGCCTTAGTAATCCTGAAGACATTGGTTAGCCTGTTAAGGTATGTTTGATTAGGGTTCGATCTAAACTCTGCAGGACCAACATTGCCTATCCCTCGTCTAGTTTAAGATCCGGGAATACTTTACTTTCCGCGTACTGTTCCATCTTGTGCATAGCCACATACACACAGCTTTCAAAGTATACTCAAATGCAGATGAGCACACATGGACAAGTTCGACACATGTGCAGTACCACTTAATAGACTCTCAACATTTATCTCGTGCACGTGCTGTTGTGCACGGACAATCTGCGGACACTTCTGATGATTAAAATTGCATCATGCTGACAGAGTGTGGAACGTGGATGGAAGAAGTATACTTTGGGCTTTAGGGGTGTCCAAGCCTGTTTCTGGAGGGCCATTGTCCTGCAGAGTTTAGCTCCAACCCTAATTAAACACAGCAGCTAATCAAGGTCTTCAGATCCATTAGAAACTTTCAGGCAAGTTTGTTGGAGCTGTTTGGAGTTAAACTCTGCAGGACATTGGCTAGAAGCAGGATTGGACACCCCTGGTCTGATTGATGGTTTTAGATAAGTTTTGGGCAAGTGTCAGGCTACGAGACCAGCTAAACCAGCTTAGGCTGGTTTGAGGTGTTTTTTGGTAGTTCAGTAGAGAGAGGACAGGGAATTATGGGTATAGCGCAAGGGTGTCCAAACTTGTTCCTGGAGGGCCGAGGTCTTGCAGAGTTTAGCTCCAACCTTAATTAAACACACCTAAACCAGCTCAACAAGGTCTTCAGACTCACTAGAAACTTCCAGGTAAGCGATTTGGAGCTGGTTGGAAATAAAAACTGTAAGACGTTGGCCCTCCAGGAGCAGGATTGGGCACCCCTGGTATTGACGATCAGGAAATGTTCCAAAATGGATTTCAATTAAAGTTATCTGCACAAGCACCATGACTCAACATAATAGGAGCGTTGGTTACACTTAACTTTGTATTGTAGTGTTGCTCATTAACACCATTTCTGTTTTCTTTTTGTTTATCAAGGTCTAAAGTCAGATGAGATAACCACTGGAAGCAACTTGAAGTGCACAATTTGTGACTACACTGCCGAAACCCTTATGGTACTCCAGCACCACATCCTCTCCCATCTGTCCCAAACTGGCCTGAGATGTGGTCACTGCCATTTCACATTCCAAACCCCCAGAGAACTGGTAAAACACCAGGAGCTACATGGACATAGCAGTACGGTCAACAAACTCAAAGAAGACAAAGCTGATAACTCTCCTAGCAGCATTGCAGGCAGTCCTCAACAAGTCAGAGCTAATGCAAACATGAAAGACCTTCAGGAAAGCACAGTACAACGTGATATAAGTCAAATGTCAGAGCTGGAAAGCATGGAAAGTAGCCAGACATCCACTAAGAATGAGGGAAACTCAGGTAACAAGGCTAGTGTTTCATACTCCAGAGTGAAGTCAGAACCTTCCAGTCCCCGTTTAGCCTCTTCACCCATTCAACACCACCTGCCTCCTGCATTTCCCTTACCCCCCTTCATACCACATGTCCCGTTCTCACAGGATATTACGGTGGGCCCGCAAGCATCTGAGATACTGGCCAAAATGTCGGAGTTGGTCCATCGCCGGTTACGTCACGGGGGACATTCTTACCCTCCAGTCATGTACAGCACACTTGTGCCAAAAGGAGCAACGTGCTTTGAATGCAATATCACCTTCAATAACCTTGATAATTATTTGGTGCACAAGAAGCACTACTGCAACAGTCGCTGGGAAAACACACACAAGCCACATGACTTCCCTGGACTTCTGGATAAACCAGCAGGCACTGTAAGCCCAAAAATTGGAGCTAGTTTAGCTGTTATGCTAAATGCCGGCCATCCCTCTGAAGTGAAAGGGCATGAGTCTAACCCTTGCAATCCCATCGCAGGTGGAAAAGTGACAGATGAACTGTTGGTGCAAGTTAAAAAAGCGTCAACTCCATCTGGTGCACAGGAGAGACCAAATGGTACACAGCTGGATTTACAAAGCCAGAAAATGCCACCCACCGAAACTAACCCCAACCACACAACATGCGACGCCTGCAAGATCACCTTTAGTCGACATGAGACCTTCATGGTGCACAAGCAGTATTACTGTGCAACTCGGCATGATCCTCAAGTGAAACGTGCAAACAATAAAGGAGCAGCCAATCAGAAGGCAGTACGTCCTCGTAAAAGAAGAAAGGCATATGAGCTGGCCACTCCTGAACAAGAACAAATGCCTCCTATGGGTATGCCATCATTTCTTGGTATGCCCACTATAGGAGGTTCATACATGTCAAAGGACACACTGGATAGCTTCAGGGACCATCAGAGATACAGCATGATCCAGGGGTTAGTACCTAAATATCCAGAGGCTTCATTGACAGTTTCAAAATCAGCTCTTGTGTCAAAATGTAATTCGATCTCTAAGGAAGAAGGTGATGCACCTATAGATCTCAGTAAAAAATGCGTGCCACAGTTTGGCAACACTTCGGTTTCCTCTAAAGGACTTATGGATTATCATGAGTGTGTAGTGTGCAAGATAAGCTTCAACAAGGTTGACGACTATCTCAAGCACAAACAGAACTTCTGCCCAGGTACTATTTTGCAAAACACTTCCACTGAGAACAAAAGCATAAAAAAGGAAGGTCTTAGAAATACTAGCACCCTTTTAGAGAGTGCCCTCTTTGAGCTCCCAGCTCCGCATGGAAAGATTGAGCATCCAAATGGAACTTCTGACATCCAAGCTTCCAGCGAGGAACAACCAATTCCGATAAAAGATGATATAAGGAGTGCATTTCATCCCTCTGGTGGTTACCCAAGTCCTGCTAAGAAAATGAGACCCGATGAGCAAATCTGGCCTTACTATGAAATCAAAGCCACTGATTACGCTACAGGGATGCTGGTCTCACAAAGCGACCGGAGGCAGAGTCCAAACGAGGGCAGTGAGGGGGAAAAAGACCAGCCGATGCCTGATGGTAGCCATCTTAGCACAGATGACCCTGAGACTCAGAGCAAGTCTTCATCCTTAAAGGATAATCTTGACCTTGAGGACAAGATGGAAGATGCTGGAAATAAACAACATGGTTCCCCTACACCGGAGAGCCATGCAGACAGTCCCATCAACTGTAAGGAAAGCACAATGCTGGTGCCATCTTTAAAGACTGAGGAAGTCTCAACGAGCTTCAAAAGAGTGTTGAATGGGTCCATTGCCACCACAAGTAACGTAAAGTACTGCCGTCCATGTGACATCCAGTTCAACAACCTCTCAAACTTTATAACACACAAGAAGTTCTACTGCTCGTCACACACAGCAGAGCATGTGAAATAGTGTACCTGCACCCTGTCTTAAATCTAGTCCACAGTAGTAGAAAAGTTAGAGCTGTTAACCAGCGTCACATCTTGAATTCACATGGCCCGGGACATTATAAAGGCGGGCCCAAGCCCCTAAACGTAATAAATGTAAAGACACCAGGACAACTTATCCAGCTGTCCCCCTTGATGATGGCCCTGCTGTTTTGAATCGGACAACGGACACTTTTGTTTTTGATGACTAAAAGTGACCTCTTCTTTAAAGTGGACATATTACATTTTTCATAAGCACCATGCAGTTTCTCCCCTTGTGATCAACAACGTAAGACATTTTTACAATTCCATGCTGGTGTACTCAGCAGCAGGAGGACAATCAAATCAGGAGATTTATCCTACAGTCATTTATTAGAAACTTTTAAAATATTTGTTGGGAATACTGTGTGTTGATAGTTTGTGTTTTTTATGTATTTATTTATTTAATAATAGTTGCAGCTCTAAAATGAAAATGCAGATCTGAGATGAAAAACAGGTTTGTTGAAAGTTCTCTTTAATGTTTCTTTTACAATTACAGAAAGAAGCCACATGAATGGTAGAAACTGATTAAAAAGAAAAATCTACAGATAGTGGAGTAACCTCTGGCTGATTAATGTGTCAACATATCCTTAAATATGGCAATCAAGTTTTCTGTATTAATAATTGTCAATACATGTAGAGTCTAGTTTGTCCTTGATGTTTATTTATGCTTCCATATGTTTTTCTTGTCAATGCAGAACTCTTCTTAAAAAGTGACCTGTATGTGTGTTTGTTGATTCATTATCTCTTTTTTAAATATTTGGCTTCTAATGCAATACTTTTTAAAAGATGAAACATTATTTAAAGCAGTATTATGAAAGGGTAACTTTTTTACTTGGACCCCCAGAAATCGTCTGTGTGAAGTGTTTACTAAAGTCTTGCTGGAGAAGGGTTTACACTTGGTATGGATGACTCGTTGTAATCTTTCCTATAGAAAAAACAAAACAAAATCATCTGCTCAAAAAAAAGAAAAAAGAAAAAAAAAAGTTGTCAAAAATGTGTTGCTATGCATGTACCTGTATGGAATGAAATTCCAGAAATGTGGGAAATGTTATTTTATGTGACATAAAAATTAAAATTCTAATCTCAGGACAGCAGTGTCAATAAATTTGCTATGTATCATCTCTCTCTTTTTTTATTTTATTTTTATTTTTTTATCATTGCTGCACATGTTTAGTTCAGGACAATATCTATAGACCAGGGGTGGCGAACATCGGTCCTGGAGAGCCACAGCCCTGCAGAGTTTTGCTTCAACCCTAATCAAACACACCTGATCAAGCTAATCAAGGTCTGAAGATTTATTAGAAAGCTACAGGCAGGTGAATTTTAATTAGGGTTGGAGCTGAGCTCTCCAGGACTGGAGTTCGCCACCTCTGCTATAGACAGTAGGGGTGTGTATGGCCAAATGTACAAGCACTAGCACCACCTAATGCTAGTTACGATTTAAGATACCTTTCCTTTAAAGAGAATAATAAGCAGTAAACAGTCATTAAATGGTTGAATAGAAATTGCCATTTTCAATCCCCTACTGCAATCAAATCTTCCTGTTTAAAAGCCACCTGTTTTCTATACAGAAAGTCTTTTGTATTCTTTGAACGAGGTTGCCAGGTCTGCGTAACAAAATCAGCCAAATTGGTACTCAAAACTAATCCAGTCGCATTCTGGGGAAGAATGGCAATCAAAACTGATTCAAAATCACTCTAAAATCACCTTCCGGAGAGCCAAAGCCTTCTTCCAGGCAGTCTAAAAAACAACACGCAGCAACAGTATAAAAAAAGCAATTTCTGAGTGAAAATTGTTTATGTGTTGAAATGAATGTGGTTGGGAACCTCTGAGCTACACAATACAATAAAGATACTTATGGACAATGACTTTTATTTCACATGATGAACAATCATATTTAGAGGTGCAACATCAATCTTTCACAAACATTCTCATTAAAATATATGTAGAATGGAATTTTTTATAATAATACCATTCACTTATCGTGTGTGTGTGTGTGTGTGTGTGTGTGTGTGTGTGTGTGTGTGTGTGTGTGTGTGTGATACACAAATAAAAATATTTCAGTTATAAATAGAAACCTATTTTATTATACTTTCTACATTTTCCACAAAGATTTCATAAGGAAATAGTGAACTAGATTAATATGGGTAACTTTTTTTGGACCCCAAAGTTGAATTATTTAGAACAGTAGGAGTGTTTCTGGCCAAATGCACTAGCACCACCTAGTGTTTAGTTATGATTCAAGACAAGAAATCATTACATTTTAAATAGAAAGAGTCTGCAGCTCCTGCAAGAAAAGCAGATCATCAGATCTTTGGTTAGTACTGTGAAAATATAATTGCTCAAGATAAAACGATCATCAAACACCTATCTTCACCCTAATATCATGCATTTTTAAATATTCTATTTTTTCCCTGTTGTTGTTATTTTTTTATTTTATTTTATGTGTTCATCAGAATATCTTTATATGAATGATAAAAAAATGCTAATTGTTGTAAACAATTCAAATATGCATTAACAAAAATATTACGTTTGTTATAACTGGCAGCCTTTTCTGTTGTATTAAATAAATAGTTCACCCCCAAAAAAGAAATAAGGTCATTTCCAAAAGAAATGAGCCGTGCTGGAGCCGTGCTGGAACACCGGATCACAACCCCGAGCAAGGAAGATAATTCCGCACAGCACTGCAATTCCGGGTTTTCAAACAGAGATGGCGACATAGAGGCAAAACTTACAGACTGCAGCTTTAAAATAGAAATAGATTTACTTACTTCCAACTGAGAGTTGGGTGCCTCCACCGAACGTGTACCACAGTGATACAAACCCAATCAACAGCTGTACAAAAACCTCCTGCACTAAAACTGACACTGACACTAACCAATCTGTTATTCACAATTGATAGTAAGATAAAGCTGCATAATCAAACCAGATACATTTTAATAATGTCCCAAATCTACTACTACAAAAAATATTAAATACTATAGAATTCTATTACTAAATACAAACATTACTGCACTATCAAGAATAAAATAAGCACATCAATACTAAGACTACATAACGTTATACAGTGCTATTGTGGCTGCTGTGTCACATGACACGCGAAGTGAGCATCCCTATGCCCTACATGCTATATAAAAGTTTTGAAGTGAGGATTTTGGAGGGAGCAGGGTACCTGGGTATCATAATTTAGCTGTATGGAATGCACATGGTGAAGGAAGTAATGAAAGGAAACTTTATTTCCAGCATGCGGGCATCACCATTAGCTGATCATTAAAAGGCTGGTTTTATCTTAGTGCTGTCAATCGATTAAAAAATGTAATCGCGTTAATCATGGACTGTGATTAATCATGATTAATCGCAATTGTTAAAATACTAGGATTTACCTGGAAAACGTGTTAAAAAAGAATTGCATGACAAACTAGTTTAAGGAAACAGAACCTTTCACACTTCCACCAGGTATGAGACATAATCCTTATTATTATTTTGGGTCCCACTTTATATTAGGTGGCCTAAACTACTATGTACTTACATTTGAATTAAACATTTGGTACAATGCACTTATTGTGTACATACATGTTTTTACATTGTACTTATATTTTTAAAAATACCTATATGTAATTACATCTGTAATTAATTTCTGTAATTACATTTATAATTACACTGTTAACCCATCCCTTACACCTAAACCCACCCTTAAACCTACCCATACCACCAAACCTGTCCCTAACCTTACCTGTATCCCACCTCAATAACAGCAGAAGTGTTTTGCAATACAATATGACCACAATAAGTACATTGTACTTATTTTCTGATGTAAGTACATAGTAGTTAAGGCCACCTAATATAAAGTGTGACCTTCTTTTGTTTTTATTGTAGCATTTGGACCAATCAGACACATGAAATTAGTTATTAGATTAACAAATAATCACAGACCCCTCACCCAATACACATACTTAGGTGCCCCTATGTCTGTGGACGCCTCCAGACCACCCCCGGTGCCATGGCAACCCATCAGATAACACTAGTTTTATTGCTCAAAGGAATGCAAATGGTCGCGCAACACTCACTTCATATCCCCTTTAGGAAAAAGACATTATGCCATAAAATGGACTCTTCTTTAATTAATTCATAGAAAAACCTTTCTTTGAATGAACACACATATCATTAGGTCATTGTGTATATTATTACTGCTCTTGTATATGTTTTTGTGTATTGTATACTGTTTTATGCAGGCTTATAATAGATCAGTAGTTAATATCATTCTGACTGTAACATGTTTGGTCTCTATCAATTCGTCTTCGGATGATCTAAGTGAGAGTGAATATTACATGTTGATACCTATGCAGCATATTAATGTCCTAAGAATCTTTAATAGTTTGTATATCAATGTCCAATCCAACCCCTTTGCAAATTACCATGCTCTGAGACAAAGGGCCATAACCCCCCCCCCCCCCCCCCCCCCCCAGTATTTCCAAACTCCCGCTTGGAAATTCAGACTTTCTCATTGGTCAAGCCCATCCTGAGAGGTGTGACTCTTCGCAGACCTTAAAGGGCTCATGCACAGTTGTTCTTCTGCAAAACTCTACTGCCAAATCTCCGGACTGCTGAGCCGGTACCGGCGTGCCCGGTGGGCTCCAACATATCTCAGTCTTGCGGTTCTGTTAGATTCTAGAAGGATGTGAGCTAGAACTCTTCTGAAACTAAGTTTTGCGCCAGGCCTTGCGGCCTTGACTTTCCATTCAACCAAAGCTCCGCGGACCTCAGAACCAGAATAACCTTTTTGGAATTCATCACTCTTCTACCCGGAAGAACATGATTGCGAGTCCAAAGCCTTGGAACTATCAAGAATTTTCTTCCAAGACTGCATTCCAGACACACGTCAACAGCCGTGGAAGTGCAAGTATGGTACATCTAACTAAACTAAACAGAGATTTAGTTTAAATTATAGACCCCGTTATAAACGACACTGATGGTTTAACTCAGGTGGTTAACTGACTCTTTCCATAACTGCATTCTGTTTTCTCTAATGGCTTCATTCATCCACTTTAGCTCCCCTTTTGTATATACCGTGAGTGTATGTATGTTTGTTTAGATTAGTTATGTATGTTAGCGTTTAGTTAATAAAAGTTGTGCACACAAATTACATGAGTTTCTGGTTCTGCCTTGCAAATTAATGTCCCTTTACGATTTTGAGCCTATGCTACATGTTCTAATGCATTAATACTTAAGAAAGTATTTTCTGTGGCCACAAAAATATCCTTTCTTAGAGTTGATATGAACTTACACTGAATGGTCGCTGGACGACCAGATCAGTCGATGGCAATTTAATTCTGCTACAGTTATCACTGACAGCCGATATAAATAATTGTAATTAATCATAATTAATTGTAATTATTTTTATACAATTCCCTTTTAAGCTAATTTGCTACATTATTCAGCCATTATCAGTCTTTATTCTGGCAATAAAACGTTTACAAAGCCACATCACTTCAATCCCAGTATACATTTACTCAACTATTATCAAAAGTATTTCTAAATAAATACAACAAAACATTTCTTGCGAAATTTCATATCATATTTCATTATTATTTAAGGGTTAATTTTCCTGTTCATGTGTTTAAATATGCTTATGTGAAGTATTATGACAAAATGCATTATGAAGAAGAATTGGACCTGTTCTGCAGGTGCATTAGAGCTAATATTAGCATCATGCTACATAAGACAATTTATGAGATTAATAGTACACTTTTTCTCAAAACTCACTTCAAACCACCATCGAGTGTTTGTAATAACTTCCTTTTGCGATCTTTTCCTTGTGGAATTTTGTTGTTTACTGTTGTTAAAATATGCTATTTATCACCTTTTATATCGCTGCACAAATTAGCATTTCAGATGTACACATTCCCCTCAAGAAAATCACATACAGACCATATCCTATCATAATCGTGTGTGTATTATCTTATATAATCTATAGTGGCTTTTGTCGTGTTTATTTCTGCTGTGTAAAAGCCTTAACATGTATGCTCTGCTGAAACTCACGTTGTTTGTGATGTTACAACTGCCTCTCTGTTCTTAAGTTGCCAGGGATACATTCCAAGTATAATACACATTAGTAAAAGGATCTATTTTAATTTTTATTTGTCTATATACATCTTGGGCGGCCGTGGTACATTATAAAACTAGCCCCAAAAACCGCAACCCACGGTCCTGTAATTTTTCCAGCAACTGTATTTTCAAAATAGCCCACTTGTGCCGTTACCCTGACAACACTGGTGCTGTACCCTCATCACACGATAGATAACCTTCCGTGCTGCGATGACGGGAAGAAGTTGGGGTCAAACCTTATCAAACGATTAATTTGCATTAAAAAAATATTAACGCGTTAAACTTTTTTTGATTAATCGCATGCGTTAACGCGTTAACGTTGACACCCCTAATCTTAATACATTAAGTAAATGACCTACAGGGTCCAAAAGACAGCAAGTTTTATAAAGTTGAGAGTAGAGGGGGGGGGGGGGGGGGGGTGTCACTTATGGTAATAAATATATAAATAAATAATAAACTGTGTAACTGCTAAACTGTGTTTATGTGAAAAAGTGTGAAACATTTGTCTTTAATGTAAGTCTTTATGACCAATAGGTGGTGCTGTGTCCCGACAAGCAGGGGTGTCAAGAAGAGTACAGATGCATCTCAATAAATTAGCATGTTCGTGGAAAAGTTCCTTTATTTCAGTAATTCAACTCAAATTGTGAAACTGGTGTATTAAATAAATTCAATGCACACAGACTGAAGTAGTTTAAGTATTTTAATTGTGATGATTTTGGCTTACATTTAACAAAAACCCACCAATTAACTATCTCAACAAATTAGAATATGATGACATGCCAATCAGCTAATCAACTCAAAACACCTGCAAAGGATTTTTTGAGTTGATTTTGTCAGGGTGTGCTAGGCCTGCCAAAAACTGTTATCTTCTGACAGGATCAAGGATCCTGGGACGGATATGATATTTCTGGTGGAAAAATGATCAAATTTCATATCATATTTCATTATTATTTAAGGGTTACATTTCCTGTTCATGTGTGTAAATATCATTTCTGTTGACAGTTACTGAGATGTTGAATTTTCAAACATCAGTACAATGTAAAAAAAAAAAAAAAAAAAAAAGCTGACCTAACTCAAAAAAATAAGGCAACATATCACAATCAACTTTTTAAGTTAACTCAACTAGCAACCGACAACTTAAAAACTTTAGTTCATCTAATGAATACAATTCAGTCTACTGAGTGTTAAAAGATATGTCAGAGCAACCAAATATATTTTTGCAATTAGCAATACTAATCGTTTTTTTAACAATCCACTTTATTTTAGATGTATGTTTATATATAAATTAAACCAGCAAAATATAAAACAATGATAATATTTTAATAATAATTAACATAAAATGTTTTCAAGCTGCAATGCATGCTGGGAACTTGTGCAATGTTGTTAATTTGAATTATTACTTAAGATCAACACAAAGAAAGGATTTTTAGAAATCTTGGCCAACTGAAAAGTATGAACATGAAAAGTATGAGCATGTACAGCACTCAATACTTAGTTGGGGCTCCTTTTGCCTGAATTACTGCAGCAATGCGGCGTGGCAAGGAGTCGATCAGTCTGTGGCACTGCTCAGGTGTTATGAGAGCCCAGGTTGCTCTGATAGTGGCCTTCAGCTCTTCTGCACTGTTGGGTCTGGCATATCGCATCTTCCTCTTCACAATACCCCATAGATTTTCTATGGGGTTAAGGTCAGGCGAGTTTGCTGGCCAATTAAGAACAGGGATACCATGGTCCTTAAACCAGATATTGGTTGCTTTGGCACTGTGTGCAGGTGCCAAGTCCTGTTGGAAAATGCAATCTGCATCTCCATAAAGTTGGTCAGCAGCAGGAAGCATGAAGTGCTCTAAAACTTCCTGGTATACGGCTGCGTTGACCTTGGACCTCAGAAAACACAGTGGACCAACACCAGCAGATGACATGGCACCCCAAACCATCACTGACTGGAAACTTTACACTGGACCTCAAGCAACGTGGATTGTGTGCCTCTCCTCTCTTCCTCCAGACTCTGGGACCCTGATTTCCAAAGGAAATGCAACATTTACTTTCATCAGAGAACATAACTTTGGACCACTCAGCAGCAGTCCAGTCCTTTTTGTCTTTAGCCCAGGCGAGACGCAAGGAATGCGACAGCAGAAACCCATGTCTTGCATACGTCTGTGCGTAGTGGTTCTTGAAGCACTGACTCCAGCTGCAGTCCACTCTTTGTGAATCTCCCCCACATTTTTGAATGGGTTTTGTTTCACAATCCTCTCCAGGGTGCGGTTATCCCTATTGCTTGTACACTTTTTTCTACCACATCTTTTCCTTCCCTTCGCCTCTCTATTAATGTGCTTGGACACAGAGCTCTGTGAACAGCCAGCCTCTTTTGCAATGACCTTTTGTGTCTTGCCCTCCTTGTGCAACGTGTCAATGGTTGTCTTTTGGACAACTGTCATTTACATTTACATTTACATTTATGCATTTAGCAGACGCTTTTATCCAAAGCGACTTACATTGCATTCAATTTTACAATTTTTACATTTTATCAGCTCTTGCTTTCCCTGGGAATCGAACCCATGATCTTGGCGTTGCTAGCGCCATGCTCTACTATTTGAGCTACAGGAAAGCTTTCCTGTACTGTCAAGTCAGCAGTCTTCCCCATGATTGTGTAGCCTACAGAACTAGACTGAGAGACCATTTAAAGGCCTTTGCAGGTATTTTGAGTTAATTAGCTGATTAAAGTGTGGCACCAGGTGTCTTCAATATTGAAACTTTTCACAATATTCTAATTTTCTGAGATACTGAATTTGGGATTTTCCCTAGTTGTCAGTTATAATCATCAAAATTAAAAGAAATAAACATTTGAAATATATAAGTCTGTGTCACGAATCTGGTCTGCACTTCTATTCATCACCAGAGGTCCCTCGCTCATCATTGACTTTCACACCACACATCACATGGACTGCATTTCCCATCAGCCATCTCACCAATCACACGCACACAGCTGTCACCAATCACTCGTTGCACTAATCACACGCACACCTGATCCCAAGCATCACTAATCTCACACACACTATTTCAACCCTGGACATTCTCTCCCTCGTTGCCGAGTATTGTTTGCGTTTACCGCTCCCCGAGCCGTAGCAACTTACAGAGCCCCAGTTAGTTTTCCTAGTTTTCCCCTGCCCGTTTGGATTGTGTTTTCCCGTGTATGTTCTAGCCTGTGTTCCCTGGATTAACCCTTGCCTTGCTGTCTGGACACTGTTTGCCCCCTATTGGATTCTAGCTCGTGTTCCCTGGATTATCTCTCTGCCTTGCCCACTGGATACTGTTTGCTGATCGTCGACCTTTGCTTGCCCTAGGATTACTCTTCTTCTTGTCTCTGCCATACCTGTTTGCCATTGCTCGACCCTGCCTGTATTTATGACCATGCCTATAAATAAAAGCTTGCAGATGGATCCGCATGACTCACGTCTCGTCAGCCACGTTACAGAATACTTGGACTCACGAGGATACAGCGGCTTTTCTAGGGAACCCTGGTCAGGTATGGACCCTGTCGACCAGCTACTAGGTCTACGGCAAGGAGATCAATCAATTGAAGATTATGTTCAGCAATTCTGTTAATATACCAAGTTCCTCTATATGATGAAATTTTGTTTATAGATTTATTCCGTTTTGGACTCAATGAACCAATTAAATCATCGTTACCCGGAGCGGAAGTTAATGTCCGATTGAGAGACTGTATGGACTATGCTTTACTGTGTTCTAACTCTCTGTTTACTGTGGGTGTCGTGGAAGAGGAATGCGACACCGAGTCCATGACGGTAATAGCGGACGCACCAGAGCCCGTTCACAAAATGGCGGCCACAACAATACCCCGTCATGTCATTGCTGCCATTCATGAGCCAAATCAAGTCACAGTTGATATTAAAGAGCCCAGTCAATTCACAGTTGATGTTAAAGAGTCAAGTCAAGCCACAGTTGATCTTAAAGAACCAAGTCAAGACACAGCTGATCTTAACGAGTCAAGCCACATCTCAGCTGATCATCCAGAGTCGCTTCACGTCTCCGCTGATCATCCAGAGTCCCTTCACATCTCAGCTGATCTCCTAAAGTCAAGTCACGTCACAGCTGCTCATCCAGAGTCACAGCAGCACGTCACAGCTGCTCGTCCAGAGTCACTTCACGTCTCAGCTGACCGTCCAGAGTCACTTCAAGTCTCAGCTGATCTCCTAGAGTCTCGTCACATTACAGCTAGTCATCCAGAGTCACGTCATGAGTCACAGCCCGTCACGGCTGACCATCCAGAGTCACAGCCCGTCACGGCTGACCTTCCAGAGTTGGGTCACGTCTCCGCTGACCGTCCAGAGTCACAGCCCGTCACGGCTGACCGTCCAGAATCACAGCCCGTCACGGCTGACCGTCCAGAGTCACAGCCCGTCACGGCTGACCGTCCAGAGTCACAGCCCATCACGGCTGACCGTCCAGAGTCTCCGCTGACCTTCCAGAGTCGGGTCACGTCTCTGCTGACCTTCCAGAGTCGGGTCACGTCTCCGCTGACCTTCCAGAGCCACAACCCGTCATGGCTGATCGTCCAGAGCCACAGCCCGTCACGGCTGACACACCCAGATCATCAAGGTCAGTCTTCCATTATACCGGTTTGATGTCTAGTTTGAGGGATATACCGCTGGTGTCTGCAAGCGCAGCGGGTATCCCCAAACCAACTCCCTCTAACCCTCCTGTTCTTCTGCATATTCTCCTGTCTGAGGCACTTCCCCGGATGGGAATCGCTTTGTGTTGCGTTTGGGCTGCGTACACCACTGCAGAACTGCCCGAGGTGGCGGTCCACGCTGCAGAACCTCCCGAAGCGGCGGGGCTCGCATCGACCCCTTGTATGGTGGTGGCACCCAGCAATGAACTCTCCCTGTGTCCTGAGTTTACCACTGCAGAACCTCCAGAGGTGGCGGCAACCACTGCAGAGCCTCCAGAGGTGTCAGCGGTATCAGTCAATGAACTCTCATTCTGTTGTGTTGCGGTCAAAGAGACCATTACTGAACTCTCCCTGTGTCCTGTGTTTACCACTGTAGAACCTCCAGAGGTAGCGGCAACCGCCGCAGAACCTCCAGAGGTGTCAGCGGTATTCGTCAATGAACTCTCGTCCTGTCCTGTCGCAGCCAGAAGGGCTGTCCCTGAACTCTCATCCTGTCCTGTCACGGCTATGGAGGCCGTCAATGAACTCTCGTCCTGTCCTGTCGCAGCCAGAAGGGCTGTCCCTGAACTCACCTTCTGTCCTGTCACGGCTATGGAGGCCGTCAATGAACTCTCGTCCTGTCCTGTCGCAGCCAGAAGGGCTGTCCCTGAACTCATGTTCTGTCCTGTCACGGCTATGGAGGCCGTCAATGAACTCTCTGTCATGGCTAAGAAGGCCATCTCTGAACTCTCGCCCCGATCTGGCCGAGCCATGGTGGCAGACTGTGAACTGCCTACCTGCTCAGTTGCCACCATGGAAAATAATTATGAACTTCCTGTGTTCCCTACCCCAGTCCTTGTGTCTGTGCATGTTCTGTCTTCTCCGTGTGTCTCCGTTCTCCCTAGGTCCCAGGCTCTGCTGTGGGTTCCTGATCCGTCGTGGTGGGCTCCTGCTCTATCTACTCCACCGTGGTGGTCTTTGGGTCCGTCTGCTCCGCTCTGGTGGTCTTCTGTTCCACCTCCTCCGCTATGGTGGTCCACTATCTGGCTCTGGTGGTCTTCTGCGCCACCCTGGTGGGCTCCTGCTCTATCTGCGCTGCCATGGTGTTCTGCTGTCTGGCTCTGGTGGTCTTCTGCACCACCGAGGAGATCTTCTGTCCCGTCTGCTCCGCCCTGGTGGGCTCAAGTCCCGTCTGGTCCACCCTGGTGGGCTCAAGTCCCGTCTGGTCCGCCCTGGTGGACTCCAGTCTCGCCGGCTCCACCCAGGTTTTCTGCTGTGCCGGCTCTACCTCGATCCCAAACCACTCCACTTCCACATGGACCTGGCCCTCCATCCATCCCCCTGTTCCGCCCCTGCTCCACCTCCCTCCTGGATTATAGACTGTGTGGAATAAATAAAAGTTTGCAGATGGATCCGCATGACTCACGTCTCGTCAGCCACGTTACACTGTGTGTAATGAATGAATATAATATACAAGTTTCACTTTTTGAATGGAATTAGTGAAATAAATCAACTTTTTGATGATATTGTAATTATATGACCAGCACCTGTATATGAAAATATCACACCTCTGAATAGATAGTTGTATTTTTGATAAACTGTGCTATTTTTATAATCTTATTATTATTAGTGTGTATGGTTTTCTGTTCATGTGTGTATAAGGAAGTGTAATTTCCACACAGCAGAGCTTTTTGAAGAATGTGAATCTACACTATTCAAAGCTAGACCAAAACTAGAACAATCACATTTTTCTGCGGTTCTGAATTTGCTCTGATGCCTCTATAGTGGTTAAACATGAGAGATGATTAGCTTTGGATAAATCTAACAGGCAAAATTTGGTCTCGTTAATCTATTTTTTTTTTCCCAGAGCAAATAGTTTTTATATTAACTTTAATGATGTATTAGAGTGCTGCATTTGTGCTTTTGACTGAATAGCTTAGCAAATTTTATATTTTTGGATATTGTTGTTTATTAAATATTATTTTTAATAAATAATCATTTATAATAGTTGTATTTAATAGTATTTGGTATTGAGAAATGGTCTGTGTTGTGATGGCCAGAGCTGGATAGATTATGTAAAATGTAGTAATGTAGTCCGTTACTGATTCCAAATTAAATTCCCCCAAAAAATAGTAGCATAATCCATTACATTACGCATTTTATAATCTATTTTTTTATTACTTTTGATGACTATTTTTGATTACTTTTAGATTACTTGTGAACTCATTTATCATGTTGATTTAAATAGGATAATAATGTACATATATAGATATAAAAAAGCAAAGAAAAGTAAATATTTTGTAAATATGTAAACATACAACCAATAAAAAAAGTAACTGTAGTCTGATTATGTGTATTTTAAAATGTAATTTAGTCTAATTACAAATCTGATTACGTAATCCAGATTACATAATCAGTTACTACACTAGAATAATGTCACAGTTAAACAAAAAAAAAAAAAAAATTATACTTAAATAGTTCATAGAGTAAATGTTTCAGTGTTTAGAGTTATTCCCCTAATTTGCATAAAGCATCCTGTAGGAAAAAGCTGAATTAATTCCATGACATCACCTGTGTCTGGCTTGTTAATGTGTGTGTGTGTGTGTGTGTGTGTGTGTGTGTGTGTGTGTGTGTGTGTGTGTGTGTGTGTGTGTGTGTGTGTGTGTGTGTGTGTGTGTGTGTGTGTGTGTGTCTGTGTGTCTGTGTGAACTGAATTTATTTATTTCTCTGCAACACTCTTGAAGTTAATTTTGTTATAGATCTCTGGTAATCTCAGACTTAGATGTCATGTCGCGCTATATAAATGCCTCATTCATTCATTCATTCATTCATTCATTCATTCATTCATTCATTCATTCATTCATTCATGTCCACGGACCATTGGCTGGCTAAAATTCTGATGCACAAGACTCCAAGAAAAAAAAAAAGTAAGAAAGAAAAAAAAAGAAAGAAAAAGTGAATATATGTGTCTGGACATGTAAAAGCATCTAGGTGTCTATTGGCTTTATAAATATGTTGGTGGAGGGTTTTAAGTATCACAAAAGACATCACAATGTCTTTTGGCCGGACTGAGTTGCATTAGTGGTTAGTAGAGTGTTCTCACCATGTTCAAGACACTTTGTTGTTCTTTCTTCCTACATGAAACTGTTTGAAAAGAAAGTACTGGATGTTTCTAAAGTTTATATAAAAAGGGACTATAATTCATAATTTGCGCTAATTCATTTTTTCCTCCTTGTTCTTCAAATCTACTTAGAGTAAATATTTAGTTAACCTAATATGCGACTTAAAACTGGTTTTGTGGTCCAGTGTCACATATTGTATTTGTAGACAGGCTCATCTTACCCCTATTTCCCATATTTATTTATTTTTTTCATATGTACATAACTGAGAGATCAAACTGTCATATCCAGTATAATCCTCGTGACTTATACACACTTGACATCAAACAAAGTATAAAAGCAGGGCTCTTTCTGGAACTTCACAAAATCTTCCTCTGACATTCTGAAGGCAACAATCTGAAAACCAAGGTGAGTTTTGCAACAGAAACCTACTGAATAACCTTTTGATACTCTTAAAGTATCTTTGTCTTTAAAATACATTGACAATCCACAATGTGCAGGATAATTCATACATTTAATTTTAAATGATTACCTTGTATTTTTCAGTTTCATCATGGCAATGCTGAGAAGTCTTCTGCTTCTGTTTATTGTGTTCTCCATGGGGAACGCAGAAGGTAACAAATAGCTACATTTATTTGTAAAAACACCTCGTTAATTAATTTTAAAAGCTTTTCTGCCAAACCTTTGATTTTTTGCAGCTTTACGGAGAAGGATAGCAGGAAATGTATGCTATTCAACCAATAAATAATTATCATAATATTATTATAATATTTCTTATGTTCATTTTCTGGATAGTTAGTTTAATTCAAAAATGCCCCTACGGATGGAGAAATTTTGGAGTCAAATGCTACAAGTTCTTCCCTCAGACAGTAAACTGGATCACAGCAGAGGTACATTTTTAGTTACATTACAAATTATTTTTTAAAATAAAACTTGCTTTTTGTAAAAAAAAAAAAAAAAAAATGGACTGAAATATAATACTAATACTGAACAAATAATCAGTCAGACCCGACTTTGTTTGAAAATGATCATTTATGCTTTATCCTAAAAAGACTCTATTTTGTATTGACAATAAAAAATCTCTCTCTTTAGAAGAGCTGCCTGAGTCTGGATGCAAATCTTGCGTCTGTACACAATACAATAGAACATGATTTTCTTCTGAGTCTGTTGCCTTCTTCTTCCACACGTTGTTGGTTTGGTTCTCACGATGGTAACCATGTAAGTAAAGTTGTGTGGGCTTTTATGTATTGCTTTGTCTAGTTTGTTTGTCTAGACTGAAATCTCCAAAGTTTGCACTGAAGATTGTTTGACTTCTTCAAAGCTAAACAAAAATACCTTCTAAATGGAGTCTGAGTACAGTAGAGCACTCTTATAATAACTGGGTTTGCTCTTTAGGAAGGAGAGTGGTTGTGGACTGATGGAACTCCATTTGACTACGCCATCTGGGCCCCTGGACAACCTGACAATCTGAATACTGAGAACTGCGGGGAGTTCAACTTCGACAGTAAGAATGCAGTGTTTTTTTTTAATTTATGTAATTCATAACAATTCCTATAATTTCACATCTTCCAGTAACAAGAAAAGGCTCATTTATCAAAAATGTCTTAAAAATTCTATTTTAATTTGAGAATAACATATTTCTTTCTTTTTTTTTCACCTCACAGAAAACCGTTGGAACGATGCAGCCTGTTTAACCTCACTGGGTTATGTTTGTGCCAAATACCTGTGAGATCACGTGCAGTCATCCTGCTCCACTTACTTTTGTCGTACTACATTTACATGTTCTGATCTTATCTTTACAAGTGTTATTCTGAAATTAAACTTTTCTTAAATATCTTCTCAAATTTAATCTCTTCTCAATACTGAAACACTTCTCAAATCAATAAAGGCATTAAAAAAAATCTTGGATTTAAAATATGGTTATTGGAATGGCTTTATGGGCTTTAAATCAGAGGTCTTTGAAGTTTCGAGTATACCAAGCAAGACCTTGATTAGCTGGTTCAGGTGTGTTTGATTAGGGTTGGAGCTAAACTCTGCAGGACACCGGCCCTCCAGGAACAAGTTTGGTGACCCCTGCTTTACGTGATATCATCATAAGGGAATGGGCTTACGAAGATGGTTCCTCAGAGACTAGAAGACAAAAATCTGTCCCAGCAGAGGGTGTCTCTCAGTATTTACAAATCTTTACAAAACAGTACAGTGGGTTCTATGCACCCCAGGGTTCTTTACTCACTTTTAAAGAAACTTTATGTCAAAAAGGTTCTACGTAAGGAGAAATTATTAAATGATTGCATAATATATATACATATTACATATACAGTACATACTGTATTACATCTATAACAAGGCCGTAACCATGTCTTGAACAATGGAGGGGGGACCAATTTTATAAATAAATCTATATATATATATATATATATATATATATTATGCTTTAATTGATGCATGCACACACATTAGGCTACTCGCACACAGAAACTTGTCAACACTACCCCGCAACTTTTATTGTAATAAAATAGTTTACTATAAGCAGAAGTAAATTCACAGTTTCATTGTTTGTAGGGACAGACAAACAGATGCAGATAATTAACAGATGCACATTTAATCTCTCTCTCTCTCAAAATGGGCATATTTGAGAAAAAAAGTCGAGTAGTTTGCTTCACTGAATATAACTGTCGGTCATTTAATATCTCTATCATAAAACAGTAGACTAACATTAAATGATTTGCAGCTTCCATCTTACCTCGCTCTCTTTCAATGATTTCGATCTTCACGGCACTCTCAGCGTTTGTGAACGCTAAACCCCGCCTACTTTGATTTGATTGGCCAGTTCAGTTATTTTGACATTGACCAGCACTGTTAGCCCCTTGAGGCAGAGCAGACTGAAAATGTTACTTTTAAAGCTTTTTTTTTGTCATCCTAACAAGAGCGCTGAGTAATGGAGGACAGCAGATCAGTACAAGAATTTCAAATATTGGGGGGACATTTGGCAATTTCTATTTATTGGGGGGGACTTGTCCCCCTCAATGTCTATGGTGGTTACGGCCCTGATGCACGGTGAGAAGGAGAGCTTGAGTGGCTAAAGACTCTAAGGACCACAGCTGGAGAATTGCAGAAAATAGTTGAGTCTCGGGGTCAAAAAACCTTAAAAAAATTGTCAATTGTTGTTTGGGAGGGTTTTAAGTAAAATTCTCCTCGCTCATCCAAAAACAAACTCCAGCATATTCAGCTATCAGACACGACTGGATCTTCAAATGGGACTGGCTTCTATGGTCAGATTAAACTAAAAAAATTGCTTTTTAGCAGCAAACACTCAAGATGGGTTTGGTGAACACAGGGTTGTGTAATTTAGCGATCACTTACACCAGAAGATAATCATGCCGGCGATATGATGCAGTTCAACATGGGCATCATATCAGTGGCAAAATAGAAAAACCAACATGACAAAGAATCGTGATAAAATCGTGAATCGTGATATTTCTAAAAAAAAAAAAATTGTGATTTTTTTTTTTTTGCCACATCGCCCACCCCTAGCCAAGGAGAAGCAACCCCATTCAACCCCCCCCCCGGGTCCCCAATTGTGCCCTCGTAATGCCATTCTGCCCCTGCCCCTCCGGAGGTCAGTTGTAGTATAATTTATAATACAAATTAATTTTAGGATAACCAATGAATAGTTTACAGCATTTTATATTGTTGTTTGACAATGTTTTTTTTGCTTTGCCCTGAAATGCGACACATGTCTTTGGAGGGAAGATGCTCGTTTTATTGCTTACTGATGCGGAGACTCTGGGTTGTACCAAGGTAAATTCATATTATGATTATTACATGTAAACACCACATTTACTGGCTTTACGTGGTGAAAGTGAAACTTTAATGATAGTGCTTAAGCCACGTCAAAAATAAATGTGTACGGCCGCATGAAGTTGTTAGAAAGAGATTGTAGAAGCAAGGATAACATAACATTTTGTGTACCCACCCTAACAAAATAATAGCTGAAATGTGGTACTTTGTTCACTAAAATAAGTTTAATTTTACCATATCCAAAGACTCGCTCACTGTTACGCGGGGATAAGTTTTTAATTAAAATATTCATATTAATCAAGGATTTATTGACTTTTAATGCACCTTATTTCGAAATGTACAGAAATACGTGCTTTAAATGTCCTTTAGTTATGATTATTTAATTTATTCACTACTATTTATTACTAATGTCTCATTTCAGTTTTATTTTGGCTCTAGTTTTGTATTTATTCCATTTAATAAGAAAAGGTTCATGTAGTGTGGATTAAAATTCATATACAGAGTAAATACGTTTCACGGAACATGTTAAAAGTAAGTTTGAAACAGTTGTCGGTATCATGGTGGTGGTGACGCTGAAGGCAAGTGACCGTGGTGCTGTAGTTCGTTTATAGCTTAAGTTTAGCTTTTCAGTTCTGGCGCTTTTATTTAGGCTTCAAAATTCATCAACGTTATATTATTTTGTGAAGATTATTATCTTGATGGACAAAACGTGCAAGTTTCATGAACTATGACTGAACACAGAGCTTATTTTTTTGCAATAATCCAAAAGCCTATGGAAAAATTCCATTGGCTTTTTGTCGAGGAACCAGTTTCATGCTAACCGCCGATCTGCATGCAAAGTGACGTCATAGTTCCCCCACTCTGTAAAAGCTGGTTTGCGATCTGCCATTAAATTAAAAGAAGAAGAAGAAGATGATCTGAAGCAGTGGAGGCCAGTTGTTATGAATCATCTCTACTAGTGGACTGCAGCACAGGGCGTCGGCGTCAACGCCTCTCGTTTACTATAGGCGTGTTTGAGATGAGCAAAATCTGCTCAGAACCGATCACCGGTGATCACCGCGAGATGCATGCCGGTTAGAAAAGTGTCCGAGTTACGTCCGCCTTGCTCTGATGTCATGCTGATGTGTGCCAAAAAACTCTCGCGACGGCGAGGCGGCTGTGTCGGATTGAGCAGTCGCGCGCAGTTGCTCCACCGACTGTGCTGATCAAAAGCATGATGGGAAACGACTGACTGAAGACTCAGCTGAATGCTCATTGGTTCAGACAACCGTGATGCTGCGTTCTCTTCTAAAATGTTTTATTTTTTTTTAATCTGATTTCATGCTATTATGTATTTAAATTGTGCATGAATAGCCCAAACACTATGACGCGATCTCTGTGTGAGATATGTGATTGTTGTCATATTTTCTATAAAAATCTAAAATACATGTTTGAATTAAAATAAAAATGGATGATAAATATGCTTTTCATATGGAATTAAATAGCAAGCACTTTGAGTGTCATATTTATATTCATCATATTTATATTCATATAAAAGCAACAGAACTGAAATTATTTTTATCAGCAGCACAGCACATGAGAGAGAATAACGCCGATATCCGCCTTTGATCTCGTTGGTATCTGTTCCACTTTGAGAGGACAGAACTGTCAGTCTTGACTGCGCTTATTTCACTCCTCCCCTCACTGCAGCCGCCTACTCTCGCACATTTCAGGCGAGGCGCATCTCAAACAAGCCTTTTGAATGGAGTGACTTCAAACCGAATTGTGGGTCCGTCGCGTGGCTTCACTGGCGTTGCTCGCGGCAGAAGTTGAAAATAGGCATTAGGCTTGAAGCAGCGCTGCGCAGAATGATCAGTTTAGACATCAAAGTACCGCGAGAGCGATTGGATTTGCATAGGGATCCGTCTGCTCTATTATCGCTCTCGCGGTACTTTGATGTCTAAACTGATCATTCTGCGCAGCGCTGCTTCAAGTCTAAAGGTGCGTTCACACCAGACGCGAATGAAGCGTTAAGCGGGAGTGATTTACAAGTCAATGCAAAGACGCGAATAGATGCGATTCCTTTTTATTCCTGTTTCTATAAAAGTAAGAAGATGTACAGCTCCGAGTAGCGGCGATGATTTTGTCCTCCATTGTTGTTTCGGATTTCTGCCTCCCTAGCTACATCGTAATCACGTCACTACTAGAGCAAGCTTCTGATTGGTTAACGCGGCGCGAATTTTCGCCAAAGTTCAGATATTCCAACGTGAATTCAAAAAACGCTCAATTGGCGCCGCCTCATTCGCGCGAACCCCGCCGCAAGTAAATCACTCGCGCTTAAAGCTTCATTCGCTTCTGGTGTGAACGCACCTTTAGAGAGAGAGAAAAAGATAAAATAACTATAACTAATTAATAAAAAAAAAAAAAAAAAAACATAAAGCAAGGAAGCAATAAATAAATTGTCTATCAATAACAAGAAAGAAAGAAAGAAAGAAAGAAAGAAAGAAAGAAAGAAAGAAAGAAAGAAAGAATTACAGGGCAGTGATACAATCAATAGAAATTAACTGCAGACTGGAGATCTCCAAAAGTGGGCAGAACCTCCAAAATGGGGCGGGGTCTCTTCTCGCAAAGACTTTCACCATTGGCTCTGGTTTCAGCCAATTGTTACTGACTTACATTTCAAAATAAAACTGTATAAATTAAACCTTGTTTCTAGTTGATCTAAAATAAAATATGCTATATAAATCATCATCTCGGTGAGAGCAGAGCCCAAAGCTCGTGGCCAGTGGTGTTCGGACCGGAGTTTGAACCTCTGTTTAATGATATAAACGAGAATCACCCACGAACTCTCCCGCAAGCCATCACAGTGCAGCACAGGGGAAAGATTTTACTCTATCACTTTGTTTTAAGCAACGGAGGCGTCCTGGGGCTTGAAATTCACAGGGTAGGATGGGGTAGTGACGCTGAGTGTAACTAAAAAGGTGCCATTGTCCGGTGAGGTCAGGTTGGGGAGTTACGGAACGGCCCGGCTCGGAGATCTCATATGGCATTATCTTATTAACTGCTCATCTCCTGAACTGCAACTTTTTTTCAGCACAAATCCTGCCGTGCAGCCAAATTCAGTGGTTAAAATTATGCATGCGCGTCATGTGCCTGTCTGTCAATGGGAGGAAGCCACGCCCTATTTTGGAGTTCCCGCCCCCATTTGGAGATCTCCAGGCTGCAGATATACCCTTCTCGAAGTTACTAGAGCGACAGAATAAAAAATGGCGTCATAACACCGGGAAGTTTGATCACAGTTGACAGCCCTTTTTTAAATAAATGAGCCAGGTCGAGGCTTGTCCAATCCATCACAGTTAAACAACTAACAATGACTTGAAATGCTTTAGACGTCGACGAATCACTGCAGCCCTAAAGCCAGTAAAAGCAGAAGACATGATAGTAATCAGTGTGATAGACACACGCTTATAGTAAAAGACACAGAACATACATGCACAGTAAGTCTTATTAACTTTATTATTTTTAATGTAATGTATCTTGATTTTTTTCACAGGTACCTGGCCACTGGAGATTCCTTCAGAACCGTGTTGGGCACTCTGCAGTCTCAGGCAACGTGAGGGAAGGGGCTAGTGCCATCTGGACAGCCATGCTGGAGGAGACTATGCCAGTTCCCAGCATGGAGGACTGGAGGGCCATCGTTGACCAGTTCCATGTGTGCTGGAATTTTCCAAATTGTCTTGGTGCCATCAACGGGAAACATGTGGTCTTACAAGCACCACCGAATTCTGGGTCCCTTTTCTTTAATTATAAGTCCATCTACTCTCTGGTGCTTCTGGCTGTGGTTGATGCCAACTACCTGTTAAGGGGTTGTGGATGTTGGTGGCTATGGCAGGACCAGTGACAGTGGGACACTCCAGAACTCAGCGTTTGGAGAAGGCCTCAGAGATGGCACGCATGACTTACCACCAGATGCTGCTATCCCAGGAGCAGAACAGAGGGGGCCTCTGCCCTGTGTTTTTGTGGGGGATGAGGGTTTCCCGCTGATGATGAACCTCTTGCGGCCATACCCTGGACACAGTGGTGGCTGCTGGTCTTTCAAAGAGGGGAAGCTCATTTTCGGCCTACGTCATAAAAATTGTCCATTTATTTATACGTAAATCCTGCTCTACGTTCCTTTTCAAGAAAATGCTCTGTGACCCTGTCGCTACCCTAGTCTACTGTATGAATGAATGAATGAATGAATGAATGAACAATCTAAAAAAAAGATATTAAACTCGACGGAGGAAATGTGGGAATTAGGTTAAACTGAAACAAGGAATGTGGTGTATAATAGGGTTGTCATGATACCATAAAAATGTCTTACGATACTATACCAGCTTAATTTATAATTCAATTCTACAAAATGAATCAAAATTTAATAAATAAATAGATGTAAGTGAAAACAGACAATATTATTCTCTGAATACTTAATTAATGTGAATGAATGACTGGCTATTGTTATCCATGAAATGATCTAAACAAAACTCATCTTAGCACTGCACAGAAGCTGCATGAAGTGACATTTAGATGTGCCATTTATTCATTTAGACTGCATTTATAATTGCATAAATAATGTTATGAGATTAATGTTTTAAATACTAAATTCTGAATATAGAAATATGTTGGAAAATAATGTAATATATGCCTACTTTTAGACGGGAAACTTAAAAACGGCCAGCAGGTGGCAGAAGTTCATGATTGAATCACTGAGTCATTCAAACGATTCTTTCAAAACGGCTGAATCCTTCAGGAGCGAATCAAATGACTGTTTTTATGAATGGCTTCTTAGTGAATCAGTGATTCGCCCAAATCAACGCGGACATAAGCGCAGCATTTACCCAATGACCTTCTAGTTTTGA
Organism: Acrossocheilus fasciatus; assembly: GCA_036784905.1. Taxonomy (NCBI): domain Eukaryota; kingdom Metazoa; phylum Chordata; class Actinopteri; order Cypriniformes; family Cyprinidae; genus Acrossocheilus; species Acrossocheilus fasciatus. Next base: position 27,606,603 of record CM071956.1, read on the forward strand.
AGCTCTAAAAAAAAACTGTTCAAAGCAGCCCCATTGAAGTCAATGGACGCTCGGCTTCAACAGAGAAATACACTGACGCTACAGGAATATATGAGAAGGAAATCGAGTCCGACCTGCTATATGTAGCTGATTCTGAACGAGCTCGTCTTAGAGATGAACGTGTTCTAACGCATCTTTAGTCAAATGTTAACACAATCAGTGGCGGATCTAGGGGTGGGGCCAGAGGGGCACCGGCCCCCGCTGAAATCTGATTGGCCCCTGAAGTGCCCCTGTCCTGTCACTCATCGCAGATTTACGTTAGCGTTAAGTCGTTTGAAATTCAACCTGTGCACCGCATCTTAACAAGCTTTAATTGTAAATATGAACGTGCATGTGTATGTATGAGTGAATGAGGCATTTATATATATATATATATGTGTGTGTGTGTGTGTGTGTGTGTGTGTGTGTGTGTGTGTGTGTGTGTGTGACATGTATAGCCCCGCATCACTGACATTACCGGATGTTACAAAACACCGCTCATTCAAAGACGTGCATTTATTGCATAGACGGCGCGAGAGCATAACGTAGGCTGCAGTAAGTGTCTAAAACGAATGCGCTCAGTTCAAGTGAATAATACAATTTGCGCTGTTTAACCTACTTTACAAAGCAAACTTTTTTTCTAAAATAAAAAGTTGTCGGGTGGAAGTTGCGTTCGTAACATTAGGTTCCAAGCGCGTTTTCTTTCAGAATCATCACTGACATGTAGAAAAACTGTAGCATTTTGTTTAAAATGAAAGTAAGATAAAGATCCTCACGTCACATAGACCCTGTGTGCTAAAACTGTTTGGCTGAAAATAGTGGAACAGTGTGGAAAGTGCATAATATTAGTCTGTGTGGAAGCATGATATGATTCTCAGTAACACTGCAATAAGGAATTAAACTATTACCGGTTTCACGATGAAATTTCGACAGTTACTTTTACAGTTTTACATTTTAATTATCATTAAACCTGAATTCGATTATACTGTGATGTATAGTGTAATTCACTCTCGAAGCCAGAGACGTTTTTTGGCGTTCCAGCAAATTCCATACGCATCACTAAATATAAATGAATATAAAGTAGATCTAAACGTTTTCACCGATGAAACATGAAGACAATAAACACACGATTGCGACAATATTTTGTTAATCTGTGTTATTCAAGCCATCTCAGCTATTTTTTAAGAATAGTATATATTTATAATGCAATTCTAATAGACCTAGCCGTTACCTATGGAAATAATGCATTTTTTGCCTCATTAATAAGAAGCCTCATCAGATTGCATAAGTTGTTTCAAACACTCAGTGGCATTTTAAAATGGGTTTTTAGTAAATATATGTGTTGGTAAGGGTGTCTATGCTGTCTAGTAGGTAGGCAACTTAATAGGTTTTGGAACAAAGCTGTTTCTTTGTGTTGTTTATTTTGTTTTATTTTATTTCTCTTTCTTTCTTTCTTTCTTTCTTTTTCTTTCTTTCTTTCTTTCTTTCTTTCTTTTTCTTTCTTTCTTTCTTTCTTTCTTTATTTGCTAGCTATGTTCGTAAACCATTTTAAACCAACCGTCATCACTCATTATATAGGTTAATACATGCACTAAAAAATGTCTTTGAAAAGAAATCTTGTGTGAAAGCGTGCAAAGAAAGTGTGTGGTTTTAAATAAAAAGAAGTCAGATAAATAAAATAGAATTAGAATAGAGAGTGCTAGAGTTAGAGGGTCAAATAAAGATGCAGAGATGAGTTTTTAGCTGTTTCTTGAAGTGGCCAAGGACTCAGATGCTCGGATTGAGTTTGGCAAGTCAGTCCACCAGGAGGGAACAGTTCATGAAAAAGTCTGTGAAAGTGGTTTTGTGCCTCTTTGGGATGAACAATAATGTGTCTTTCACTTGCAGAACGTAAGCTTCTAGAGGGCACATATTTCTGAAGTACTGAACTTAGGTAAAGGGGTGCAGAGTCAGTGGTGGTGGTTGTGTAGGCAAACATTAATGACTTGAATTTTATGCGAGCAGCTATTGGTAGCCAGTGCAGATTGATGAACAGAGGTGTATATATATATATATATATATATATACACACACACACACACACACACACACACACACACACACACACACACACATATACGGAAATATTTAAGCTGTTATTGTTAAAGTTTCCAAAGACTTGAACGATAAACTTGGCCCCTCTCTGTAAATGGTGGCCCCACTGTGGCCCCTGCTTCTAAAAAATCCTAGATCCGCCACTGAACACAATAGTACATATTTGACCATTATTTTTTTACATTATAGGGGAAGCTGAGCTTCCCTTACAGTCTTAAAGAAATCCCCACTGCCTGGACATCATATCCCACCAGAAAGAAGGGTGTTCAATTACCGACTCACCCGGGCTAGACTGGTAGTTGAGTGTGCCTTTGGCATCCTCTGCTCGGTGGCGGATGTACCGCCGTGTCATCGCGACAAGTCCTGAGGTTGCAGAGGTGTGTGTGAAGGCCACATGCATGTTGCACAACTTCCTGTGCTTGAAGACACTGGAAAGTGGGAGAAGATGCACACGCAGAGCTAAGCCAGCCATTGAGCCATCTTCAGCTCCTGAGGCCCTGAGAGATGCACCAAGAATGGGCTCCAACAACAATCCAACTCCGGGAGACGTACTGTGCCTAGTTCAACCAGGAGGGTGCAGTGCCATGGCAGCCGAGTACATAGAGGCTCTGTTCAGATCCACAAATACCAAAAGCTCTTTTAAGAGCTACCCATATTTTTCCTTAAAAGAGTATATTTCACACTTACCATCAAAAGAATGTGTACATTTGTTTAATTACTGTTTGTTTTATATTTAATTTCCATGTGCCATAAAGTACACAACCTTTTCCCATTCAGCTCTCTTTTCTACTAATTACTTCATAATTTTTGCATATTTTCACAGGGGAGAACATTTCATTGCACAGTAAAAGTGGCTACTAGTTCTGACATGAGTTGAATATCATGAGGTATGTAAAAATGGTATCTATGGGTAAACATTTAATTGATTGTATTATGTGTAGGCATAACTATTGAAGCTAGTTTCTGCTACTAAAAATTAAAATAAAAATGTCAATTGCAACTATTTATCTCACAGTTCTGACACTTTTTGAACTAAACTCTGCAAGACACTGACCCTCCAGGATCGAGTTCCCTGCTCTATATGAACAAGTGAAAATGCAGTAAAACCATAGGATTAATTTTGTAGTATTTTTATTTACAGTATGTACTGATGTGTGCAATGGTGGGTGTAAAAAAATAGAAAAATGACAAATGTAGTGATGTGAATGTAAAAAGGTAAATGTGGATTATTGTGTGTAGAAAAAAAATCAGAAAACTGACAATGTACTGACATGAGTGTAAAAAGTTAAAGGTAGAGGAAAAAGATGAAAATAAAAAATCATGGGAGACCCTCAGCAGCCTCCTGTTCAGTCGTCTTCATCCTCTGGTGCTGGAGGTGGTGCTGGACTTGACAGTGTGGTGAGCTGTGTCAGTGGCTCAATTGCTGCCAACAGTCCTTTCTCAAAAACTGACACGTGCTGTCTCTTTCTCTTCCTACCCGTCAGCAACCTCCACGGCTTCCTCCTGCCCGGTCCTGTCTCCCTGCCTGCCTCCGTCTGACTGCCTGTATCAATGGCCGCTTCATCTACTGTGGCTCTGCTTGGATGGACTTGCTGAGAAAAGACCTGGCTGCGTTCTCTGACCTGACTGTCCTCCTCTGGCTCTGGACTGATGGAGAACTGATGGACAGAAGAGGTGGTGGGTGAAGGGGGCAGAGCTCGTTTGGGGATGTTGCTGGCCGTCTCACGGTCGGTGAGGAATGGTGTGAGAAAACCCATCACAGCCATGAAACGCCAAGGCTGTGTCGTAGATGAACCTGCCCCACTCTTTCTCACTTCCCTTTCCTTATTTTTCTCCTTCCTAAACCTGTCTCTCAAGGACTTCCACCTGGTCCTGCATATTTCCTCTAACATACAAAAAAATTAAATAAAGTAAGCCATTCCCTGAAATACAACCAGACTGTTTATTTAATAAATATATATTGGATTTAAATATGCCTTATCAAACATGTTCTGGCATAGATGTATATGCAAGGTTCAGAAACAACTCTTTCAAAGTACTACCAGCCAACTGACTGATACATGGTCAAATTCACTATAGCCACTCAAATGAATGAATGAATGAACAGTTTTTTTGTTGTTGTTTTTTTGTCTGAAATCTAATCACTTTAATATTTCATTATTCTGCATTTGACTACTGGATAGTGATAATTTGAACCCTACATGACATGCTATCCTGCAATTGACGTCTGTAGTTAAAACAAGCTTTACTTTGACAGCTGTCAATCATTGATAAACCGAGTTAATGGATATAATACTACCACAATACACACCAGATTCACCAACCGCCTCTGCCACTTCCTTCCAGGCTTGGTCCCTCCGGTACGAGTCCAGGTATATATATAAAGATTGATCATAAAGCACCTGTTGATTCGCCTTATTCACCTGGCGGCCATTTTGAAAACCCGGAAGTTTGACTCCGACGCATAGAAGATTCAGCAGCACCAGCAATGGAAACTCCAGTGTGGACCACCAGACTTTCCTGTCTGCCCGAATTAACTATACAAAATGTGGAGCAGTGGGCCACGACTGCAACATCCCCCAGGCTGTGTTAATTAAGGAATACAGTAACTGGATCGAAGGTTTCCATTGCTGGTGCTGCTGAATCTTCTATGCGTCGGAGTCAAACTTCCGGGTTTGTGTACCCCTCAACAGCGTTCGAGTTTTCAAAATGGCCGCCAGGTGAATAAGGCGAATTAGCGACCGTGATAATAAGTTTTTCCTCCATTTTCACGTACCGCTATTCTCTAGTGTTGCCCGAATGTGATTGGCTAGCGTATGCACCAGTAGATTTGCATAAAGCGATGTGATTGGCTGATGCCTGAGTTGGCGCTTGAAAAGGTGAAAGTTTTTCAAATTCTGCCGCGAGCAACGGACCTAGCGCGACGGACCCACAATTCAGTTCGGCAACGCTTGACGTCACTCCATTCAAAGTAAATTATATTACCCATTCTCTCAGGATACCTGGAATCAGTGTCACAAGTACCACAGGCACATCGTTTTTCCATAAAACCGATGCGAGTTTCGGATCTTCTAATGTTTTTTTTATGGCGCTGAAACCTAAAAATGTCCGACTTCCGCTCCCCGGTCAACTGATACTCGACTGCCATTGGCTAGTCTGCGTTCGAGGGGAGGGGCTTGTTCGGAGTTTTCAGATTGCAGTCAGACTTCATTTTAACTAGTGAAAATGTAATTGTTGATATCAAGAATTAACATTGTTACTAGTGAAAATCTAATTCCTGATATCAAGAATGAACATTTTAACTAGTAAAAACTGAATTGATGATATCAAGAGGTCATATCCTGAGAATGAATAAAAGTTAAAACGGCTTGCCATAGACTTCGGATGACGTTTATTCTGTTGAAGAATTAAATGAGTTTCTGGATTTAACATTTTTCTGGATTTAACATTTTTGTGTTCCTTTCTCTCTCCCCTGTAATGCAGATTCTTAGATTAGGATCTTTAAATGTGAATGGGTTGAGGGATGGGGCGAAACAAGCTTTACTATCTGAGTTTCTTAGGCTTAAAGATAATCAATTAACATTTTTACAAGAAACTCATTGCGACATAAAAAATGAATCTTAGTTAAACCTGTGGTGGGAAGGAAAAATGTGTTTAAGCAACGGCACAAATGTCAGGTGAAGCGATTTTATTTTCAGCTCGCCTTAATGTCAACATATTTATCAGAAATGGAAATAGAGAAAGTACGTATTTTAATGGTTAAAGCTAAAATTGATAATCAGTTATTTATTTTCATAAATATTTATGCTCCAAATAAAGGATCAGATAGAATTTTAATGTTTAGAAAGTTAGGAGAATTTAAAAAAAAGTTATACTTTGGATGGTGTTTTAATTGTTGGTAGGGATTGGAATTGTACTCTTAATTTTCTTTTAGATAGAAATAATGAGGAACCACATCCTGTATCGGCTTCTTTCTTAAAAAGTATTATAATTCAGAATGATTTGGTAGATGTATGAGATAGGAATAAAGAGATGAAACAATATACATGGATAAAAGTTTCACAGGGAATGATATGTTTTATGTCAAGCGTGCAGAAAATAATAGAATAATGGGGTGTAATACGTTTCCATGTTTACTAGATCACCATTTTATTACAGTCAATATTGTTTTGACACAATCTAAATTCAGAAGTTCTTATTGGAAATTTAATGTTGTATTGTTGAAAGAGAAAGATTTTCATGAGAAATTTGAATTGTTTTGGAATGGGTTTCTAAGAAAAATGATAATTTGATACAGTGGTGGGAAATAGGACAGACACAACTTTTTTTTTTTTTTTTTTGTCAGCAGTATACATGTTTTTCAACGAAAAAAGAACTGCCTACTCTCACTAAAATACAGAGTGAGAATCTGGACAGTTCTGTGTTCTTTGATGCCGTTAAACAGATGAAGCTGGGTAGAGCACCTGGAATTGATGGACTATCAGCGGACCTTTAATATATCAAGATCAATCTTACTGCATTCCAGAAAGAACAATATACGATAACATTTTTATGATCAGAGATATTTTAGATTATTCCAAATTATATGAAGTGAATGTTGGCTTTTTGTTTTTGGATCAGGAAAAAGCTTTTGATTCTCTGTTTGAAACAATGAGTGCTTTTGGGTTTGGACATGTTTTTATTTCTTGGATCAAACTCTAATACATGAATGCCTCTTGTATTCTAAAAATAGGGCATGGGTTAAGATTACTTAAAGGTATAAGACAAGGATGCCCACTGTCTGGTCAGTTATATGCTTTAGCAGTGGAGCCACTCCTGTCTCTTTAAGAAAAGATCTGACTGGTTTAAAGGTTGATGGTAGCTGCAATGCGTTTAAGTTAACAGCATATGCAGATGACGTTACTGTAATTGTGAAAGATCAAAGAGATATTACAGTATTTCTTTATATGAGAAAGCATCATCCGCAAAACTGAACTGGAGTAAAACAGAAGCATTTTGGTGCAATGATAAAAGATCAATGTTTGTACCTTATACTCCTGGAAATGTAAAGTGGAGAAAAGATGGTTTTAAGTAGGCATCCGTTTAGATTCAGAAGTGTATCAAAGGAAAAACTGGGAAGGTGTAAAAGATAAAATTTGTAATAGTTTATCAAATTGGAACTGGATTTCACCTCAACTATCGTATAGAGGAAGAGTGTTGGTTATAAATAATCTTGCTACCTCTGTCCTATGGCATAAACTGATTGTGTTGAACCCACCAGGGAAATTCGAAAAGTGTTTGTTGAATTTTTTTTGGAATGGACAACATTGGCTAAGAGAGTCAGTGTTGTATCTGCAGTTAAGTGAAGGAGGCCAAGGCCTTGTGGACATTACGTCCAAAGTAGCTGCTTTTAGACTGCAGAACTGGGCAGAAATAGCTTGTGCTTTATTAAAGAGAGTGGGGTGGATGAATTTGGATAGACACCTTTTCTTAATGAATTTGAAGGAAGTGGATTTTAATGGACTTCCTTCTTTTTCTACATCAGTACTAAATGCATGGCAAATATTTATTGTTAAAAGAGAACAGTCTGAGATAACCCATGAGTGGGGTCTTGAAGAACCTTTCATTTTGAATCCTCTTTTATCCAGTGTGATTTTAAAATCTAAGGATGTCGGCACAAGCCTGGTTAGAGCAGGAATATGCTAAATTTCTCATCTTAGGTCAATGGACCAATGGATTTCTGCCATGAAGATTGGGATCCATTCTGTTCGGATTGTTGAAAAATTGTTATATGAGAATCAGGAGTCATTTCCTGTAATGCAATGAAATGGTATTTGAATGGGAGGTTGATGGAAGATTACGTTCTTTTAAAACACCTGAACTTGGCCTCTCTGTCACTATATCTAAGTCATTTTATCTTGTTTGTGTCAAATTTTTAAATTTAAGAGCATTGAAAGACCTTCCAGAGACCAAATGGACTAATTTTGTTGAATTAGGTACTCCTCCAAAAGGATATTGGAGGTCATTGTATAAACCAATTGAAAAAAAGAAGTGGGGATTTGCAATGGCAGATTTCACACTGGATTTTGGCAACAAAGCGTTATAAAGTTCACTTAAATCCTTTGCAAGGAGAAGAGTGTTTGTTTTGTGGTCTTTCAGAAACAGTATTTCATATATTCATCGGATGTTCAAGGTTATTAGGAATTCTTGATGTGTTAAGTGACTTGAGCAATAATCTTGGTTTTATTTTTACAAATAGTTTTTTTTATTTTTGGACCAAAATATAGCGCCTCAAACAAGAGTAAAATTGTTTTGATACATTTTTTATTTGGTAAGGCAAAAATGGCAATTTGGTTGACAAGAAAGAGCAAAATGCTGTTTAATAGTGATACTGATCAATATGTTCAGAGCGCTGGTAAAAAGTAGGTTGGTTATGGAGTATGAGTATAATGAATTGGTGAATGATACTGAATCTTTCTTTCTTTTGTGGGGAGTTGGAAATATTTTATGTCAACCCAATGAAGAGGGATTGTTGTAAAAGAAGCTGTTTTTATTTCTTTAAAAAAAAAAAATTTGAATATGTATTCATGAAGTAATGTATTGAGTTTAATGATGTATGTATTTTGTGTTAATGGATTGTAATTAAAGAGATGTTGAAAGGTCTCTCTCTCTCTCTCTCTCTCTCTCACACACACACACACACACACACACACACACACACACACACACACACACACACACACACACAGCTGGCGAGAGCCTCAACTTGACCTTGTTACTGTCAAGCTTTTATCAGTCACTGTTTATTGAATTGAATAAAATCCGAATCATTCTACTCTAAATTTCTGTGATTTTCTCTACTTAGTTATTGATGTTTTAATCAGGCTACTTGTCAGCATGGGCTTTTTCACCTGCCCCTTCAAAAAATCCACTACTTTAATGTAGAGCCCTGGGTCCATTTACTGTTCTGACGGCATACTTTATGTATCTTGTGTATATTTTGCATGTATTTATGATACTGTTTTAGTTATGTGCCACATTAACGGTAATGCAAGCTCTTCTGGCTATGCATCATTATTTTCACAGACTTTATTTAATCGTATTCGGTGATCTCCATCACCTGCTTACAGATGGAGCGGCAGTTAATACACGTAGTTAAGAGCCGTAGTTCTTAGTTTTCTCCCTCACTGTAGATGTGATATCAGCATGATCTCTGAGAATGGCTCACCAATGGGTTTCAGCTGCAAAAAGAGTGAACAAATTCTGTACAACTAAAACAAGTCACTAATTGAGGAGACATGACTCACAAGTACATCTGAACGCACGGCATGGTCCCCCCTGGTGGACACAGGGGCCTTATGCAGTCGCTTATGTCTTTTATGAGTTAGGGCTGGCACTGCCGATCAGCAAGAGCACATTCGTCATCATCAACTCCAGGACATTTTCTCTGACTGCTGTGTTGTGGAGAATTGCAGTAATAACAGAGCAGCTTTTGGACGAGTTTATAGCTTCAGCAAGCACCACAGGATTTGCTGATGCAGTGCAAATCTTGTTTCCAGACTCCTGCAGCCCTGTCTTTCCATGGGCCTGATTCAACCTTTCCTTTGCGATTTGCCAGGCAATTTCATCTTACTGTGGCTTAAGACAAAGACAGCTTCTCTTAAGAACAATCTGAGTGGACTTAAAAGATGTGTTTTGTGTCATGCTTGACTTATATTGCCGTGGCTGTTAGGTTGTGTATTTTAAAAATCTTCACCTAGCCAACTTTAGTTACTTTAGATGGTTGTAGTATAGGCTATGTGATAATGGCTAATCTTTGCAAAACAATTCTCACTGGAATCGATAATAAAATGGATTTCATTCCACATTTCCATTCAGATATTTAATAAAGGATGACATTGCATTGTAAACATGCATGCAATTTGTGCAATAGGTTTGTGCATCACTGAGAATAGTTTCAACACATCCAAATAAAAGCCAGAGTGGGTTTTTTTTTTATCCATGATATAAGATTTATTATATAAACCATAAATCGATTTTTTTTTTTAATAAATTAACAAAATGTCATAGTGTGAACACAAACTTTATTTAAAATAAACAGCAGCTTTTCTGTTTGTGCAGTGTTTTGACAACTTCTAAAAAGTATATCAGGAAGCAATTGGTTCAATTCATTCAAAAAGGATTGGATTTGGGTCTTTAGTGCCAGTTATATTCTAGATTTCTTTAATTTGTAATTAATGCGGATTAAAAAGAATTAAATTAGTGTTAAGAATTAAAGTTAGTTAGCGATTTCAAATTTCTAAGCAGCAGTTTGGTGTTTTCACAATCACAACAAGCGCCGGGACTTTTATTTTGGAAAACGCCAAATGGGACTCTTACTTTGAATCTCGCATATGTTGTTGCTGATTCTCCACGCCGAGCTGCTGCACCGGGAAAATGTCTCGAGTTTACGTGGGAAAATTGAGCTATCGCGCCAGAGAGAAAGATGTAGAAAGGTTTTTTAAAGGCTATGGGAAGATACTGGAAGTAGACCTGAAAAACGGGTATGTGATATGCTCTTTACTCGAGCAAACTGAATGTGTAGCCGAAACAGCGATCGAGTCATTAAGAAGGATAAACTGTTGTTTCTTTTGCTCCACACGAATCAAAAGAGAGCTCCAGAATGGATTAAATAGCCCTGATAATGAATTACGCTTAAAAATGTGTTTGGAAATATAAAATCGGAATTGAATCAGTCATTTTAAACCAGATTTTGTTTTAGCGGTTTTAGCACAGCATGCTAAACTCCATTGTTTCCAGGCTGGCCTCGATCGAGTGCTTCATTTTGCCTTTCATAGTCCCAGTCACTAAAAATGAAATCTCGTTGATATTTAAATGTTTTATAAATAGAGTAGGGTCGACAAGTCTAAAGCCCTAGCGAAAATGCTTATATTTAGCTTTTTTAAAATGTATTTAATTTTTTTTTTTTTTATGTACAAATTATATGATAAGCAATTTGAGTGAAACTATGAGGATATTAAAGAAAGCAGCGGTCTAGTTGCATGATCGTCAGGTTTTACGCAACGTGTGGAGTTCATGTTATCTAGCCTTACAACTTTTAACCCTCTGTACGTTGGTGTCTTTTTTTTTTTTTTTTTTTTGGGTTTATGTGCTTGTGTAATTTTATTGAATTGTATTGTTCATAAATATACGTATATGAAAGGTCAACGATGTAAATAATGTCTGTGCTAAAGAAAAAAAGGGTACAAAGCTTTTGATAACTCGTGGCTAAACTTGCTGTTTCATCAGGAAATGTGACCCTGCGCCACAAAACCAGTCATAAGGGTCTTTTCTTTCTTTTTTTTTTTTTCTTTTTTTTTTGAACATGAGATTTATACATAATCTGAAAGCTGAATAAATAAGCTTTCCATTGATGTATGGTTTGTTAGGATATAGGACAATATTTGGCCGAGATGCAACTATTTTGAGGGTGAAAAAAAAATAAAAAAATCTAAATATTGAGAAAATCGCGTTTAAAGTTGCCTAAGTCAAGTTCTTAGCAATGCATATTACTAATCAAAAATGAAGTTTTGATATTTATGGTAGGAAACTTACAAAATATCTTCATGGAACATGATCTTTACTTAATATCCTAATGATTTTTGGCATGAAAGAAAAATCTGTAATTTTGAAACATACAATATATTTTTGGCTATTGCTACAAATATACCTGTGCCACTTATGACTGGTTTTGTGGTCAAGGCTATCAAATAACAGAAAATTGCACTTATCTAGCCATTTAATGGTGTCTTTAAAAATTAAATAAATATCTGAAACAGCTGGATTTTGTGTTTGATATATTATAAATCTCTTCAGATATGGCTTTGTGGAGTTTGATGACCCCCGTGATGCAGATGACGCTGTGTGCGATCTGAACGGCAAAGACCTTTGTGGGAAGCGAGTGATTGTGGAGCACACCATAGGACAGCGGCGCGATGGTGGCAGCAGATCTGGCAGAAGTAAGATACTCATGTACTCGCTCTTCCACAATACCATACACCAAATACTATTTCTGTTTCATAGGAACATCTTTTTCTTTGGTTGATGTTGAATTGCATATATAAACACAGCATATTTTCAGGCTTCTCAAATGGAGAGTTTGGTGCTCTACTTGCCCATTATAATTTTTGATGTTTCCAGAATTAATATTTCTAGTCATGTCACCGCAGGTCTTCAGGTGAAGGAGATCGGCTCTGACGTGGTTTCCACAGATCCGTCCCTAAATCTGTTGAGTAAGACACTGGTGGTTTAAAAACAGTGAATCACTTGTCCTTTGGCATGGTAATGTCATCAGCGATTTGGGTTTTTTTTTGGGTTATTTTCACATTGACTCGATCTAATTGCAAATTTAAAGGGACAGTTCACTCAAAAATAAAAATGTGCTGTTAATTTACGCCATCTGACATGTAGCTGTCATTTTTTCGTCAGTAGAACAGTAAAGATTTTTAGCTGAACTCGGGGTCCTTGTTTCATTAAATGCAAGTCAGTGGTTGCCCGAATTTGACATTAAAAAGCATATCAAGGAACGCAAAATTAATACCCGTGGCTCCTGACGATATTGAGGTCTTATGAAGTGAAATGATCAGTCTGTGCAAGTAATTGAACATTATTAACTGTATTATCCATAGCCTCAGGCAACAGGGAAATCTGATTCGTTAAAGTTTGTTTACATAAACACATACGCAATTAAAGCACCAAATAATGATGTGAAATGTGTTTTTTCCCCCCCATACTTTAAGCATGTAAAGTGAGTAAACTAGTCTTCGTCAGTTCATCTTTATGCATAAATGCGCACATCACCAGCTCATTGGTCTACACATTTTAATTTTTGGGTGAACTGTCCCTTTAAGAGTGTCCAGTCTCTGTATGAGAAGCCTGAAAATTGTATGTTAAATTCCAAACCTTACTACATATACAGTTTCTGTTGAACTTTTTTAGGGAGTGAAATTGTATGAGTGGTAATCTTTAGAATATTACTGATCGGTGATTCTTCAGTTGGGAGTATCTTTTTGTCTATACAAGAATATCTCAAATTAAAAGAAGGATTTATCTCAAGTAAGCTTTCTCAAGTGTCCCTAAATGAAGAATCACCTTAATAAACTAGTAATTCTGAGTATTGTAGTTTCTGCTTCACTATATGCAGATTATAACTGTTGCAATACAATGATTAAGTTATTTTTTATTTCTTTTAAATGGAATAACTTCTAATGTCAAAGCTAGAAATTTAACACTCAATGTTTTATTAAAAGAGTCTGACCGCCTGCCCCTTTTGCTGGCCATGGTGTCCCCCTTCCCATGCGTGTGGCTCTTTGACCAAACTGGGCCCCTGGGCAGACCATTAAAGCGAGCCAATGTGAAAGAGGACCGCTTTTCCCATTAAGCCGGGTGGTGAGGATCTCAAGGGGTTTAGGAGATGTGGTTTGAGCTCTTTTAGGTGTTTTGGTTTTGTTTCTTTTGACATATTTCCCCAAATAATTAATCTCTTAAGTACAGCGTAAGTATGTTATTTGGTGGAATATTTTCAGTTCTTGAAGAAGATAGTTCACCTAAAAATGATTGTCATTTACTCACACTCTTGTGATTTTTCTAAAATTTCAAATTCAGTTTGTAATTTATTGCACTCTAGTTGAAGTAAGCTCAGTTTCTTAAACTTACTTTTTCTATCATTTTATAGCTTTTTGTATATTATTGCTGTCTCAGTATAAATCTTTTAAGTGTTACTGTGTGTGAAATCCACAGAGTCTTAAAGGCCAGTGTGGAGACTCTGTTGTGTTTTTCCTGTCCTGAACGGTGTGCATCTTCCTCTCGTCACTCTGAAGGTAGTCGGTATGGTCGTGGAGGAGGGGAAAGGTACGGCCCACCCACTCGCACAGATTACAGGCTGATTGTGGAAAATCTGTCCAGTCGCTGCAGCTGGCAGGACCTGAAGGTACAGAGACACTTCTTAGTTTCATGTCAATGCCAATAGCCAAGTCTGTTTTCCTTCTGAATTAATCCCTGTGCGTCAATTTAAGTTACACGGAGGTCCTTAGAGGATAAAAATGTCTGTGTTAAAAAAGGTCATTAGTAAGGATGTAACGGTATTATCGATATCGCGATAGCAAAACTGTCTCGATAGGTCTTACGGGCAAAAAGTGTGGTTTTTAAAATATATTTAAACTTATTCTAACATAAAGGTCTTTAAAGATGTGTTTTGGGCCATTATGCTAAAAGCACAATATGGACATACAGTGCCCTCCATAAGTATAGGGGCAGTAATGACAAAATTGCTTTGTTTGCTGTGTAGTCAGGACATCTACTAGGGATGCACCAAATGTTCGGCAACCGACATTAAATAAGCGAAACAACCGAATGGCTGTGCGACAAACATCTTCCCAAATTCGTAATGAGAATCATTTAAATATCTGCATGCTGTTGTCAACAAAAAGAAGCACTGAGATCTTCCTGCGGGTCTCTGCCAAAGAAAAAGCAACAACTCCATCAACATTCATAAATGTTAATATTGTAAATATTGTATTGTAATATCACATTAAAATATGTGTATTGCAACAGTTGAATTTAAGATATTTAGATGCAACCTTGCGCACAATCACAGCAGTGAGTCTGCAACCCATAGACATCACCAGACTCTTGGTCTTATCCTTTGAAAAGCTTTCCCCAGCCTTTAATGCAGCCAGTTTCAGCTGTTGCTTGTTCTGGGGAGTTTCTTTAGCCTTTAGTCTCCTCTTCAGCTGGTGAAATTCATGTTTAATCGGATTTAAATCTGGAGCTTGACTTGGGCAATCTAAGACTTACCATCTCTTTGCCCTGATAAACTCCTTGACTGAACTGGCAGGGTGTTTTGGGTCATTGTCCTGATGCAATATGAAGCGCTTTCTGATGAGTCTGGTGGCATTTTCTTGAATATTGGTAGCCAAGCTGGTTTTGTACACTTCTGCATTCATTCTGCTACTGTCATCATACATTAAGTCTTCATTAAAGTCGAGAGGCCTGTTCCAGAGGCAGCCATGCATGCCATGACACCACCTCCACCATGCTTTACAGATGAGGCTGCATGCTCAGGATCATTTGCAGTTTCCTCTTTTCTCCACACTTTTGCTTTGCCATCACTTAGATAAAGGCTAATCTTTGTCTCATCGGTCCATAAACTCTTCTGGCTCACCTTTGTGCTTTTTTGCAAACTCTAATCTTGCCTTTCTGTTTTTGGTGCTGGTCAGAGGTTTGCATCTCACTGTAGCATCTGTAATTCTGTGTCCAAGTCTCCTGAGGACAGTAGCTTGTCAGAGCATCACCTCAGCTTTCTGGAGGTTGTTGGCACTTTTACAGACACGTATTTTAGGGTTCATTTTCACAGCTTTTATGATTTGTCTGTCATTAATAGCTGTTGTTTTTCTTAGCTGATCAGGTCGTTGTTGGTTTCCAAACTCTTGATTTCTCTACATTATTAAACTCTAAAAGTGCTGATCTTCTTAGCTGGTAAAACATCTGTGTGTCGAATCTCCAATAATAAAATGTGACATTCTATAGTTTTGTCTTTTTATATTCATCTTTTAATCATATTTACAGATTTCTTGGCTACAAGGCAAACAGAGCAATTATGTCTTTACTTTCCCAACACTTACAGCGGGCACTGTACAATCTACTCTCTGAAATCCATACATCCACAAAATGATTTTAATTAGATTGACCCAAAGACTTGCTTAGTAGGTCAAACCTGAGAAAATGGTGGCATCAAGTGGAAAACAATAATAATAATAATAATAATAAAAAAAAAAATATATATATATATATATATAAAGTATAATTTTGAAGCTTTGCCAACAAAATTAAAGCCTATCAAAGAATGCACAATTTTATGCTATATATCTTTTTTTGTGTGTGTGCTTTTTGCATTAACACAGCCAAAAAAAGACCCTAAGGATGTACGTGGGTAAAACTATTATGTACTTTAAGCATTTAGGAAGGCAGTCCTGTAAACATGATCAGCGATTTTTGTTCTTGAGAGTCACTATTGTGTCACGGATTCACAGGACTACATGCGGCAGGCTGGTGAGGTGACTTACGCAGACACTAACAAGGGCCGCAAGAACGAAGGGGTCATTGAGTTCAGGCAGTACTCAGACATGAAAAGAGCCCTGGAGAAACTGGACGGCACCGAGGTCAATGGAAGGAAGATTCGGCTCATCGAGGACCGGCCTGGTGCCAGACGCCGCCGCTCCTACTCTCGCAGCGCCTCCAGGTACAAACAAATCAAGTTTAGAATTGAATTGCATTGCAAATGTGGGAGACATTTAACTGATAATTAACTGAGACTTCACATGTCAGGATATTAGTGATAGGCCAATATCCTGACATCAAGGTGTGACTCTGCTTGTAGTCAAAGCTGCTTTAGAGTTTCACAGAGAACATGTGTAAAGATTCTTGCTCGCATCCCTCAGGTCTCGCTCCAGGAGCAGGAGGTCTCGCAGGAGCCGAAGCCACAGCCGAACCAGCAGTCGCTCAAGGTAGGCAACTCAAGTGAATTAAGATTTCAGTTTTCCACTATGCGAACTTGAAGAGAAATAAAATGACTTTCTGTTTTAGAAAACATTTAAAGATCAGGGGCCTCATGTATAAACAAAACGGGCATAGAAATGTGCGTACGCAATTTCCCATGTACATATTGAGATTTATAAAAAATAAACTGCGTAAAGTTTGGGCGAAAATATGTGCGTACCGTACGGGAACTCTAGACCGTGCGTATGCACACTTTTACTGGCGTAATAGTGACTTAATGAATGCAGACTCTCTTTTCCTTTCAGTATACACATTTAGATTAAATATTCTGCTGATAAATGGAGTTGAGCCTTGACATTACATAGTCATTATTCAAAATTTAAACAAAACATGAATTTAGGTATTTAAACATTTGTAGTGAATGCGCTGTTTTTTGATCACTTTTCTTGTTGCATGCTGTTGTCACCTTTTTCACCCCTGACGAGTTTGCACCCCTGAATACACTTTAAGGGACAGTTCACCCAAAAATGAAAATTCTGTCATTAGTTCATGTCGTTCCAAACTCGTAAAACCTTTTGTTCATCTTCAGAACACAAATTAAAATATTTTTGATGAAATCCGTGAGCTCTCTGACCCTCCATAGACAGCAAGGGTCCTAACACGATCAAGGCTCAGAAACGTAGCAAGGAGATCTGTAAAATAATCCATGTGACATCAGGGGTTCAACCGTAATTTTACGAAGCTACGAGAATACTTTGTGCGCAAAAAAAAAAGACCCTATTCAAAATTGTCTCCTCCGCGCCACCCTAACGCAGAATATCCACTGAACGCAAACAGCATATGCTCTTCTGTGTCAGCTGCATCACACGGATACATACAGTTTTTGCTCAAATCAAAGTGTACGTACAATGTAGAAAACGTATCCACATGGCGCAGCTGACATAGAAGAGCATACGTTGTTTACGTACGTGATACTCTCCAAAATGGCGCTAGGGTGACGTGGAGGAGACTAGAATTAGAATAAAGTCTTTTTTTTTTTTTTTTTTTTTTTTGTTCTTTTGCGCACAAAGTATTCTCGTAGCTTCGTAAAGTTGATGACATGATGGCGAGTAATTAATGACAGAATTTTCATTTTTGGATGAACTAACCCTTTAAAATTCATGGTAAATATCTAGTTACGGTTGCTAATGCAGTTAAGTTTTTCTTTTTTTTTACTTCTACAAGGAAAAGTGCTCAATATTTATTAGTGCTCAAATTCACTAAAATGTTAGTTCAGTCTTGTTGCATTCTCATTTACATAACTGTTAAAATCCATTGCCTATTTATTTATTTATTTAATCAAACTCTGCTTTTTTTTTCAATGTTTTTTCAGTATTTGTGTTGGTCTAATTAATGAAATAAATTGGCTAATGTAACTGAAAGCAAAAACTTGCTTTCCTGCATCTGAATTGTAAATTCTCACAGTCAAGTTTCTATATTCTCTTATGACAGTAGTATAAGCACAGTTTAGATTTATGAGTCCACTAGAGGGCAGTAATTGCTATAATAATTTCTGTGTGGCTTCAAAGGTGCTAATACGTTGATTTCTCTCTTTCCAGAGCATCAGGCTCACGATCACGCAGCAGGTCAACCAGCAAGAAGGCAAAGGGTGAGAGCAGTAATGGAGCTCGCAGGGGAGGTGAAAGCGCTAGGGATAATAGCACAAGCTGCAGCCCCCCGAGCAAAAAGAGCAAACGGGAGAACAAGAGGGCTCGCTCCTATTCTCGATCCAGGTCCCGATCCAGATCTCGATCCAAATCGGAGAACGACAAGGATCTCTCCAGAGAGTCTGGATCCAAATCTCAGGAGGCAAACAAGAGCAGCGATGAAGGCCGGGTGACTGAAAGGGCGCACCGCTCTAGAGCTCATTCTCGATCCAGATCACAAACGCCACCAGATGCTGATCTGCGGAGGGAATCTAGATCCAAATCTAGATCCAAATCTCGCTCGCATTCACGCTCGCGATCTTATTCTCGATCTCGATCCCGCTCAAGGTCACGTTCTTAGGTTAAAAAAAAAAAAAAATCCAATTGGCATTTTTTTTTTCTTGTTTTCCAGTCTAACTAAACATCTTTAAAACAAGAATATATCTTGATTTTTTTTTTTTTTTTTTTTTTAGTTTTTTTTTTTACCCCACTGACAATTTTTGTCACTAAATGGTTAGATTTGTGCTATAAAAAAAAGAGACAATTTGTGGTTGAGGTAAGAAAATCAGAATTCAAGATATATTATCTGAAAACAAGTCTGAATATGTTACTTTTTTGTGAAAAGCAAAACGGTGCATCTTGTTTTTAAATATTTTTCTTGATAATGACAAAAATAGACTGAAATTTGTCTAAATGTGTCTAAATGTTGTTCTGCCCTACATTTCTCTTCTTTGAAGCAACTACTTTTGTTTTTGTTTTTAAAATTTTCTTTTTTTCTTTTTTGTCAAATAGTTTGTAGTATTAGGGAAATTGCTTGCGTATTCACATTTCAGTATTTACTGGTATTGTTAACCTTATGCATCATTTTTAGTAGTGTTTTTATTTTAAATTTGCTTGCAATATATTTTATTCATAAACACTGAGTAAAATTAAACCAACAGTAGATGTCCTTGCCTTTGCATTGTATATTTAGAAATGTACCATAGTTGTTGTTAAGCTGGGGCAGAGATTATGGTCTTTTTACAACAAAGTTCTCCATACAAAAATAATAAAAAAAAAACAACTGCCTCACAATACTGTGTCCATTCAATTCATTTACAAAGGTATTTTGTGGTGGGTTTGCCAATATTGCAGTGTCAAATGTATATAAACTGTTTAAAGGTAATTGACTCTCACTCATTTGAATATGGAACACAAAATATGTTTTTCAGGCAGTGTGCTGCTATCAGCCACTCAATGAAACAGAAAGGATGTCTAAACACTGAAAAGGAAAAAAAGACTTTAAATTCCCCACTGTCTCTAATCTCATTTTTTCTTAAGAAATGTTACCATTACCTTGACATCTCTGACCTCAGTTAACTTTTAATTTTTCAGTTAGCAATTAACTTTCCCGCGTCTTAATGTAAATATAATTCCACAAGATGTCGCCAACATTCAGAGAAGAGAAGAAAGCTGTCCGGTATCTGGTATGTCAATTATAGCCTACTTGTGTGCCAGCTTTTCCATATCATTTTCCTCTGCTCTTCCCTCAATATTACATTACAAACCTATATACATATACGTTCATATCCACCAACAACTTCTGAGAGCCTTTACTGTTCAAAACCCCAAAGAGAGTCATATAGCCTGTTGAATGTTTGTGTAATGCGCTCTGCCTGACTGTATGGAAAGCGAACTGAAGTCTGGTCACTCCATTGAGTCTCGACGAAGGCGGCGCTCTCCTCAACACTTTACTGAGGGGAGAACGCGAAATGTGGACACTGGTGAACGGACAGACGGTGACTATAGATGATGGAGCGACATTTACCTTATCTGCCTTTAGAAAGTCAGTTCTTTTAACCCTTCAGTGTCCTCTTTTGGAGAGGAAGAGCTGTCATGGGAGACGCGCGGCACTTCGCACGCGTCTGGATTGATGGAGAACCGCGAAACTTCGCAGCGGGTGAAGAACATCACGAACATGCGTGTCCAGCGCGGTAGAACGATGGAACGCTGACGCGATACATTGTAACAAAGGCAAGTAAACGCGTTCTTTATTGAGGCGCCTTTGATACACTTGTAACCAGTAACGCCAAAGCGCCAATATCAATACAGCAACTGACTTGACCTTATTAGAGGTCGATAGATTTGTAATGTTACTGATGGAGTCTAATCTCAAGTTTGGACGCAAATCGAGAAATGGTGCCTTCAACATGTAGAGCTGTTTAATTCCATTTGATACACAGAGAGGGTCTTATCTTTATTAGAATGAATGAATTTGAGGTTGGACCCACAATTAAGAGAGAAACAAAGATGTTTTGATGTCTTTGATCATTTTAGCACAAGCTGGTCAATGTTTGAGAAGCGTCCAGAAATGTGCCTGAAATGATAATGAATTACAGCAAAATAATGGATCACATTTGGTGCATTTTTTAACATTATATATATATATATATATATATATATATATATATATATATGGTGCATTATATAGGGCCTGCGACATGCACAAATGAATTGGAGATTCAGCCTTTATTAAGAAAAAAAGTTTTTTATTATTATTGTTTTGTGTGATATTACAGCTACAACATAATGTTTTATGAAGCTTACTGCAGTGTCAAAAATGATTATGAATAGACTTGTTCTCTTTATTTTACATGCAACATGAAAATCAGTCTGTCACAATCAGTTTGGACTGTCTGTGCATTTATGCCAGTGATGGCAGAAATATTTGAGTGTTCAGACACGAATGTATGCGACAGTCAAGTTCAGCTCAACATGAGTCCTGTCTACAAAGAGATGACTTGGGTGCTTAAATAATAATCTGTACAAATAATCAAACAATAATTTGAAACATTCAGCACAATTCGGATTGAACGATTGATCTACATCTGCTGTTTATATTTTATACTGTTGTATAATTAATTTCACCCATTTGAAAACCAGGGTGAACAGCCATTAAAAGTAAAGCTGAACTTGGTAATGGAAAAAAAGAGGTCTGGAATTCATCAGTCCAGCCTTTTGATGAATCAGTCCAAACATATGCTCCGAGATGCATGTATTATAGATTGTTTTTCTGTGTGCATCTCATTTTACTTATGGAGTTTGACATTTGCATAGTTGTAAAGGAAAAAGTTCAGTCGTTTATGATGCAGTATTAATTTCAAAAGGGAATCAGTGCCAAAATTATATATTATTATTATATGCATATTTTGCCACAACCTCAGTGTTTACGTGGTCATACACTTGTATTTTTTAGAATACTGACATGTTGCTTACAAGTTCTATCTGATTTAAGTATTCTAGCAGAACATTCAAAGCATTTCCCATGAGTTTAAACAAACCAAGTGAGTTGGCGCAATTGTAAATGACATTTTCAGAGTGCTTGAGAAACCTCTGCCAATGGAGCGTTTGTTATTCCAGAGCGAATTAGCCACATATAATTTCTCATTTATGGACTGTTGTTTTTCCCCCACATTCTTCCTCAGCCAAAAGTGGCATGGACTTTGGAGATTCTTAGTGGTTCAATTTATTTTTGCCTCGGTCAATGCAATGAGCGCAAGGCTTCCCCTGCACACCTGTTTCTTCTTCAAGTTAATATCAACAACATAAAGAAATGACCTAAAATCAACTAAGCTTGTTTAATATCTGGAGCTCCCTTTGGAAATCCAGCTGGGTAGTTTATCTGTCAGTGTATTAAAGAAATATGTCTTGCCTTAAAACTAATGCAACAGTTTACAAATTGTTTCAGAGACTGGGAATACTCTCGTTGCAATAAAACACAGCATCAGCCACTTTTAAGTATATTTAGAGCCTATACGATTTATTTAGATACAGTTTATGATTTGTTTGTGGTACACCATCAGAATGGTGTTAATCTATGTATGCATTTCTGAAAATCCCATGCTGCATTCTGTTTCTGAAATTTTAACTAAATCTTTGATTCTTTGTGCCATTTATCT
Source organism: Acrossocheilus fasciatus (assembly GCA_036784905.1). Classification (NCBI taxonomy): domain Eukaryota; kingdom Metazoa; phylum Chordata; class Actinopteri; order Cypriniformes; family Cyprinidae; genus Acrossocheilus; species Acrossocheilus fasciatus. Next base: position 27,628,852 of record CM071956.1, read on the forward strand.
TTGATTTTCCCATCAAAGTGCAAGATGCACTGGTTCATACATTGCCAGTCTTTTTTATTTTTTCTTTCACTTTAAACTCATCCAACAGTTTGTAAAAACAGTTATGTAAATACACTTAAAGTCCACGGGCTAATCGTACATTTCATTAATATGTTTACGCAGCGCAATGAGTCAAGAGTTTGACTTGTATTTAACCTGAAACATTCCTTTAATTTATTACTATGTATTAAGTGCTTTTTGCAGGCTGTAAAGTAGAAATCACTGTGCTTGTTTTCTTAAATGATTTAAAACAAGACAAGCCCCTATGGATTAAATATTAATAGAAGCCATTATAACAAACATGTCTGAGTAGGACTAAAAAAAATATATATCCCAGGACCATTAGCATCAATGTTTCAGTTTACAGTAAACAAGGGGTTGTAGTAGTTGTAGCACACATTTCAGATTTGTTTAGGAATCTGAAGCAAACATTAAGATGAAAAACTTGAATGCATTGCTGAATGCTCGTCAACACTCAACTTTAACCTTAATCTCGCCTTTCCCTCTTCACCTTTTCAGACTCCCATTAGGGATCATTACAGACCAGCCTATGCCATGAGGACTCAGAAGTCCCACGGCCGGACGTCAGCCACACCTTCCCGCCAGCGCTTGCCACGTTTCAGTCTTCACTCCAGGAGAAAGAAAGAAGGTGTAATCCAGGGAAAGCTGCGTATCCGTTCCATGCCGGGTGCCTTTCTGGTGCTTGGGGTAGTGGTTGTTGTTGTTGGCACCGCGCTTGCCGTGGCAGGCTACTGGCCATACAGGGCCCATCGATCATCAGTGGAAACGACAGAGGAAGGATCCCCTGGAAGTGCATCAGGATGGGGATTAGGGTCCAAAGGACTGTTTTCCGCAGCAAGTCTGGTTCATAGCGAAAGGATGAAATTACTAGGACCTGTCATTATGGGAGTGGGACTCTTCATACTTATTTGTGCCAATACGGTTCTCTATGAGAATCGGGATAGGGAAACTCAAATGCTTCTGGCGCAGATGCGGAGCGTCATTTGCTCTGTTTCTGCAGCCATGCCCTCGGCAGACCTCTTGCAGGTGAACTCTCTTGCTAGCCACTACCAATGGGTCAGCAGTTTACCTGCAGCCCACCTGAACATCCTCTGCCTGCAGGAAATGTCCAGTTCGGAGCCTCTACTCCAAGTGAAGAGCATGGATGAGGAGGACAGCATTCAGCAGCAAGACACGATGCACACTGAGGTCCTTCATCATCAGGACTCTTCCTCCACGCCCTCGATTCACTCCTCCAACTCTTGCAACAACAGCAAGGAGGTTTTTTGCACTGAGGAACGGGGGACCAACTCTGCACTGGATCTGCGGCGAGAGAGTCACTTTGGACTGAGCAACTGTATGACAGCATCCTCGATGTCCACACTGGGTGGGGAGGACTTGGAGATCTTCTCCATCCCACCCAGACGCTCCTACAGCATGGGCCACAGAACTAAACCTCAAATACTGCCCAGGGATCTGGTGCATCCAGAGGACAAGTCCGTGTCTTTGACGGGTCACCATAGACTGCTTCCAAGACAGTCCAGCTCAGAGGTGTGCTTGAACATGGTTGGCATTACAAGCTTTGACCATATACCTGTGGAAGAGCAGAGGCACCGAAGCTGGCCTCGGCTGGATCTCGGAAGCGCCAGAAAGTATCTCAAGCTGGAGAACAAGGAGGACTCTGTGGACAAGTTACTGGACCAGCTTGAGCAGCAGTGCTTGCAGTTGAACAAAAGCTACGGCTCAGGTCCCTTCCAGTGAGCCGAGGTTTAATCATTATATCAAGGTTAATGGCTTGGCAGATCAGAAGGAGCCTTATATAGTGGTATACACTTGGAATAACCCAAACAACAAATGGGTGCAAGTTTCCAGTGGATATTCTTTGCACAGTTTCTGGAATCCCTTGAGGCCAACTAATTTGCTCATTTCCAAGACCTAGCCATTTATCTCACTTGACTAGTTTTGGTAACTAGCTTGTTCGGAGATTTGCGGAGTATGGAATTGTATCACCTGCTGCCCTTGACGTTATGGAGATATAAACCCACGCCCTGAAGGAAGCTAGGGATGGAGGTATTTTACAGTCATGGGAATGTGCTAAACAGCTCGTGATGTCATTTAGATGATTGGATGGATCCCAATTGGAGGGATCCGTTTGTTATTGTTGACCTATTTGTTGCTAAGACACAGCAAGCAGCATTACCTAACCTACGAGGTAGAATAAACGAAGACCACGGCAGTGACTAGATTCAAAGTAAACACATTTCTGACTTCTGAATTCAGGTCAGCCAAAAGCACGGCTCTGGTTTTGATAGTTATAAGGGCCAAAAAAATGGAGAATGCTGGTTATTTGACCAAAAAAAAAAAGAATTCTTCCAAACTGCGTGTCTACTATTGGATTGTCCATTAGAGTTCATTTATATGGTTAAGGTAAAGCAATCTCAGTTGGTGTGTCTGTAAATCTTTCGTCTATGCTTTCCCTGAGTATCTGTTCTTCTTGTATTTCACCTTTCTTCCATCTCTGCCTGCCGGCAGTGAAACGGAAGCATTTATGATGAGGGCACATTGCCCTCTTGGCTTCATTAACTAAGGTGATCAGTGTTTTTGCATGCACTAATGCGGGTACATAATTGCTTTCCCTTTAAAGGGTGGAGCTGGACCGAGCCCCTCCTCTTTGCAGTGAGAATGTGTAACTTCACTCTGTTTACAAAAACAAGGCAGTCACCCTGTCTCTATTTTGTCCGTGTAGCCTGTGTTATTTGCCGTGCATTCTCAATGTATACTGAGCAATATCCACAGTCTGACTGACCAATTGGATCCTTTACACCACCTTTGAACTGAATCCCATGCCTGTGATGCAAATAAAAGGCAAAACAAAACCACTTTAAATGTAAGCGTTTGTTTGCTGTCCATGATTTTACGTTGATGCAAGGTAGCATCAGGGGGTCAAGGTGTGGCTTTTTATCTGCTGCATTTTTTACCCCTGCTGGTAGACGCTATAGCCAAAAGCTTCTTTCTCCATCGACAGATACTCATATGCAACATATAAATCACATTTTTAGCTGTGACAATTTTTCTAGAACTTACATATAGTGATGCATCATATGACATTTTCAGCTCAGAGGATTGTCTCGTTAAAAAAAAAAAGAAGAAATAAAAGATTCTGAAATTGAGTAGGTGACAGATTAGAAAATATATTTTAGAATGACATTTGATATTGAACAAAAAATAACATTTCTGTCTTAGATCTGTTTGCATATTGACTGATTGTCCTTTTTTCTTGAATTTTTTAACCATCCATAGTAACTAGAGGAGTTGAGTTGTGTCTTGTTTTCTGCAGACAACAGAACATAAGACGCATATTTAATTTACTTGATGCAGCATTTAATTTAATTTGGCCAAAGCCTAAAAATACATTTATCAAAAACTATTAACTTTAACTTTACAATTTTAACTAAACTTTAACTGGTAAAAGTAATTTAACTTATTAAGTTCTATAATAATTAATAATTAAAGGAAAGACCTGGTTTTGGTTAAACTGTTGTTTAAAGGTGCAGAGCGACATAAGATCAGCGTAATGGAGCAGAACTCAGCCACGCTCTTTGTTATATGTGTACGTGCAAGATTATGGATGTTTGATGTTTGTAACCACTCTGCCATACAACCTTAAAAGCAAGGTCTGATTCAGTGATGATGGATGAAAGCAGTGTGAAAAAGGTTTGCTTTTATATTTCCAAGGTGCTTTTATTGATATTAGGCTACTCAGACATTCTGCTTTTTCTACCCAACTTTAAGAAATTAATTCAGCTTAAACTACTTATTGTACACCATTCAAACTTTTCAACATTCTATTTATTTTAAGATTAAAATCTGAAAATCTCCCTTTCATTGTTAAAAATGTAGAATGAATTCCATATGAATTTTCATATTGAATTATGACTGGACTTTTTATTCTTACATTTTTACAGTTTTCAGTGCATGTTACTATCAGTCTTTTCTCTCTTTATTATGCTGACTTTTCCATCAGAAAATGCAAATCTAGGTTTATTTTTGGACATTTTGTCAGTTTTATTGATAGAGACAGTGGAAGACGTAATGACAAGAGCAAAATGAAATGGTATATGATTAATGTCTACAGAGCACAGTGTTTTCAAAGTTTCTGATCTCCATTGCTTTTAATTTAATTTTATAAAATGTCTTGAATAGCTCTGCTCCCAAATACAAGAATATGGAAATAAATTCTAATGTAATTTCAGATCACACTGCAAAAAAAGTGATGTTCTCCCTTTGTATTTTTTGTATTGTTTTCCAGTTTAAATGCCTAAAGTTTCTTAAATCAGGATACATTTACTTGTTTTCTGTGAAAAATCAGTTTAAATCAAAGGGAAAATAGGTTTTCTTTTTCTTTCTTTTTTTTGAAAATCGTGCAGTGTGTCTCAGGTTTAAGACCTTTTTAAGGCCTTAAATTGTGGAAGGGTGAACGGAGACTTTCTGAGACCAGCATTAAACCCTGTTTATTTAGCACAGCTGATTTCGATCGGTTCATTAGTAGAGTCTTTGACCTGCACTCTGTGTGTCACATACGGAAGATGTCTAAAATGTGTCGTCCTGGAGTCCTACAGAACCACGACTCTACGCAACATCAGCGCCGTCTTAAATTCTGAGTCAGACTCTATTTAAATTACCCTGCCAGCAACGATCATTACTTAAAAAATGGAGTTCCTGTAGCGCGACTGGTAGAGCATGGCATCGGCCACAGTCATGGGTTTCTTTCTAAAAGAAATTCACACTAAGTGACATGACATTTTAAGCCGTGCCCTGCAATCTGACATGCTATACTTCATCTCAAACCATTGTAGATGTGTGAACTGTTTTTTTTTTTTTTATCTTCTTCTTCATATTATTTATTTATTTTGCTTCATCAACTGTTTGCTTTAAAAGTCTAACAGAACATCTCATTGGAATGAACTGAAGATTTCTGTGAAGAGCATCATTTTCAGTATGTTCATTGTAAAAAATGGATATTATTTTATGCAGGCTTTAATGAAGCGTGACTTGCAAAGCATTTTTTAATCTTTTCCTTTCTTGAAGCAATTTCTAAATTAAGAAGTAACAAGAAACTGAAAAAAAGCTGAAATCAGAATCAGGGTAATCACTTTTCACAGATAATGCTTATAACATAATAACCCAGTGGGCAACTGATGTTGAAAAGACATCAAACTGACGTCAAGAAACAGGTCAAATATGCAAATCAAGCTGATGATCAAGTCTTGACTAATATTTGATGTTAAATTGATATCAAGGGAAGTGAACAGGACAGTTCCTAATATTTTTTGCAACACATATAATATGCTAATGTATGCTCTTTTGTTATTAATATGTATTTACCTTGAAGGAAAATGCAGATGTTTTTAATGATTTTCCACAAATTAATTTGACACATAATTCACTTCCCACATTTAATCTAAAGATTTTAGAAAAAAGTAATTGGAGGTTAAAGATTATTGGAGTATGTTTTGAAAAAACAACAACAACTATTTCAGTCTTTCTACTTTAAATTCACATTTAATTAAATGTTAAAATAGAGTTAAAATAGTTTGAAAGCAAATCCTAAACCAATAATTTTTTCATGTAAATATTAAAACAATCAGTACTTATGGCTTGCAAAAAACGGATCATTTGACAGATCACATTATGCATGCAGCTTTTATTAGAATATTACAGAATACTAGAATATTATGGAATATTCTAAAACGTTAAGCAAACTTCTACAATGTTCCCATCCTTGTATTAAAAATATCTGTACAAAACCAGTGTTTCATAATAGAGTTCTAAAATTTACCTGACCTAAATATTTACCAAAATATTGATGCTACGTAAAAAAAAAGCTAAAAAAAAATTATAGTACAATATAATTAGCACCACAGAATTACAGAAGAACCATAAAAGTGTAACTGAAACAAATTTGTGTTACATTATGGAATCCACACAGAATATTCATACTTTCACTTGTCACACTGCAGGTCTGCAGAAAATCCTGCCAAAAAGCTAAATAGTAACCAGTCATAGCAGCTAAGAATAACTTTCTCTCATGCATTCATGTGCATTTTACAAAAAAAGAAGAAAAGAAAAAACAAAACTACCCCAGCTTCCTAAGTTACAACTCACTTTGTATATAACTGTCTTCTAAACTGATGAATGTAAAACATAGAGAAAAAAAGCAGACTAAAGTTTGGTGCGGTTGGTTCAGTAAGTTTCTGTAATGGGAGAGGAAGGAGGAGGGGAAGATAAATTCCCCTGTTGTAATTATCCTCAACAGTGTTTTTGTCAGGGGCCAACTTTTCCCCCCCTTATTAGGTTTTATGGCTCCTTCCGGGCAGGTATGCAGTCTCTCGTGATCTCTTCTCATTTAATTGGTCATTTACAAGATGGCTTCTGCGATTCTAACAGCTTGTAAAGCTAGCAGGCAAGACCCAGGCCTTTTTTTGCCAAAAATTCAATGAGGAAGAGTATGTAGGTGGAGAGGAGGCAGAGCAGAGGACTAAAGCGCAGAACTGTCATTTATCTCTGTGTGAGTTTGAATTTGATGTTTCAAACAATGGCAATGCTACCCATTTTGGCATTATATACAGCTACAGTGTGGACCGGATGGCATTTTGTTGTACTGCTATGTCACGGTAGATATATCTGCATATATCAGAGGGCAGGATTGCTTTATCTTACATGCGAGAGCAGCACAGAATCATGGAGCTATGTGAAAGTACAGAGCAGGTCCCAAACAAGATGATGATGAATAGTGTGTCTATTTGATAAAAAGTGAAGTTTGGTTATTGTTTATTATTGCTGTGCATCTTTGCAGTTTGCTATAGTCTGATATATGCAGTCGGATTCATCGAGCCCAAATTTAGAGTGACAATCTGTATTGTAAAATTAGTATTAATTAGTTTTATAAATTTTATATGCACTTATGGTTTGGTTTGCTTCCATCAAGTCCTATACATAAAAAAATAATCACATACTTTTATTTCATTTTATTACAAGTATTAAATTTTCAATAGTTTTTTTTATTTTTTTATTTTTTACAGTTGGCACAGGCTTGGCATTTTGTTTTGGAACTGATTGGTTGTAGGCCTCATTGATCTATTCTAAGTTTATGCACTTAATTTAGAAAAAAAAAGCATTATTTGTGACCCTGGACGACAAAACCAGTCTTGAGTGTCAATTTTTCAAAATTGAGATTTATGCAGCATCTGAAAGCTGAATAAATAAGCTTTCCATTGATGTATAGTTTGTTAGGATCGGACAATATTTGGCTGAGATACAACTATTTGAAAATCTGGAATCTGAGGGTGCAAAAAAAATCTAAATACTGAGAAAATCACCTTTAAACTTGTCCAAATGAAGTTCTTAGCAACACCTATTACTAATCAAAAATTACGTTTTGATACATTTACGGTAATACATTTATAAAATATCTTCATGGAACATGATCTTTCCTTAATATCCTAATGATTTTTTGCATAAAAGAAAAATCGATAATTTTGACCCATACAGTGTATTTTTGGCTATTGCTACAAATATACCCCAGCGACTTAAGACTGGTTTTGTGGTCCAGGGTCAAGTTTGTGGTTAATTTTGACAATATTCACTGAAAAACTGAGGTGCATAAACTCAGATCAGGCCTACAATCATTCAGTTCCAAAAAGAAAATGGTTTGAAAGAAAACAAGTTGATTGAAAAAGATTAAATCTAATATTTGGTGATAATATAGTGTTTATTATTATTATTATTATTATTATTATTATTATTATTATTATTATTTAACCCTGAATACAACATCAGGGTTAAATAATTTGATTATTTGGAGGAAAAAAAAAAGATTCTCACATAGTTATTAAAATATAAACCCTTTTTTCACAATTTCAAGAATTTCTATATATGCCACCCACCTCTAGCTGCCTATATGTTTATATTGCTCTTACTATCTTTGCCAACAATTATGCAGCCATTATGTTTGGCAGAGTTGTTGAGATTTATGGCCATCTTGGACCATGCTCTTCATCTCAGATAAATTGGCACGGCATTGCAGCTTGTGCTTTACCAGACACATTCTCCTCTGGCATGGGGTTATTAGCCACCCTCAGCATCTGCAGTGCATTAACAAAGTTTAGTAAAAGCTTGCACAGTTTCAAAGGTCCTCTCGGCACCTTAAACATGTCGCAGAAGTGTGTTAAAAACAACACCTCTCTGCACTAAATGCAGCCAGATGCCGAGTTTGAGAAACACAGCTTTGCTGTTTCCCTTAAGCAGAGAGCTGCAGGTCACAGTGTTTTTAAAGTGGATTATAGTTTTGAACAATACGTCATGTAACTGAGCACTTTGGGTCAGAGCGTGCTGTTTGAGTTTGTTTATATGTGTGTGTTCAGGATGTTAGCAGGAGGGTTGTATAAACGGCCTGGGTGTAATTGTTTTTTACTGCTGCAGGTCCCAGAGGCACAGTCTCGTTGGCTTGTGTGCGGCCAGTCAATGGGATCCAGGTGTGACAACACACTCGTATAGTGATTCAGAGCTATTTCATGTTTTGGCAATTTAGTAGCTAATTCATATGAATTCACATGAATTGTACATTTAAGTGCAACCTGCTTGAACCACACTGAGTGTTAGCATTAGGGGTGGTTGTTTGGTAACACTTTATTTCGATATAGACCACTTTAGACATTCTACTATAAGTATAAGTACTTTGCAACTACATGTCAACTAGCAGTCATTAGAGCAGGGGTGTCAAACTCAGTTCCTGGAGGGCCGGAGCCCTGCACAGTTTAGATGCAACCCTAATTAAACATACCTGATCCAGATAATCAAGTCATTAAGGCTTATTTCCAAGAACTGAGTTTGACACCCCTGCATTGGAGTATTTGTATGGGTGCTGATATCACAATAATCCACAAGTAATCAACAAGCTGCATGTTTGTAATAAACAAATCTGCCATTAAGACATTTTTAACCTAAAACAGTTGCTTCTAGCTAAAAATGTTGGCATGCTTCAACCCAACTATGGGTCAAATATGCACTAACCTGACCGTTGGGTTAGTCCATATTTAATCCAAAATTGGGTTAAAACAACCCAGAATTTTTTAGAGACTCTCTGCTTAATATTTGGTAACACTTTATTTTGATGGACAACAGACATTCAACTTTGCAAGTACGTAAACTTATTCTACCAACCCTAACCCAACAGTCTAGTACCCTGAATGTTAGGGGACTTGTAGCTGCAAATTAATGAGAATGTGTTTAATTAAAAAAAAAAAATCAACACAACAATTTGGTTAGTCCATATTTGACCCATAGTTGGACTGAAACAACCCAGCATTTTTAACCAGAAGCAACTGTTTTAGGTTAAAAACGTCTTAATGTGAGCTTTGTTTATTACAATCATGCAGCTTGTTGATTACTTTACTTGTGGATTATTGTGATATCTTACTCGCGTTCTAATGGCACCAATACTAATACTCTAATGACTGCTATAGTTGACATGTAGTTGCAGAGTTAAATTAGTAGAATGTCTAAAGTTGACTATCGAAATTAAGTGTAAACGTACGTTTTTGTATGCATTAAATCGTAGGAATTCAAAATCGCCACCTTGTAAAATAGTTGCATTTCCTCATGAGATCGGATTGGGTGAAAACAGTACTGAAAGAAGATGCCACAAGACAACACAAAAGAAGGTGAACACATGGCTGGCACATTGCATTCCTTGCTGACGGAGCACTTTTTCAGTATCCTTGGTTCCAAAAGTATTCTTTCGATTCATTTTCTCCACTGGCATGTCAACACGTTCTTCAGTAAAGATCTATGAAACAAACAAACCATCTCTGGAATGAGCCACATCATAACATTGAATAATAAAAAAAAGAAACAATACAGGACTCTGTAGTTTATTCATGAGGGAACATACAGTCTGATCTCACAGCAATTCATACATATTTTACGAGGTGGCTACAAGTGAGGTCATACAAATTCGTACGATTTTTGCCAAATTGTATGTATTTTACAAGTTGCATATTCGTGAATTTGTACGAATTACCTACACCCAACCACGCCCCTAAACCTACCCATCACTGGGGTCTAGACAAAAATCATTTGTACGAATTATCCACCTCATAAATACATACGAATTGGTCGTGAGATAGCGTTGGAACAAACTACTCATCCCGCACTCTTAAAAATAAAAGTTACTTATTGGCATTGATGATTCCATGAAAAACTTTAAACATCCTCGGAACATTTCCATTCTAAAAAAAAGGTTCTTTATAGTGGAAAAAATGATCTTTAGACTATTAAAAATTTAAAATCACACATGGAAAAAAATATTCCTTTAGGAACTTGGCTCTACTATGGCACTGCTGTGAAAACTGCTTTTGGAGGCTTTACTTTGCATGACTGCATGAAGCATTGCAAATAACCATGAATAAAAAATGACAGTACAATAGGCTCGTTTGAGATGCTCCTCACCTTGCCTTGAAAGTAGATGAGAGTAGACAGCTGCAGTGAGGAGAGGAGTGAAATGCAGACAAGACAGTGAATCAGACACCTAAAAAGGCATATATTGCTTGATTCACACTCATGTGTTTTGCAGTTAATAAACAAGATGTAATTTAAGTTCTTTATTGACACTGATGGTTCCAGAAGAACCTTTAAGATTCATGGAACATTTCCACTGCACAAAGGATTCTATATAATGGAAAAAGATATGTCAGATTATTAAAATGTTCTTCATAACAAGAAAAAAGTGGTTAATTTAAAGGGTTAATTGAACATTCTGTCATTAATTACTCACCTTCATGTCGTTCCAGACCCGTAAGACCGTCGTTCACCTTCAGAACACAAATTAAGATATTTTGGTGCAGTCCAAGAGCTTTCTAACCCCTCATAGACAGCAAGGGAACTACCACGTTCAAGGCCCAGAAAGGTAGTAAGGACATTATTAAAATAGTCCATGTGACATCAGTGGTTCAAACGTAATTTCATAAAGCAATAAGAATAATTTTTGTGTGTAAAGAATTGTACACAAACAACAATTTTATTCAACATTTTGTTCTCTTACGGGTCAGTCTTCGCTGCGCGTTCACGAGACTATGAAGATAAATGCATGTGATGCTGCTGACGCAGGTGCCGGTGTTCTGATGTAGAGCCTGGAAGTGCTGTGCCTTGTTTACAAGTAGAGGAAGATGCACACTGTACATACTGTATAAACATGTCTGAAGATTTCAAGAATTACTTGCAATTTTTTTGCCCAGCCATACTTATTTGAACCAGAATATACAGACGATGAAATAAGAGAGATGGACGTTCCACACTCATGCATCATGGTACTCTTGTGAATGTGCATTGAAGACTGACACGGAAGAGAAGAAATCATTGAATAAAGTTGTTTTTGTTTTCTTTGCACAAAAAAAGTATTCTCGCAGCTTCATAAAATTACAGTTGAACCACATGGACTATTTTAATGATGTCTGTATTACCTTTCTGGGCCTTGAACGTGTCTATGCTGTCTATGGAGGGTCAGAAAGCTCTCAGATTTCATCAAAAATATCTTAATTTGTTTTCCAAAGATGAACGAAGGTCTTACAGGTTTGGAAAGACATGAGGGTGAGTAATTAATGACAGAATTGTCATGCTTTGGTGAAGTATCCCTTTAAGATCTGTTCACTAAAAGGTTCTTGGGGAACAAAAATGGTTCTTCTACAACCCCCTTTTGGAAGCTTTATTTTTAAGAGGGAACACCATGCAAAATCCTGAACAGAGAGGCTAATGTTACCATGGAAATCGTGTTTGTATATATCTCAATATTTTTAAATATATTGCAATTTATACTTGCAATAAATGACTAAAAAATTTCATAATAGGCTTGTTTGATATGATGCAAAAATCTGTACAAAACAAGTGATTATCACAAGTGATCATTGCAAAATGCATGCTGGTTAGAGATCTGAGTGTTGTCTGATTTTATCTGATATTGCGCAGTTGGTCTCCCTGAAGGTATGATGGAAAACAACGTTTATTGGATTAAACAACTGGGATGAATTGTTCTCTTCTAAAATGCTTGATAATGTAACTCTGATATCATGTTTTGACAGTACAATCTCTCTATGAGATATGTCATGCTTCTAAAAAAATCGAAAATATATGCCTGTATTTGAGTAAAAATGAATGGAAAATGTTTTTCAGTTGAAATTAAATAACAAGTACTTCTGAGTGTCTTTTTCATCATATTTATTTTCATATAAAAGCAACAGAAGCTTTATTTTTAAGAGTGTGGTTCTTTACTGGGATTCGTGCTATCAAACATGACATTCTTTTCTAATGAAGGTCAAATCCCAGTCACTTGTGACTTTCACAGAAGCATATCATCTCCTTAAATCTCAGAACATAAAAGTCTCTTCTGTGTCTGTCTTAAAAGGCTTGTCTCTACAGAGGAAATGACTTTTACTTCTGAAAGCCTATAGTGTGGCACTCTATACCCTTGAGGTTACAGAGAGGAGTTCTGAACACATTGTCTGCAAATATATGCAAATATGACTCAGACAGTAGAGAAAGTGAAAAAAGAAAAAAAATCAAGGAGAAAGTATCTGATGGAACTTCAGGTGAATGAGGCTTTTATATTCCTTATAGAGAGTCCCACGGGTCTGTTGCCGCTCCTCGATGAATCACCGTTCAGACGATGAGCGTATTTGGACTTTGAGTGAGAAGGATGAACAACAATATTCTAACAAGGCTGAATGTTTACCTGAATATTATCAGGGAAATGAGGGGAACGGTTTTCATTTGAATCTGTGAGCGTAACATTGAACGCATTAGATGTTTTGCATAAGATGTGACATTATTTTCATGACAATAAAGAACATTTTTCACTCAATTTCTCATCCGCAGACTATTATAAAACACCCTGCATTGCAGTAAAGTGAGCCTACTGAGAATCGTCATTATGTGATGAGGGGCAAAGTGCGCTTAATTATCATTGAAATAATATTAATGAATAAATAAATAAACATTTCTGCATATTACTATTATTTTTTATTTTCTTTTGATTTTGGGGTGAAATATTACCCTGGCAGGTTTTCATGATATTCTGCAACCTTCATTATCTCTAATGGCTGACTTTTTTTAATTCATTAGTAGCTGCACAGTTGTATTATTTACTGAGCTTAAAGGTTACACACACACACAAACTACAGCTGAGGTGAAGCGGCAAATGTCATGAACTTTCTGTCCAGGATTGAGGTTTCTAGAGTTTTTATGAAAAAGACACCAAAGTGTGTTGAATGTGTACTAGTTAAAAATTTAGAAATAAATGTATTTAAAAGGATTCTTTCAGGTAATATAATTTTAATGAATTACTATGCATTATACACATAAAGGGTGCAAAGTTTAATGCCAAATTAATATTATAGTATGTTATTTTCTAACATACTAAAACACATTTTTAAAATTCAATTATAATGTCATATATCTCATTTAATACATTTAAAAAAAATATGTATACATATTTTGTGTACACAAAATAACAAAAGAAACAGAAAAGAAAAAAAAAAACTCTGCACATGCATGAAAGTTGTAAGGATGTACATATTATGCATTAAACATTTCAATTTGTATCTTCACAGTAATACTAAAATCGAATTTTAACTTACAATGAAGTTGCAACTCTTAAAAAAGTATGCATTATGGACTTCCAAAGTATGAATGCTTTTAAAAGCTGTATATATTTCCATAAGGGCTGGGCTGCAGCAGTAGCTGTGAATCTGTGTACATCAGGAGGCTGCACTGAAGGTTAGACCTTTTTATCTGCATAATGTGCTGTTGTGCATCATTACATGTTGAGCCTCAAGCTTCAGGATGCTATTAAATAAACATAAAAAGACCTTTGAACATCCTTGTTGCTTTATCCAGAGGGAAACGTTGACATAACCAGTGAAGTGCAGCTTTATTTTAATTTCAGCATTAATTCTGATCTTTCTGCATAATTATACATTTCAGAACAAATTACTTCTGAACTCAATTGCTTTCAAGAATAACATGCAATTATATCATATTAAAATTCCATTTAAATCCGTCTAAAATCCAATCATTTGTTTCATTTTAAACTTTTTTTTACTTGATTAAAGCTGAACTGATGGGACTGCATAGATAATTTGACAAGCTTTTGAATGAATCTACATTTGACTTCATGCAGTTGAACTGACTGATAAGGTCTACGTGTCCTCCAAAATGCAGCATGGACAGATAGCAGAATTCCATCCTCACATATAATGTAATTTTAGTACATTGTTTGTTCAGGTCTCATACAGTCTTTACTTTCCTATTCAGGTAGCAATCAAACAGCACAAGACACGATAACACTGTAGGTGTACTGTAGTACATTAATGCTTACAGATTGTAAGATCATGTTACTTAGAAATGGGTCAGTAACAAATAAGAATGATAGAATGGAAAAAAGATAATAATAATAAAATTAATAATAATAAATAATAATAAAATTAAAATTCAAAACATGTTTTTTTTTCCTTTTTAATTTAACTCTCAAAAACTGAACATGTTTAAGTGCACTCACTGTCTATGTGAACTGCATTTATAATGATTTTTTAAGAACTTAATATTCAGATCCAGACCAAAAAATTATTGTTATGCTACTTCAGAACTGTCTGAGCCAGAATATATTTCACTCCTCATCTTCCTCCCAGCAGGCAGCTCAGATCTTCACTTTCACTGGATTGCCATTGTTATTTTATAAGCTATAGTCTCAAGTCTCCATTGATCACGCAGGGAGAGCTGTTTGGCAATGCACACCTGTTTAAATGTTTTGAGCTTCATGGCTCGTGATGAGAACACAGAATCACACTCGAGCCATTCAAGACACAGCAGAGGTGAAGAAAGACGTTGTGCATCTGAGCTGAGGATCTGATTACAGATGTGTGAACCCACCTCTCGCCGGATTTACAACAAGCTGTTGTGCACAAACACGCATGCTGATGACGGTCCACTGACAGTTTGTTTTGTTATTAGTTAAACTTATCCTTCATACCACATTTTATTTATTTAATTCAACATTTTCATTACAAGATCATTGTTTGTTTAGTAATCTGTTTTCCTCATTGACTGGTCCATATGATGTAGGTGATTTCTGGTTTTACTGTCCTTGTGGGGGTATTTGATTCACATAGTCTGGACAAACTTAACCTACACACACACACACACACACACACGTTTTGCTCAGACAAACTCATGTTCTGTTGTTTGTTGGGAATTGTGGTTTTGATTTGCAATCCACACACACACACACACACACACACACACACACACACACACACACACACACACACACACACACACACACACACACACACACACACACACACACACACACACACAAAAGAGAGACAAAATGAATAAAAAAACTCTTTGAATGGTTTCCGCAGGTCTTTGTGCTAAAAGCTTCAAATGGAGACATGGAAACTTTCATTAGTCACAGATAACATGATTTCCACACTCATTTGTGAACCTCACGCATTTGAGATTTTGTCTTGTTTGTTTGTTACATTTCATGACTCTTGTTGTCTTTATTGCATGTGTGTACAAAATTGTGTAATTGTGTCAAATAAATAGACCCGAAATTGTATTTACAACCCTAATTCCGGAAATTTTGGGACTTTTTATTTTATTTTTTATTTGAATGAAATGAAGACTAAAAGACTTTGAAGTCACATGAGCCAATATTTTATTCACAATAAAACATAGAGAACATAGCAAATGTTTAAACAGATCAATTTTACACTTTTATCCACTAAATGAGCTCATTTCAAATTTGTAACATTTGAAAAACAAAAAGTAAAAGTGTAAAATTTCTCCGTTTAAACATTTGTTATGTTCTCTATGTTCTATTGTGAATAAAATATTGGCTCGTGTGATTTGAAAGTCTTTTAGCTTTCATTTTATTAAAATTTTAAAAATGTCCCAACATTTCCGGAATTAGGGTTGTATTATGTAACTCTCAATCTAAATTAAATTCTTTATTTGTAATGACAATAGAAAATAAATGCTGGAACTGTAAAATGAATGTGGATAGCAGCTCAGATCACTTAGTCTTGGAACAATTTGATGATATATGTTTCATATATTTCAGAAATTCCTTTGATTTATGACCTCATGCCGAGAGACTTTTTGACTGCAGACTTCAGTATCTTGGCAAAGCTGAGCGCGGTGTGAGACTGTAGAAGAGACGTGAGATTGGGATCTTACCACAGGATCAAAATCTGAGATCAGCTCATGGTGTCTTCATTTGAAATACTAAAGAAATGCTTTCTATCTGAGGTCATGCGTTCATTTTGCATGAAGTCTTGTAATCTCACGTTCTGAGTTTTGCTTAGAATGAGTCTGAAATTGTGATGGCTGTAGAAATGTGCTGTGTTGGGATTATAAGGATTTGTCCGATGCTTATGTAACATGGCATGCTGAAGTGTTTAGTGAGTGTGTTTCAGATGGCGCAGGGTTTCTTGTGTCATAAACTCAAATGTCACACTAATAGTGTATGAGATCAGATTAGGAATATGTACCTACAACTGAATTTTGGAGGACATGTAGACCTTATCAGTCAGTTCAACTGCATGAAGTCAAATGTAGATTCATTCAAAAGCTTCATGGGTTTTGATGTGAGAGAAGTATTCAAGAGTGTGATTGTGTGCTGCAGTCAGTGTCCACTGTGTTTGTCTGTCGGTTTATTTAGCAGTTCTTTGTCTCCAAGTTTGCCACATGACTCCAGGGACGTCCTGAAATGTAGAAATGATTTATAAATGAAGTAAATAATGTTTAAAAATGCAAAAAGTTTGCTTGAATGGCTAAGATTACGTCGTGGTTATAATTAGATTTATGTAATAACAACAGAAGTTTACAATATGTCCTCATTTGTATAAGCTAAAGCTGAAGTGCCATGTTTTGTATTTAAATACTTTTATTTTTTCTCTAGCTTACACAATATATGTACACACAGTTACACTAAAAGTTCAAGTTTAGTTAGTTTGTTTGTGTGTCTATTTGTTTTTTTTTTAATAAATGATTGTAATTCAGCAAGGATGGATTAAATTGAAAAATGTAACAATAAATTACATTTTACAGTATAGTACAATACAAAACAGTTATTTTAAATTGTAATAGTATTTCACAATATTACTGATTTAACTGTATTTTAGTAATACACTATAGTATTAGTCTTTTATTTTAATTTTTTTTTTAACTAAACAGCAATACTGCCAATGTTTTGAGTTTGGGGCGGGGCTAATTGTTTGACTGACCAATGGAAGACAGAGGGAGGGAGTGTTCAATTCATTCATTCCTTCAGTTACTCATTCATTATTTATGATTTCATTTGATGACACCTATGTTGCAGAAATGATACATTTCAGCATACATTAAAGTGTGTTTGTGTGATTAAAAAAGTGTTTGTGTTATTCTGTTCACATGTTTCCTCACTTACTCTTTGGCCCTTTGTGTGTGTGTGTGTGTGTGTGTGTGTGTGTGTGTGTGTGTGTGTGTGTGTGTGTGTGTGTGTGTGTGTGTGTGTGTGTGTGTGTGTGTGTGTGTGTGAGGATGGTGTAACAGCGCTGTAGGGGGTTCCTCTGGCTCAACCGTTTGTTTATCATCACTCGGTTCACAAAGCTGAAGAGAGAAGTTACTTTCTTATTCAAACGGAATAATCAAACTCTCTGCAGCTCATTTTACTTCCTTATGAAGTCACTTTATGCCTCTGTAAATCTATCCTTGTTGTTTCTTCTCTCTCTCTCCTTAGACACATCAAACTGTTCAGTCTCCTTTCCACACGCTCTTATATAAGATTATCAATTTTAAATGGAAATATGAAGGAAGCACAAAAACTTAAAAGAGATTCTTTTTTAAATTTTCCATTTGCTGTTCTTCATTTCCTCCACCGGCTCTTGCTCGTGCTGCTGACAGACCACTGGACTCTAATCACGTGGATCATTTCTTAATAAAAGCCCTTGCGAAAAGAAGTGCACTTATGTGTATTAAATGTGAACTTGTAGTGTACTACAGATCTTAGAAGTATTAAAAAACTGTACTTTCAGATGAAATAAAAGGCCACTGTTCCTATCAATGTTTTTATAATCTTTTGTTGTGCTTTAAAGAACTACACTTATTTTGATGTGGTGACTAACACACTAAAGCACATGTAAAGTAGCTGATTATAATTTTAACTGTACTGTTAATCAATATTACATTTAAAGTTGATATATTTTAAATGTACTAAACTGCAACTTCATCATTACAAATGTATATTTACAAAGTTATAATATATAATAATCACAAGTTATTATTGTTATTATATTATGTGTGTGCGTGCGTGCATGCGTGTGTGTGTGTGTGTGTGTGTGTGTGTGTGTGTGTGTGTGTGTGTGTACATATATACAGTATATATTAGGGGTGTCAGCATTAACATGTTAACGCATGCGATTAATCTAAAAAAATTAACGAGTTAATATTTTTTTAAAGCAAATTCATCATTTGATAAGGTTTGACCCCAACTTCTTGCCGTCATCGCAGCATGGAAGGTTGATGAGGGTACAGCACCAGTGTTGCAAGGGTAACGGCACAAGTGGGCTATTTTGAAAATACATGGGAAAAATTACAGAGCTAATGTACCATGGCCACCCAAGGTGTATATAGATAAATAAAAATTTAAATAGATCCTTTTACTAATATGTATTATACTTGGAATGTATCCCTGGCAATTTAAGAACGGAGAGGCGGTTAACATCACAAACAACGTGAGTTTCAGCAGAGCACATGTTTAGGCTTTTACACAGAAATAAACATGACAACAGCCATTATAGATTATATAAGATAATACACACACAGTTCCGATAGATATGGTCTGTATGTGATTTTCTGGATATGAATGTGTACATCTGAAATGCTACTTTGTGCAGCAATATAAAAGGCTATAAATGGCATATTTTAACAACAATAAACGACCAAATTCCAAATGTGATCGCAAAAGGAAGTTATTACAAACACTCGATGGTGGTTTGAAGTGAGTTCTGACAAAAAATGCACTATTAATCTCATAAATTGTCTTATGATCATAATGCTAATATTAGCTCTAATGCAGCTGCAGAACAGGTCCAATTCTTCTTCATAATGCATTTTGTCATAATACTTCATGTAAGGTCACAAGAATGTTTGGTCACACTTTATATTAGGTGGCCTTAACTACTATGTACTTACATCAAAAAATAAGTACAATGTACTTGTTGTGTTCATACTGTATTGCAAAACACATTTGCTGCTACTGAGGAGGGATACGGGTAAGGTTAGGGGCAGGTTTGGTGGTCTGGGTAGGTTTAAGGGTGGGTTAAGGTGTCAACAGTGTAATTATAAATGTAATTACAGAAATTAATTACAGATGTAACTACATATAGGTATTTTTTAAAATATAAGTACAATGTAAAAACATGTATGTACACAATAAGTGCATTGTACCAAATGATTAATTAAAATGTAAGTACATAGTAGTTAAGGCCACCTAATATAAAGTGGGACCGAATGTTTTGTTGTATTTATTTAGAAATACTTTTGATAATAGTTGGGTAAATGTATACTGGGATTGAAGCGATATATATATATATATATATATATATATATATATATATATATATATATATATATATTGTTGTTGTTGTTGTTGTTATATACTGTATGTATGTATATATATATATATATATATATATATATATATTTAATTGGTAATAATATGCAATTAAATGGATGAAAAATTACATTCAGTTTGCACTTAAGTGTATTCTTTTAAAACAATAATTTCTATAATAAGTACTCTTATTATAAATATGTCTCACAAGGGAGAAATTTCTGTCTGCGTGTGTGTGTGTGTGTGTGTGTTTGTCTAAAATACGTGATATGAATATGTCAGCTTGTCAGGATGAACTGTTTATTGCTTGTTAAATATTACAGTTTTCTCTTTGTGATTGTTTATTAAGCTTGAGGGCAGATGATGACAGCAGACAATGACTTGATGTTTCTTTTATTTATTCTGCCAGAAGATCTCAGACACTCACACTGGTTAGGTTTATAAAAGTATACCATCATACCAGCCATGCTGCTTCTGAAGTATGCAGCATGCATGTAAGGTTTGTGATATGCAAATGTCCTGTATGCATGAAATACATTTGCCAAAAGACATACCACCACAGCACACTTCATGGAATACTGTTTACCCACAATGCAATGAACTCAATTTGACCTTACATTTCCAGTTATTAATCAGCAATAACTGTTGGGCAGAATATGACAGTAATATGGTAGTTAAAGGGTTTTTTTTCCCTCTCCCTTTCAAACAATTAGCCTATTGTAGTGATACTAGAGTGATGGATCACATGGTAATTGTCACATCTACGCTTGAGCAAGGAGAACACAGGAGTCGAGGAGCGCAATCAAACCTTCTTTTAATGAAGCACAAACACAGGGAAACATAGAGCACGGGGGAAAGATAAATAATACCGGACATCAGACACAGGGAAACACTAGGCTTAAGAACACTGGAAATTAATCAAGGAGAACAGAAACAGGTGAGGAGAAAAATCAAACACAGACAGAAACTAACGAACTAATAAAGACAGGAACAGGAAGGACCAAATATGGGCACGGGGTACAAGACACACGTGACAGTAATATCATGGTATTTTATTTTGTTCAGGGTTATTAAGTAAAACACCAACCAACCAACCAATAAATAATTAACTTTATGTAAATGAACATGAACTGAAATATCATAAAATATTAAACACTTATTTTAAGCAAATTTCCAAGGCAACACTTCTTATGTTAGTACTAAAATAACTAAAACTAAAAAAATTGAAAACCGAAGCTAAGGACATGAAAAAGATAATAAAAATTACAAAAACAACAAAATTACTATGCCTAAAATTAAAGCGACAATATAATTTAATTTAATATAATATAATTTTAAAATATTAATTATTAATAGTATTAAAAGTAAACTGAAAAAAAAATGACTAATTGAATTTACTAAAAAAAAAATTAAGATAAGTGATTGCAATCAATATGTTTCAGCTACATTTAAATAAACAAATTTAGTTGACTAACTTTCAAAAAAAAATTTTTTTTTATTTATTTTATTTAAATGTAGCTAAACTAAATTGTTTACAACCACTTACCTTAAAAAAAATTGTATATTTTTTTCAGTGTATAAACAGTTATAATAAAACGACACTGATTTTGTCACTGAATCATTAATGATTTATGCTATTTGGTACACTATGGCACAAATGTACTTCAGATGTTTCACATCAGCCACCTGAGGTTCCATTACAGTTATAATGCTTCCTTAGAAGGTAGCTGCCTATGTAGACAGTTCCCTAGGTTTTAGAACACAGCCCATGTCTCTATAAAGCAAAAATCCTCTGATTTTTGTTCAGGCTTCCTTTCCCCTTCTGATATCTTCCCTCTCAACTTCAACCGTCTCTCTCTCGCTTCTTCCCAACATCCTGCTCTCATGATTCTCTCTATGTAAGTGCTTTCATCTGCAATCCCTGTGATCTGTCCATTCACATTGAGGTTCAACGGGATGCAAGCCTTTGTGCTCCTCACTCTGATGAGGCGAGTAGGAGCGAGTTAGCCCACATCATTACATCCAGTGGTTTACCCCTGTTAACTTCCCACCAGCGTGACATTTCAGCCCAACCAAAAGAGGCCAACCCCCAACCATTACACAACTCCAACAGATCCCAACAAAGAACTTCACGCTCCATCTGAAATTTACCATCAAACATATCTCAGCGGGAAAATGACAGAATGGGGAAATCTAGATGGAGGCCAAGCTATTTTGCTAGCACTGTTTCTTGTCCAACCACAGCAATTCAGAATGAGTTTACATTATCAAATTGAGGATAGTTGGAGCAAAATGACTGTTACTGGGTTTCAAAACAATCACACTTAAGCACTGAGGTTGTTTGTGAGTGGCTGATTGGCTAAAAAGAGTCTTTGGTGCATGTTATCTGGGCTCCTCTGAAATGAGAGCATGAAACGCTGACTTGTCATATCAGAGAGCCGTAGGCAAGGAAGAAATGCTTTCTGACAGCATGTGTTTGAATGGCTCATCCCCTCCTGAGCCAAAAAAGTGAATCATTGAACTGCTAACTCTATTCTAAAACACACTTAATGTTAATTAAAAAACAATAAGGATATGTGTAGTCTTACAACAACATTGATGAGACAAAACGGACAACGTAGGCTCACTGGAAAAACATGCCTCTGCCTACATTTTGCACAACTTGAAACACATAGACAAATTATGATTGCAGAGGCAGATTATGGAGTCATAAAGACCTATTTTGGTGCAGTTCCTTGCACAGTACTATGTTATGACTTCATTACATGAATACATTTTGATGTTTGCGTAGCACAACCGACTCCACATACAGTGCAGTGAAAAGGTTTTTGTCTCCATCCTGGGTTATTTTTCTTCATTTTTTGCATATTCTTCACACTTGATTCAGATCAAACAAATTTTAATATTACACAAAGATATTTTGAGCACAAATGGACTGTATAAGGTCATGCCACAGCATCTCAATCGGATTAAACGTTGATTTGGCCACTCCAAAACCTTAATTTTGCTTTTCTTAAGCCAATCAGAGGTGGACTTGCTGGTGTGTTTGGGATCATTGACCTGCTGCATAACCCAAGTGCGCTTGAGCTTGAGGTCACAATCTGATCACATTCTCCTTCAGGATTTTCTGATAGAGTGCAGGTTCCATCAGTTATGGCAAGTCGTCCAGGCTACAAAGCTACAAAGCAGCCCCAGACCATCACACTACCACCACCATGTTTGACTGTTGACCTTTTTATGAAATGCTGTGTTGGTTTTATGCCAGATATAACGGGACACACACCCTCCAAAAAGTTCAACTTTTTTCACAGCAGTCCACACAATACTTGCCCAAAAGTCTTGGGGATAATCAAAATATTTTTTTGGCAAATGTTAGGCAAGCCTTTGCATTATTTTTGGTCAGCAGTGGCTTTTTTGCCTTGGAACTCTTCCATGGATGCTGTTTTTGCCCAGTCTCTTTCTTATTGTTGAATCATGAACACTGACCTTAATTGAGGCAAGTGAGGCCTGCAGTTCTTTAGATGTTGTTCTGGGTTCTTTTATGACCTCCTGGATGAGTCATTATTGCGCTCTTGGAGTAATTTTGGTAGGCCGGCCACTCCTGGGAAGGTTCACCACTGTTCCGAGTTTTCTCCATTTGTGGATAATGGCTCTGACTATGGTTTGCTGGAGTCCCAAAGCCTTAGAAATTGCTTTATAACCCTTTGCAGACTGATACATGTCAATTCTTTTGTTTCTCATCTGTTCTTGAATTCCTTTAGATCGCGGCATGATGTGTTGCTCTTTAAGCATGCTTCACTTTGTCAGACAGGTTCTATTTAAGTGATTTCTTGATTCAACCGGTCTGGCAGTAATCAGGCCTGGGTTTGGCTAGAGAAATTTAACTCAGCTTTCTAAAATAGTGTGGTAAATCACAGTTCTTTCATGATTTAACAGCAATCATGGGCAATTAATTTTTCAAATAGGGCCAGGTAGGTTTGGACAGCTTTTTTTCCCTTAATAAATGGAATCATCATTTAAAAACTGCATTTTGTATTTACTTGCATTAACTTTGTGTAATATTAAAATTTGTTTAATGATCTGAATCTTTTAAGTGTGACAAATATGCAAAAAACAAACAAACAAACAAAAAAACAGGAAGGGGGCAAAAACATTTTCACAGCACTCTATATGGCTATAATAGTAAACTTGCTCGGTAGCACACCTGGGGTGTATTCCAGAAAGCAGGTTATATGGTATGTTTGAGGATAAGTGAGAGGATAACCTCAGCTTTCGGTTCCAAAATCGAACGTTACTTTCAGGGTATGTAACCATAGCAACTTGCTCTCTGAAGATAACCTGCTCTGGAGCAGGTTATGTTCCAGGGTTAGTTCACTTCAGCGCTATCAGAGCATGTATGATCTACTGACGAGCATTCAGTGGGCGTGACAGATAGCGCACAATATTATATATTATTACAATACAGTTATGTATATATATATATATATATATATATATATATATATATATATATATATAGTTGTATGCTATTTTAATGATAAAGCGCTAATATAAGTAATAAATAAGGTTAGCCTATATATTGCTCTAATATGGTTATTATATTTTATTTGCATATATAACAGTTATCTGTATAAATTATAAAACACTATTATGTAAATGTAATGTTTAATTTATTATATTACCCTATATATATATATATATATATATATATATATATATATATATATATATATATTACATTTTATATTATCATCTCACACATGGACTGGCATTTTCTATAATGTATTTATATAATAAAAATACATATCTGATATGACTTAATATATAATTAGCATCAAACAAACAATATAATTCTTATTCTCAAGGATTAAAAATTAAACGGGAAAAAAATAAAAATGATTTCAAAACCATCAATTAGGTGGTGATATGCACTAAGCATAAGGCCTACATGACCTTTGAACAGAAGAAGAAGAAGAAAGAAGCAGTATGGCGCGCTTATTCTTAGCGTCCGTTTCCATAGTGTCTCGTCAATTCGTCGCTCTGCTGAGAATGTCTTGAGTCTTAACCAGCAACATACTCTGAGTTGAATGAACTTACTCCCGGACGCGTTTTTGGAACCACATACCTCGAGTAAGCAAGGTTTGGGGTTAATCAACCGAACGTTCAGGGTTTATCTAAGTTAACCATGCTTTCTGGAATACACCCCAGGTACAGCTCTCCCATGAAACACAACTTAAGGTCAGTTTGTGCTGACAGACAGCAACAGACATTTGTTGTTGTTATTTTTTTGCATCAGTGTGTTAACTCTGTTGGAGCTAATTTTCACAGATTGAACATGCTGAATTGACATTGTTGGGTCGTAGAGTGTCTGAGAAGTGACGTACTGTAATGTGCTGATTGTCTGCATTGGTCAGCATCTGTCAGTGCAGTTTGTATTGGGCTTTACAATAAAAGAGCTCAAAGACTTGTAGAAGCAACCTAAAATTACATGATTGCTTTAGCACATGCGTTTTTATTTCATATTTGGTTTTGGGTAGGTTTAGTGTGGGTTTAGAGTAGGTTAAAATTACAGCAGATTTACATTCAGCTGTTTAGTATAAAACCGAGCATGCTTTTAGCGTCACTTACTGGACATTTAACATAACAATTATTTTCCAATCAGCCCATGATGAATACTGAGGATAAAATTAAGCCTAGATGATGTAAAGACTGAATCAAAGGATATTTGATCTGTTGAGGTATCTGGCAGTGGCAACATTGTTTTTTCGCATACAGTTTCCATAAAAAATGTATGAACACCTAAACTGTCAGGCTTGTGTTTATGGTGTCTTGTGGTTTTCTGTCTCATGCTGCCCTTGACTTTTTACCTCTTGTATGCCCATATTTGGTTCTGTTCCTGTTCCTGTCCTTATTGTTTCATTATGAGTTCATTTGTGTCCAGCTATGTTTGTGTAATTATCTTGTTTATGTTTAGTATTTAAGCCCTGTGTTTCCCTGTCTAGAGTGTCCAGTATTAACATCAATGTCCTGTTTCTCATGTGTTTCTGCCTGCTTTGTGTTACCCTTTTTGGATTTGATTAAAGACTGGTTATTTTGCGTTTACTCCTCGTCTCCTCGCTTCCCTTGTGTTGATCGTGACATAAACCTCATAAACGAAATCATAGCACAATCAGCCTTTTTGAAAAAATTGGTTGAGTGAAAGATTCAATGACTTAGTTATTATACATAGACAGTCACTTGTTGGCACTGACTTTTGTAAAGATGTAAGCTGCAGAAAGAGTCATCGATAAATTTAGGAAGAAATGATACAAACAGAAAACTATAAACATTGAACTGTATATCGTGATGTTGGAACACTGGAACTAATGGTTGGGTAACAAATATAATGTAAATATAAATATAACGAGTACAATCAGCATTCCTGGGTAATATTACATCTTCTAGATGACTCAGATTTTGGCAGGCTCTTCCATCCTCTCTGAAACTAAAGCCACTGGGACTGTCCATGATCCAATGCAGGTGTGCCCAGCCATCGAGTTTAGCTCCATCCAGATAAATCTGAACATTTCTAAGCAGTTTTGAGACGATAAATTGTAGTAATGGCACCTCAAGTTTGACATTTCCACATTTACTGTCTCACTGAACAGATACAGCACACTTTGTATATCTAGAAGCAAAAATCTGATGATGTGAAAATCAATACATACGAGTACGCATTTGTGCAAGCACAGATATTTTTTATTTTTTTTAGAGAAGACTTAAAATATAATGAGCTTTAAGTGATTAGCCTTTAAAAAGACTTTTAATCCTGGGAACAAGTCCAGACATTGAAAAAACAAGCACTGGGGCTTAATGTGGTTATACTGTTTAATCCACAGAAATCAAAGAATGCCCATGTGAATTGTCAGTCACGGAAATCTATATCGCATTTAATCCTGCTTCATGTTGGGGTCCTTATCAGCCTGTCAGGGTTTATTTTGTGACCAGCTGACCTGAACAAACAATTCCCTTAGTGATTTCTTTAGTGTTACTCTTATTTCTACATATTCTTTTCTCCTGTATTTTCTTCCTATTTCCTTTCTTCTCAGATAACAAAATAATTGTCAAATGAATATTTCATGCCCATTATTCCCATGGAATAAGTGGGATAATGTACAGTCAAGCTGATCATTATTGGAATATAAACCCCTTCACAGTGATACAAGACCTCAAAGCATACAGATATAATAACTGTATATAATTAGTTAATGAAAAAGTCATGAGCAAAGGCAGTAAGCCTGTCATTAAAGCAAAAGGTTAACATAACAAACACACTGACAGCATTCATACATTTTCCTTTCTGCTGCCTTTGTTAAACAATAGTGTTCAAATGAAGCTGCAAAGCATTGTACTTTGCAGTTATTAAATATTAATTGATCATGTTGATAGTCAATGTGATATTCTACACCTGTCTTTACTCTGATAGGACACGTGTGAAACTGAAGACAGCTGATTCATACGTCCACTAAAAACAATTTTCAAAGTTTTTGAAAATGATACCATTATCACCTCAGTCTATAGGGATTTGTGCAGGCACGTAGTGTTTTTTTTACATCGCCAACTTCTGGCCTGGCGTGAATAATATAATGTTTTTAATTGTTTTGTGGATTTGTGTGAATGTGGATCATTTGACAATATTGTCGTCTGCATTTTAACTTTTCAAAAAAACGTTTCCTTTATTGTGCAATCGTTGTTGTATAAACATATACCATATAATGCTATTTGATTAAAAGTCAATGAGCTAAAATTATGTTAAATTTAAAATAAATGTAGTTATTTTGAGGCTACTGCGTATGTCAACAATAAGAGATCAACCAGAAATAAACCTGACCCTGAGTTGAATACATTTTCAGATTTTCATAGTCCCACAGGTGAGCATCAGTAAAAAGACACATGCGTAGAACATGTGAAGTTTGTAGAAAGCACAGGAATCAGTCCACTCACTTCCTGTGGTTCATGCATGCCTCCAACACAACATAGATCATCTTATTTAGGCCACACTGCCAAATGTGGGCTGAAAAATGTTAACAGTTCTAGCGCTGGCAAGAAAGCTTTTCAAAATATCCAAAGTATCAGGCTCTAATAGAAGAGAGATGTTAATTCATGCTCCTCCAACATTTGCTCCTACTCAAGTGTGACTTCAGTGTAATGCTCACGAACTTCATCGCTGCAGAATACACACTGAGCTGAACAGAATGTTCTAACAGATTCCTGAGGACACTTTACATGTTCTTTGTTTGTTTTCTATATAAATGAACTTGATAAGATCACAAGTTGCTTCATATCATTTTTCACTAAAATTTAAATTGGATGTGAATGTTCTTTTAGAAACATTGTTATCTTCCTTGTTAGGGAGGTCACAAGTGCCTGCCTTTGGCGAAAAGAAAAAAGAAAAAGAAAAGAGTGTGCTGTGGTCATTCAGAAGGTCAGAAGTCAGTCATTTGTGATCTGCATGTGTTTTTGGGTGGTCTGCAGGCAGACAGAACGGAGGAAGCACTGTGCCATTTACCGTCCCCCGACACCTCATTCCACCGAGATAAGAGCATTACTGGAATATTTTTAGTTTACAGTCCCCCAAAATAAAGCTTGTGCTACTTCTGAGAGAAACTCATGAAAGCAGTCTGGAAATAGGATCTGAATTATTTACAATATGCTAAAAGTGTTTAAGCGTAAAGTGTTTCAAGCAGTAATGGTGTGGAGCAGCAAATGATGATCTAAAATGGTCTCACTATACATTACTCTTAAAGTACACTAAGTAATTATTTAAATCTTGCCAGACGATGTGACAATGCTCTTAGACTTACAGTAACATCTGGTATAACAGCTGCAGCAAGTTTTTAGTGACATGCTTCTGTAGAAATACAATTTATTTCATATAATTAATTTATTCAGCAGCCGACAGGAGCTAGTTTTCCCTGAGGAGGTGATGTTCATCCTATCCAAGGTGAAAATGTTGTGTATTTTGCGCATAACCTTGGTTAAAAAAAGGGCCGGATTACCTCATGTTGTCCTCTGAAAAGTCCCATCTGCATATGAATTTCCGTGATTGCAATATTTATCCTCAGTTATTTTGACCTTCAACAAACATTTGAAGCATAAACAAACAAGCTAAATTTCTTGTTGCGCTGCCTGGTGCACCTTCAGTATCGATTTGGACTTTTGTGCCAACTTTCTGGCTAATTAACAGTTGGTGGCTCAAGTACTCCTGGTATAACATCTGAAATACATAGAAAATTAAATCAATGAAGAGTGTCCCATCAGGGACTGCTCTGAAAGGCCACCGAATTAATTATATACATAACTTTATGATTATACAATTAATCACACAGACATTCATAATGCCCTCATCCAGACAACAGAGACTCCCATCTTACTTAAAACTACAGAGATGTCATTTCCACCAAAATCAGTAAAAGAAATGATGATAATTGCAAAAGAAATGTTTTTTGGATTAGCTACTAATCCCATTTGAGCAGTCTCAGAAAAAAAAAAAGGTGAGAATATCGACAGATTTTGAGTTAAATAAGGTACAAAGGTGCACGTTTTGAAAGGGTACTGCCCCATTGACAACTTTTTTTTACAGAGAGTGAATACTTAGGAAGTGAGTAATAGTTACTGAGAAAAAGTGAGTTGTATTCAACTGGTCATGTGACCTCAACATGGCATCCCCATGATGAACTGACTTACCTTTAGTGGAATAAACCAGATATTTCTAGTTCAGTGAAACACTGAATGAGTGAGTGAATGAATGAATGAATGAATGAATGAATGAATGGTTGGCCACCTCACGCACAACAGATGCTTCTGTCTCTCTTTTTTTTATTGTGTTTATTTAGACGCAGAATGTCTTTACGACCACATCAAACAGAAGACTTTTCAGACGTGCAGTCCAACTTCATCTCAGCGCCAGTCAAACGAGCGTGGAACAGGTGACAAGGAGCTTCAGTAGAACAACAGTGAACTGTGGTGAGATGAGATGTTGTCAGGCCATATGTCAGTAAAAACTAATTTTCCTGTCCTGTCAGCCGTTATACTGAGCTCGTAGCGCATACTCTTCAATTGCACACACATATGGGGCAGTGCACACTGTAGCCTGAATCATTTCATATTAAAGCACAAAGAAACTGAGCATGTGATGTTGTATGAAATTTGTTATACTGTATATGAGTCACATTTAAGAACATGTCTCTGAAATGCAGTGGTTTTCAAAACTGTCCTGGAGCACCCCAGCACTGTCTCCCTCATCTAACACACCCGGTTTAACTCGTCGGCTCATTAGTAGAGACTTTCAGACATGAAGTGGGTCAGAAAAGATTAAGGGTTTTGAGAAAATACGATGCGTGTCAGATCCGTGTCATGTTCAGTCGTGGCAGCTCTTAAAGTAATAGCAGCCAATAATCTAATAACCCAGCTGCTGTGACGTCTGTTAATCAAAGAGCAAAATAAAAAAGAGGGAATCAATTACTTTTGTAGCTTTAAGGATTCATCTATATTTAATTTAGGATTTAGTGTTTGATAACTTTTTTCAGTTTCTGTATATTTCCTACTTGCTGAAGGGCACAGGTAGCTAAATATGACATTTATTATAATGGGTTTATGTGAAGATTGTTTTAAGTTAAATTAAAAGTTGTTCATTTTTAGTCTAGTAAATGTTGAAATTGGTAGCTCTCAATTATACTGTAATGTTGAATAGCTATAATCAATGGTTAAATACTAGGAAAATTAAAACAATTTCATAGAGACATCAGTAGTATTGGTATCAGTGATCAGGGGTGCCGCTATGGTTTCTGGGCCCCCTGAACAGCATATTGACTCGGGGCCTCCCCATGATCACGTTCCAGGCCCCTTCTCTCTCGTCGGACCCTTGGAATCTTCCTAACCCCCCTCCCCTAACAACTGCATGTTGTTTCTGCATCAAGCTGAAGATTGAATATGAAATTATTGTAATATAAAAGTATATTTAAAAACTTTAATGTTAGTTGGGCATAGTTGTGATTAATTTCAGAGGAAATGTGTGATTAATTAGTTATTTTTTTAATCGATTGACAGCACTAATATTTATTTATTTATTTAACTTTACTGTGTTTGAATGACATTTTCATCCCATGTACATGAACAGTATCCTAAAATAACAATGTAAAATTTTTAACTTCTAATTTCTAAATTTTTAATTAGAACTTTTTATTTTATTTTGTTTTATTTGATTATACTTTATTTTATTTTACAGTGTATGTATGACATTTTCATCCCATTTAAGTGAGCAGTGTCCTAAAATAACAATATAATTTCTAAATTTTTAATTAGAACTTTTTATTTTATTTTGTTAGACTTTATTTTTTTATATACTTTATTTTATTTTATGATTCATCCCATTTAAGTGAACAGTGTCTTATTATATATATATATTATATGTCTTTATTATATATATATTACGGAGCCCTGCACATGACATGCAAGAAAAAATAAATAAATCGTGTGCACGATTTAGCAAATCAAGGAAACTAATTAGTAAATCGTGCACAGGATTTAGCCTACTATTTTTTTTCCTGCATGTCACGTGCGGGGCTCCGTAATATATATATAATAAATACCGTATATATATATATATACGGTATTTATTTATTTATTTTTCTTTATTATTATTATTATTATTATTTATTTTTTTCCCCCCGGATATGCTACTTAAACACTTGTGTCTGAAATGTTGTATTATGGACACTTGTTGTGGGGTTTTTTTGGGGGGGGGGGGGGGGGGGGGTTGCCACTTTTGGATGAATTGTTGTATTTGTTTGTTGCTTTGTGTATTCCTCATTTGTATTTCGTTTGGATAAAAGTGTCTGCTAAATTATTAAATGTAAACTTGAACTTTTAAAGATTATGATGCCCTGTTTTGACTCTCATCAAGCAGAACACAGTCAAGCTTGACGGATATGATTACATCTAAAATTTGTGTTCTAAATCCAGAATTCTCCCCGAGGTCATCACTCTTTAACACTCCGAGTTGATCACGGCCTTTCATCCTGGATATCTTCATCTGCTCAGGCTGCAGATGGATAGAAATAGTTGGAACGTCTGTTATAGTTCCCAGTACACAACGCTATCTTGGAGTCTGATTCACCACAGGCCATTGAGTATTAGTGTTTGTACTGGCTGCTGAGTCGCTCTGCTGAAGCCAACAGTATGTAGCACTAAAAATACATGGAGATAAAAACACTGAACAGGACAAAAGCAGAAAGAAAGACTGAGAATGCACTGGCAAGCAGAGAGGCGGCAGTGATATCAGGCTTATGTCACTGTGTACACTGGAGTAATACTGCTGAGTTTTTTCAAACCACACCATCATTTGTCACACTTAAATTTTTAGTGCTCAGAATGAGGAACTCACTTACCTCAGCTCCTTAAAAGGCCGCCGGGATTACGTTCTTCTGCTCACATCAACACTTTACATGATCTGAGAGGCTGAGACGTGCTGTTTAATGTTTGTAATTTAGTCAGAATCGCTTGTGTTGCTTAAAGCTGAGGTGTGTAATTTGTTTGATGCTCTCGTGTGTCCATGCACAGACAAATGCGTGTAAACCATTCACAGATTGACTTTTGAAGAGTGTAAATACTGTGGCGTTATCGAAACACGCTCTGGTTGTTTAAGTCAGTTCAACATGTCAGTCTCTGACTCCACCAGTGATGTGAGTTTTTGGTGTCTGTTTGTCAAAGCAATGGAAGCCAGAGGGAGTGTTTGGGAGACTTGTGTGGAAACACAAATCATCTGAATGCAATACTACTGTAAAACAGTATGCAAATATGTTACGCAATAGAATGCAATTCAAGCAGTGTGCTTCTGTACATTGCTGTCACATGGTCACATTTTAATTCAATTAAATTCAGTTCAGTGATTCATGGCAGTTCTGATTCCATTTTTGAATCCAGTTTCATGTCAAAGAATGAGTTAAGAAAAAGGTGTTACAGATATTACTTCTAGTTCATTCATCAAACAGGAGGCCACGTTGAGTGCACTGCATTATGGATACAGAACCCAGTACACTGGATACTGTACAGATTTGATTTTAGAGTGTGCGTATGCTTAAATCCACGCCAACACTCATATTTGTAAAAACTGTCATGGAAAAGTGCTTAGCGCCACGTCAGGGTCTGAGTAGACGTACGCACTTCTTCTTGTCGGACTACTGCAGGTTTTTGAAAATGTAAGCTGTTCTTGCAGCTCGCTGTTCGAAATTATGATGCTTTGTGATCATTTATATGTTAATAACATTAAATAGGAGTCATTTACAAGGCACAGTTTTCTGTTCATACGTTCATTCTATGAATCACATACGCATAGTCGAGAGATAATCATAATTTTAAATTTAGGATGATTTCTGCACATTTTATAAATGAGGCCCCTGGAGTTTCTATGAAATATAGAAATTTTGCATACTGTACACTATACTACAGAAATAGAAAGAATAATTTAGCAGCATTTTTGCAGTTATGTATGTTTCCATTAATTATGCATTAATCTAACATAAGCAATGTTATTTTAGTATTATTTATTTACTATAGAATTAATTTATATTTGATAAGCTTTTTTATTTGTATTATTTATTTATTTTACATTTTCAATTTTGTTATGTGTGGTTGTCATTTTTATTAGCTTTTTAAATTTCTATTTAGCTTTCATTTATTTTTATTTCGGTTTTCTTTTTTCATTGATCCTTTTTGAAGTTTTTCATCTTATTTTTATTTTATTTCAGCTTTGTTTCAACTACTGAAGAAGGTCTTTTTTTTGGTTTTACTTTATATTTTATTTAAGATTAACAACACTGCACATAAGTGGTTAAACAGATTATTCCTCACTAATCTTACTTTCTTATGTTTACTTTATTAAACTGGTTTCTCTACTTTGAAAGTATACATAACAGACTGAATGTTTTTTTTTTTGTTGTTGTTGTTGTTTGTTTGTTTTTTTTGCCTGAGCAGTAAATGTATAGAAGCCGGTTTCCGGCACTCAATAAAAAATAAAAGAGGGAATTGCGACTTTTTATATGAGTAAAACAGTTACAACTGTGAGAAAAAAAGTCAGAATTGCGAGAAAAAAGTCAAAATTGTGAGAAAAAAAACCTCAGAAATGTGAGAAAAAAAAAAAACAGAATTGCGAGAAAAAAAGTCAGAAATGTGAGAAAAAAAAACAGAATTGTGAGGGGGAAAAAGTCAGAATTGCGAGAAATAAGTCAGAATTGCGAGGAAAAAGAAAAAAATGTGAGAAAAAAGTCAGAAATGTGAGAAAAAAAAGCCAGAATTGCGACAAAAAAAGTCAGAATTGTGAGGGAAAAAAAGTCAGAAATGCAAGAAAAAAAAAGAGTCAGAAATGTGAGGGAAAAAAGCCAGAATTGCGAGAAAAAAGTCAGAAAGGTGAGAAAAAAAAGCCAGAATTGCGAGAAAAAAAAGTCAGAATTGTGAGAAAAAAAGCCAGAATTGCGAGGAAAAAAAGTCAGAAATGTGAGGGGAAAAAAGCCAGAATTGTGAGGAAAAAAAGCCAGAATTGTGAGGAAAAAGTCAGAATTGCGAGAAAAAAAGTCAGAAATGTGAAAAAAAACAGGCTTCCATAGTACAGTATATGCCACTGATCACTTCGTATTACTTCCAGGGGATCATGGTTTAGCAGGTTAGGTTTAGCAGTTAGCTTGTTCTGGTAGATGCTGGAACTACATCGTTATGCAGGAAAATGGCATTCATAAATAAAATGTAAAATATGGCAGTTGCTATATTGCAGTTTAGGGTGAATCAACACTAGTGAAACATCAATATATTAACACTAAATATATATTAACAAAATAAAGCTAAAAGTTTGGTGTTCATAAGAAATTAATACTTTTATTGAGCAAGAACCCATCAAAAGTGACAGTAAAGGCATTTATAATGTTAAAAAAAAATATTTCAAATAAATGCTGTTCTTCTATTCATCAAGAAATCCTGAAAAAAAGATCATATTTCACCATTGATAATAAGAAGAAACGTTTCTTAAGCAGCAAATCAGCATATTAGAATGATTTCTGAAGGACCGTGTGACACTGAAGACTGGAGTAATGAACGGTATATATATATCATTTTAATAACAGTGTTGTTAAGGCCTCCGGGGACTAACTGATAAAGCTAACCAGCCAAACCCTGACCCCTGATACAAACATCCTGAGGAGTCAGCGGGTGCCATGCTAATGGTCATTAGAAGTGAATCACCATTAACAATCCCGCAGTCCATGCAGCGACTGACAATGAAATTAAACAGACACCAAGGGAGTCTGTATTTCTGGCCTTATTTTTAGCACAGGGAAAAGCAAGATTGCCCATTCGTGACAACAACAGAATCATAGGATCCCTTTCTGTTCTCTCACCTCCTGTCAAACATAATCTGTTTCTTTTTCTCTGTCCCGGGAATCGTTGTCTATGACATGGCTTTATCACAAGCTAAACCACCTACATTTCAAAGAGGAGGAGGACAGGATGTGTACATTCTTCCTCCTTCACTCACCTCTCACTGAACATAGAGGAGCATCAGTAATGTACAGTATGTGGATAATAATGTGTTTTTTGAACCTTAAACCACATAAACACATTGCATTACACCAAATACACAAAATAATGTTCTTTTTAGCAACGTCACATGACCCCTTTAAAAAGAAATACAAATAAAACTGGCTTACCTTGGAGCATGTTGGGCATTATTTGGCTTACACATACTTGTGTAAATTGTTTTCTAAGGATGTTGACTTTGACATGTGGTTTGTGTGTGCTGTGGTTCTTCTCATCTAACAGTGCCTCTGGAAATGTAAATATTAAACTCATATGAATTATAAGGTGCCCGTTTTTTGGTAGTTTTATGTACCACTGAATTGTTGTGCTGAAAAGTAGGAAAGAAGAAAAAGAAACAAAAGATTATTGGCTGGGAGACTCCAAAGCAATAAACTATTGTAATCAGAACATGGATATAACAGTGAGTTAAACAATAAATCACAATGACAGTAATAACAGTTTATTCTGCAATAATGACACTGAGACCTCTCATTTGCAAAATTCTTGCAAATGTTTAGTTATATAGTGATTTGCATTACTTAATCAAAACGAAATGCTAAAAAGGCTAAACATATCAACATATATTAATGCTTTCTCATTACAGCGGTTTTGGAGCAGTTTTGTCAACATTTCACAAAACATAAACTGTTGACTTTAATTTTAAAGAGTGCAGAATTTTGGAAAAAGGGGGTGACTCCTGCAATCTCCGATGACTGAAAAAAACTAATTTGTGTATTATTTGGTGGCCGCGTATCTGCTGGAAGAGGATACATTTAATAACAAGAGCTCATAACTCATTCCACAATAAGCTGACTCGCTCTGTGAGGGGGTCCAACAGAAATTTCCCAGTGAGCATTAATTCTCAGCATAAAGGCAGATTTCTGTGTAATGGCAGTTCAGTGTTTTAATAAATCATTTATACTTGCTTTGTTTCACAGTGTCCACCCTATGAAAACTCCATTGTGGTATGAATGTCATTGGTTTGTGTGTTTTGTTTAACATCTTGATGCCATGCAGCTACTAACAAAGTCTGGAGTGGCACAGTGGTATTTCAAACCCATCGACTCACCGCCTGCATTCCTGGCACCCTTCAACCCAACAATACCCACTGAAATACCACAACTAGCAACTTAACAAGCCTCATAGGAGATCCACGCACAAAAAGAGTGTGTCGTGAGAAACATTAAGCTTCATTATCAGTTGCAACACTGTTAGCCTTTTTTGTGAAAGACCAAAGGAGAAAAACAATGGAGGCCCCATGGAATGAAAGCTCATTTTTTATAGCGACTAGAGAGATTTCAAGTCCCAAACTATCTGTACAGGGACTGATTGTACAGAGTCAATGAGTGAACAATAGAAACTGTCTGAAGATATCACTTCAATTGTAATTGAATGCTGGACTCTTCAGTGTGCGTGCGTGCGTGTGCGTGTGTGTGTGTGTGTGTGTGTGTGTGTGTGTGTGTGTGTGTGTGTGTGTGTATGTGTGTGAGGCAGACCCTTGATCCTGATGAAGGTAATTGAATGGACATGTAATGTGAAGTGGAGTCAGACCCCTCAGGAGACACATCAGAGTTATATAGTTTGTCTTCTGTTATTGCTCTGAAACTCCCATGACTGAACTGAGAGAGAGTCAGTTCCCTCACATTACAGATACTCATTTGTCAAGCTGATTGACTCCTTTACTTATGAATGATATTATCTCTGCTTCATTGAAAAAGCGCCTTTCAGCAGCTTAGCAACACAAAGATAAATAAGTGTCTAACGCTTGTGGAGGATAGGTTGACGTCAGCTTCTTCAACTGAATTACTCCCATGAGGTTGAGGTAATGACACTTAGATTAGTATTGCGATTGAGGTAATGAGGTTGAAATTGTAAGAAAGGTGGAAATAATGAGTGTGAGGTAGTAAGGTTAAAGTAATGAGATTTATTTGATGAGACTAAAATTAGTAATGAAGTTGACTTTAAGGTAACAAGATGAGGTGCTTGACCCTAGAAGTACGGTCACTAAGGTTGAGGTAATGTGTTTGAGGAACTGAGGCTAAGATGATGAGTTTGAAATAGTAATGTTGAGGTAATATTTGAGGCAGGGAGGTTGAGGCAATGATTTTAAGATATTGACTTTGAGATAGTAAGGTTGAGGTAATGTGTTTGAGGAACTGAGGCTAAGATGATGAGTTTGAAATATTAAGGTTGAGGTAATGTTTGAGGTAGTGAGGTTGAGGCAATAAGGTTAAGATAAAGAGTTTGAGATAGTGAGGTTGAGGTAGTGAGGTTAAGATAATGAGTTTGAGAGGGTAAGGTTGTGTTAATGGAGCCTGGTGTCATGTTCATACGTATTAATACGTAACATTTACAAGCACGAAACGTAGATTTTTGTATGTTTTTATTGATGCTAAAACGTACAATTTAGATGTATTTCGATGTTTAAAACGTACAAATTGATACGTATTTTTAGCTAAAAAATATAAAAATATTTAGGTCATTAAGATATTCATATCAATGCATTTTTATCATTTTATTAATAAGCAATTTAGATTTTAGACCCCTTAACCAACCCCCAAACCTAAACCTACCCATTTTATAGCGAATATAAAAGGATATAAAACGCAATTGACCGAAACATGCAGGAACATAACCATTTTAATAACAACATAGCATTAAAAATGTTTTTATAGTCGCTAATCCCACTCCTACATCTAAACCTAGACATAGCTACAGTATAAGAAAAACATGACAGACAGATAAATGCAATTACAATCATGAATTTCGAAAGCACTACCAAATGTAATCCAAATGACGATGCTTTGCAGCCGCAGTCCTCTCTGGCGGAATACATTAGGTTTGTGTGAGATACAAAGCAAAATTTATGTTGTTAATCGCTGAAAATATTATCCAGATTTTCCTGATCCTCTCAGTGAACTCGTGAAGATGCGCGCATGCTCGCATCATTCAAACCGATTCAAACACACACCTCACCAGAAACACGGCATGTTGCAATCTGTGACAAATGCAGGCGAGAGCCAATGAGCGTTCGATTATCCTGCCATAAAACCTGTCATTTGAAGCAGCAACATTTGAATTCGTAACGAACGCGTCAGTCAGTGCGGGCTTTGCTGTTTACGGTCGCTGGACTCACTGCTTGGGATGAAGATGAAGATCGTCGAATAAAGGCTTGGATTTGGGTCTATTCCTCCCAATCGTATGGATTCTGAAGATCTGGATTACAGCGCACAAATAAAAAAAATTCATTTCGTAATTATGTTGCGGTTTTGGTGTTTTTTATAGTTCTATTGTCAGTCACAGCATGTCGGAGAAAGCACCTTTTGTGGCCCATGGCTAACAAAGTAAACATTACATGACAAGTAAAGGTTAAACGATTTCAAATGTTATTTATTTTAAGGTTTAAAGTGAAGTCATGTTTAACATTATGTAGGCCTATTATTGGAAATGAGCTGGCAGCAGAAATCACACAACAAAACGATAACATTTCATATTAACAAGTAAACGAGTAAACAATTTGATGATGCAATTGAAAACAAGGTATGACAACTAAAAACAACTAATAATAATATTAATGCTGTGATTTCAATATTCATAAATATACATTTTTAGATGTCGTCAATACGTCAGCTTTGTACGTTTAAATGCTGAAAATATGTAAGTATTGTACATTTTAGTGCCTGTAAAAATGTAAGTAAATGTACGTTTTATAGAACCACATTTTACATAAAATACATACGAATTATCATGAGATCACGTTGGTATGAAGTAGTGAGGTTGAGGTAATGAGTTTGAGATAGCAAGGTTGTGGTGATGTGTTTGAGGTAGTGAGCTTGAGATGGTATGGTTAAGGAAATGTGACTGACATTAGGTTGAGGTATTGATTTTCAGGAATGTTTTGAGGTAATGACGCTGATGTAAAGTTTTTGAGATTTAGAGGTTAAGCTATTAAACTTGAAATTAGAAGGTTGAGGTATCAATTTTCAGGTAGTGAGGTTGAGTTAATGAGTCTAAGATAATGAGTTTGGGATGTCAGAAAAAAAGTGCAGTTTGTCAGAGGAGCAGTACTCTTAAAGGAACAACTTTGCATCTTATCTACCCCTAAAAGTTCCTAATAGGAATAGTAATATGATCCTTTTAGGGGTGCATAAGGTACAAAGTTGTCCCTTTAAAGGCACTATCCCAGTGACAATTTGGGATCTTCAGAGGAGTATTAACAAAAATGCAACAGAGATTGTATAATCTTATACAATAATTACAAATGCTTTAAAAAAAGTTTTATATAACATGTCTTTTATAGATGCAATTGTTACATATATTACACTTTTAGACCTCAAGCCTCATCCAATCACTCTTCTTTAAGCAGTGTCAGGGCAGCAGTGCTGTAATGTCAGAGCAACACACTGATAGCGTGACAAGGAAGCTGATAAGTTCCGCTACTCCCCCAGGGCAGTGGGCCATGCACACACTACTACCTGAAGGCTCAAACATCTCCATGCTTAGGCGGTTATCTCCAAAAACATGCTGCACTCACAAAAAAAGCTCAGCTGAAATGTGAGACACTGCAGGAGAGAGAGAGAGAATGCGAGATGAGGATTGAGGACATGTTGCGTTTCCCTGTCTAACACCATCCTCATCAAAATCAACAAAGGCCTACAAAAACACAAGGGCAAATATATATACGGGTGAGATTGTGGAGGATGGCTTCAACAGTAGGATATTTTGCCAGTGCTGACAGATTGACAGATGCTAAAATATTCACCATTTAGCTGAGCAATACATGTTTGGAGATGCCCCTTGGGATGATGACTGACAAAATCCTTATGTATGGTGAAACCCTAGAGGCAGTTTTTAGAGTTTACCACCATCAAGTAAACATTTGCAATTTTGCAAGTACTGTATGTTTTTAGTAATTATTCGGGAAGAGGTATAGTCAGGTTTTGCCAGAGGTCACAAGAGACGACCTCTTTGATCAAACTTCACTTGCCTGGAGCAAGAAAATTGGCTGACTGCATGTACTATCATTGGGCGCATAAACAAATACTGACAGACAGATATATACAATCATGCCCTCATGGTTTGAATGCACAAGCTAGAACACACATCTATTTTACTCACTTTCTTCCCAGTGATAATGTGGCTATTTCTTGGCATGTTTAACATGGGGAATGTTGTATACAATTTTTTTTTCCAAGCACCATTAAATCAATGCTCTTGTGGCATTTCAATCCTATTTTGGAAGGATTTTAAATTACTTTTAAATAAGGGAATTATTTTGCCAAAAGAACATTGCCTTTGATATCACGAAGTCATATAATGTAACCAGTGTTAGGTATTAACTTATTACATGTAATGTAAATTATGTAAAAATACAAAAAAGTAAGTACTTGTAATTAAATTATATTACATTTTAAAATACTCATAATTGATTACATAAGTACATATTACAATTACATTGCATTACAAACACATTAAAATGCATATTACCTAAAATGTGTAACATAATGGATTACGTTACTGACAACAATTTTTGTCTTATAATTTGGAATCAGTAATGGGCTACAATTTGTACATAGCCAGCACTGAATGTAACCAGACTATAATTTACAGTAATTTTTAGAAATTAAAATTTCCCATGACAAATCACAGAAAAGAAATCCAATGATAAACAAGGTTTTGTAGGATTGTCATGATATAAGATTGTCATTACATGGTTATCATGGTCAAAATAATGCTCAACAATAATATTATCCTAAAATCTTAAAAAAGACGTAATCAAAATCATCTTTAACATAATAATTTAGTTTTTTCTCTTTTTTGGTCAATGAATCACAGTCAAAATATAAGTGTAGGGAGGCAGAAAGAGAGTTTGTAAACATTACTGTACAAAAGCATATAAAATAACTTACTTGTTCTACACTTCCTGCAGATTGGGAAGTTTAACGGCATGTCATTTATAATGGAATCCAAACAATTCCCACACTGGTGAGCTAACTTTTCTTTCGGGTGCGGATAGTGTCTCGCTTTCATCTGTTATCTCTGACAACATGAGTTAGTGCGGCAGGATATACACCATATATTTGTTCCCATTTTTTTTTTTTTTTTTACATGTGGCAACACCGCCACTTTCTATGTTGGAGTGTCAACCAGGGTGCTTTTCCCAAACAGTGATGTTTCTCGCTGCTTAACCACCATAGTACAATGCATTGCTGGACAAATAAACTAGTCACCGCTTTTTCCTGAAACAACATGGCAACACCTCAGTTGTTTGAACCATGTTGGATCAACAATATAAAACAACTGTTAAAGAGTTAGTTCACCCAAAAATGAAAATTCTGTCATTAATTACTCACCCTCATGCTTTTCCAAACCCGTAAGACCTTCGTTTATCTTCAGAAAACAAATTAAGATATTTTTGATGGACATCGGTAAAAGTCCATGTGACATCAGTGGTTCAACTGTAATTGTACGAAGCTATGAAAATACTTTTTGTGCGCAAAGAAAACAATAATAAGATAATTTATTCAGCAATTCTTCTCCTCGAGTTACCGTCTTCCGCCATTTTGGAGACTACCGCAGAACGTAATCAGTGGTGTTTATATTCAGCATGCACGTGATTTCTATTGAACGTGAACAACACTGATTATGTTGATTACGTTCTTTGGAACGACATGAGGGTGAGTAATTAATGACAGAGTTTTAGTTCATCTACCCAAAACAGCATTAAACCATTCATTTGTAAATATTTCGAATGTGGTATAAATTTGGTATACACTTCACTCCTGTAGGCTATATATATGGTTCATTCAGCAGATCAGCTGAACCAGTTTTCTCAGAGCTGTGGTACATAACTATGGTATATAAAACTATGGTACATAAAAAATGGTAAGACGAGCAGCAAATTTAAACTGGATCCATCTGTCTGAAATTCTCATTGATCAGTGGACTCTAAATCAGAATGCATTTCAGGCACGTAACGATTTTTTGGTTGCATTACGTCTAATTATCTGTGTAGGGGACCTTATTCTGCATTCTCTGTACATGGCAACAAATGTCTGACGTACAAAAACAGGTTGATGATGGCTCTCACGTTTCGTGCTTGAAACATGCAGGCACAAACACAGTTTAGCCCATTTATAATCCAAGCACGTTGGAGATCCCAGCTGAGTGTCAGGATGAGGCCAGAGCAACTCACAGTAATGCAGCGAAAGGATCAGACAGACAGAGCTGACTCGCAGTAAGCTACTTAAACAGGGCTGGATAACTCTAGCCTGTGCTATACAGTTCAAACTTCACTTCACTGACAGGCCATTAAATACCGGGGACAAATCGCCCTCCCCTATTGTGTGTAATGATTAAACCCTACTTTATTGCATGCACTAATATTACATTTGTGCTGCTTGTAAGTAAGATTTCATGAATGCTAGTTTCATCTCAATAGCGTGATTATGTTATACTAAAAGAGCTTCACAGCTCAGGATTACAGAATGTCTCTCTAACAGGCATAAATGTCATATATTTCAAGGTGACACCGGCAGATGTGTCTGTTATGTCTACATCTCTCCGGCACTTTGCAAATCTCTAGCATTAGCTGCAACGGTAACTTTGTCTCATAAGTAATTTTAATATGCGAGATGACAGCAAGTTTGACGTGCCATTATCAAAACAGCAACGTCAAATGTAGGAAAGGGGAAGAAGAGCTCCCAGGAGCTGCCACGAAGACGCTCGCTCGTGCTGCAATCTCTATTAGCTCCTAAAAATGCATTAGACTTACAGATGATGGGTTCGTGCGAGACTGGTGTGTGTGTGTGTGTGTAACTGGAAGGACACAGAGGAAGAAGAGGCAGGCGTCTGATGAGGTGCTGCCTCTGAGATCAGACTCACACAGGGCACTAATGTAACGTGACAGTGACAGCTCACTTCAGGCGTTCGGGGCCCCTGGGGACAGCAATACCATTTCATCAGCTCCTGTGACGGTTATGTGCTTGTATACAGGACAGTACAAGGGCAATAACACACACGAGCACGCACACGCAAGATGTAAACGACATTTCTCTCTGTTAGCTAAGGTATACATGATGGCTCTGTTATATAACCTTGTAGATTGCAGCATTTAAAGACCTTGAGAAACTCAAAATCTGTGGTGGACATCCATAGAGTCACACTGAGGTAGACAAAATTAACTTTCTTTTTAAATAGATTT
The DNA here is from genome assembly GCA_036784905.1 of Acrossocheilus fasciatus. Taxonomy (NCBI): domain Eukaryota; kingdom Metazoa; phylum Chordata; class Actinopteri; order Cypriniformes; family Cyprinidae; genus Acrossocheilus; species Acrossocheilus fasciatus. The sequence goes on from CM071956.1 coordinate 27,672,408, forward strand.
ACAGTCTTACAGAAATTTACAGTCTTTATCTTCCAGTAAAATGGACCAGAAAATCAGATATCGCACACAGGGATCTACACTACCCATGATGACTGACTGGCAATGATAGCATTTTGGCTCATACTGCATGTGGCATAATCTATTGGCTTTTTTAAGGTATGGAAAATAATACATATACACACTTGTCAAAAGTCTGGAATTTTTAAAAAGTTTTTGTAAGAAGTCTCAAGGCTGCATTTATTTGATGAAAATTGCAGTAAAAAATTTTAATATTGTGAAATAATATTACAATGTAAAATAACTGTTTTTATGTGAATTTATTGTAAAATGTAATTTATTGCTGTGATCAGAGCTGAATTTTCAGCATCATTACTCCAGTCTTCAGTGTCACATGATCCTTCAGAAATCATTCTAATATGCTGATTTAACGCTCAAGAAACATTTTTATTATCAATGCTGAAAACAGTTGAAAACCATGCACTACCATTCAAAAGTTTGGTTCAAGTAAGAAAAAATAAAATAATACTTTTATTCAGCAAGGACACATTAAATAGGTTAAAAGTGATAGTAAACACATTTATAATGTCTATAAATAATTTATAATTACAAAAGATTTACATTTCAAATGAATGCTTTTCTCTCTATTACTTTCTAGTCATCTAAAAATCCTGAAAAAAAGTTTACAGAAAAAATATTTAGCAAAAAACTTTTCAACACTTACAAAAATAATAAAGATTATTAATAACTGCAGTATTATAATAATAATTACACCATTATTATAATATTTATAATAATTGAGCATCAAATGTGTGGCATATTTGAATGATTCCTAAAAGGGACAGATACATGAGTAATGGAGAAATATAGCTTTGCACCACAGGAATAAATTACAATTTTAAATATATTAAAATAGAAAACACATTTAATAAAATGCAATAATATTATATGCAGTATGTCAGACTGTGTCTCTGCGTCTTGTGTTTTCCCCTCCTCTCGTGTCCTTATTTGGATTTCCTGTCCGTGGGGTTCCTGCCAGAGAGGCCGAGGCGAGGGCCGAGGTCTCGGAGGAAGACCCGCCATGGCCTCCAGAGTCCCCTGATCCACCCTGGAGGCGTCCAGAGCGCCCACACCCCCTCCCTGTTGGATGTTGTACGGCGTGGGACGTGCATATTTGGAGGGGAGGTAATGTCAGACTGTGTCTCCGCGTCATGTTTTCTCCCCTCCTCTTGTGTCCTTATTTGGATTTCCTGTCCGAGTCCTAGTATGTCATCATTAGTTAATTCGTCTCCAGTCCTGTGTCATTAATTATCTTGTTTCCCCCAGTGTACTTAAGTCCTGTGTTCCCTCCAGTCAGCGTTTGGTCTTGTATGTCAATCGTTGAATGTGTTCGTCCTTGTATTTTGGTTATTGTTAATAAAATCCTCATCCCGAAGTTCCTCATCTCCGCGTTTCCCTGCAGTCAGCCGCAACTTGACACAGTATTTATTTATGTATGTATTTATTTACTTTCACTTTATTTTGGATCAAATAAATGCAGCCTTGGTGAGCTTCTTTCAAAAACATACACACATACATACATGAATGAATGAATAAACAAATAAATAAATAAAAAAAAATATTCTAAACTTTCATAGTATATCTATATTTCATTCAATACTAGAAAGTATAATAAAAATGTTCTCATCTAAATTAAGCCCAATGGGTCTCATTTTCTGCATGGAATATTTGAATTTTTAAGCATAGGACAGATTTTTAAGAAAATATTCACAACACATGCATAAGCACATAAATTTGTTCTTAAACTCAGTCTAATGTTAATGGATTTGGAGTAATTTGCATAAAACATGACCAAACCACATAAAGATTAAAGGGTTTTCTTCACAACCTTTCCTTTACAGACTTTCGTCTCTCTCAGCAAACAAATTATGATCTCTAAAGATGCACAGTGTCTCTCTCTACAAGATGAACTATGTATGCATTTCATATTAACACATTTATGATGCCACTGATGTGATTCTTCTGAACATGTTTTTTCATACTTTTTTTTTGTATGACAGTTACTGATTAATCATGCTTTGTTAGTGAAATGTTTGTAATCAGATTTCACATCAAATTTGTGTTCACACATGGTTGAAAGAAAATGTTTTTCTTTTTTTTATTATTATTTGTTTGTGTATAGAATATTGTCTTTAGTCCAAAACCTATTGAATTGAAATAGTTTGGCATTAGAATGTTGCTAAGCGAATAATGTGATCCTTTGAACAACCTTTGTGCTGTAAGCGCACCAAAGACTAAAAATCTTGCCTATGTAGGCAACAGACATTTGGCACAGAGTTATTGTGATATTAGCTTAGTAAAACATGCTGACACCAAACTCTATTAGAGTCAGAGTCTGTTGTGTGCTTCTAGCGAGGAGCGTTATTTGTGTGGCGTGCCTATAAAGAGCATTCCAAATTAGCCACTTATGTGCTTCCATCAAGGTTACGATGCTGCCTTGGAAGCCAGCTGCCATTTTAGGAAGCAGACAGCAACACAGCTCCTTAGGTTTTGGAAAAGAGCTAGAGACTCCTCTCCTCATCTCACACACCTCTCATCCTCTGCCTTGCCGCCTCTTTTCTCTTTTAAGCACACTTTCTCTTCTTCATTCATTCTTTATACACCCACGTGTAGTCACACCAGGGCTCTGTTCCAAAACCTAGTGAGCTGCCTACGCAGGCAGCATTTTAAGTCATCCCAGGCACACTCCTGATGTGAAAGATGATTCTGGCCAAATTCTAAAGCAGGATCGAATGCATCATTTGCAGAAAAGCTAATCTCATTATGCATTGTGACAAACTCACTTCACTGTGATTATATAACTTTTTTTTTTTCATCATCATTAATGCACCAGAGTTCAGTGTCTGCTCAGTTGGGGACAACTAATTTCTAGCGATTATCGCCGATTTGATTGCTCAGATACTATTTAAACTAAACTGAGCTAGACAATGACATCTCTGAATTCAATAATGAAATGCCTTTGACTGAAAATTGAATGTTTAATCTTATTATATATTACTGACACTCTGTCCTCCAATTTGATACTGTTAAGTGCTTTGACACAATCTGTATTGGTAAAAGCGCTATATAAATAAAGGTGAGTGTCAGAGCGGAAACTTTTCAGTGAATAACAATGTAAATTTTAGGCTGTATGTCAAAAAAAAAGTAAAATAAAAAGGCTATTATATGGCCTCAGAAGACACGGAATATAGTGTATGAGCTGTATAGATCACTTTTATGATGTGCATTTTGAAGCTTGACAGTCTTATCCTTCATTTATGTATTTTTGTCGACAACAGAAGTAAGTACGTATGTCATAATGGTTTGGAGTGACGTTAGGGAGATAAAATTTTTTATTTCTATATTCATTTTTTAACCTTTCCTTTGTGAAAATGAATTACACTTCAGAAACATACTTTAAAAAGAAATAATTATACAGAAATAATTAACTTTATAAGAATATACCGGGTTTGAACTGAATGTAATATTTTCTGACACTTAATTGCATGTTAATTGCAATTAAATGAAAATGCATACGTTTAAAATGACATTAAATGCAATTAGTTGAACTTTAGATTGCTTTCTGACCCACTTCAGTAGGACCTCAAAACATCGCTATATGTAATTTCATAATTACTTCTATTGTCTGAAATATGGATGAACTGCTGAATTTATGATAAACTAATTACACATCTGTAATGCCAAAGTTGCAGTGTAGTACATTAATTTATATTAACTTAAAATGCATTATATAATTAACTAAAATTATAACCATGTACTTTATGTTTGTCAACACATCAAAATAAGCGTTCTTTTTAAATTAAAATGTACTTTAAAGTAACATTTTTAATTCAACATTATTAAAAAGTGTACTAAAGTGGCATTAATATTCCATTATAATATATTATCTGCAACTACAGTTTCTTAAAAATACACTTTTAACATTTGAAATATACTGCCAGGGCACATTCAATAAAATTAAACTCAATTCTCACAGGGGTTTGTCTAGACTGCTGTTTATGAAGGCAGCTAACTGGGTTTAAAACTGAGCTACAGTCTTTATTAGTCTTCTATTAGCCTTCATTTATTCATATTCCTCTCATGTGACTCTCATCCTATTCCGCGTGTCTCTTTTAAACACACTTCCCTTCTTGCAGCATCCTTCATACACCCACATGAGGTGTTTCCATGCAATATTCAATACAATAAAATCTGAGTGTGGACCACTGGTTATAGATCAGAGCCGTCCAAAGCCTGACGCCCGCAGTCATAAACAGGGCCAGTGATGAAACAGAAATAATAACAGCTCTGGAGTTCAGTTCATCTTCTCACATGTAGACTGGTGTAGAGTATACCGTCATATAAACACACTCTCTCTAACATCATTTAGTGCAGCTGAGAGGCCTGATTCAGTGCTGGGGAATTTAGCTTGTCGTCTGTTAACACACAACATGATTCATGTCTCCAATAAGACTCCACACACACACACACACACACACACACACACACACACACACACACACACACACAGTTCACTGTAAACATCCCGCAGTGACAGTCTTACTCATCCATTAGCTCTTTGCTAGGAGGTAAAGATCCAGAAAGGCCTAAAATTGATGGTGCAACTTCAAAATGCGCCAAAAGATAAACAAAAGAAAGTTAAGGAAGATGTTTGGAGGTGTATTGAACAGCTTGGGTTATTGTTTCCAATTGCTGTCAAAGACATAAGGCATGAGGTACTACGGGGCACGAGGGTCTAATGTTGTTGGAAAACTACTCCAAAAATTTTGCTAGCTACCTGATGCTCCACAGAAAAGCCAGGAAACCGTGGAAAAGCCTGACATAAATAATAATCAGAAGAAAAAATGAACAGTATATTGAAATTTTAGAAAAGAAAACAACAGTTTACCTATTTGTGTTTGTTTATTTATTTAAGTGTCACATTTGATACATCAGGCTTTTATAATTCATAATGTATGATACAGGAGAGGATAATAAGGAGCTCACACTAGAAGAGGAAAAAACCCTCAATTTTACTCAGAGCCTCAAACTGAGCAAGAAATGCTTTTTATTATTATTATTTTTTGCTTGCAATGACATTTATATGGCCAAAAAGTAAGACAGAATTTTGACAGCTTATAATGTAAATCAATGCGATCTTTATAACAGTGTACCAGACTACTTACTTAAATAATATAAATATCAGTTATCACTCCCAACAATATCATATCAACATATCTCCCAACAATATGTCTTAGTAAGATGATAATTAAATGCTTAGTTTTATAATCAAAAGATAAAATGCAATGCAATACAATGCAATGATGATTGAGAGATGAACGAATAAACATTCCTCAAAAGCCTGATGATCATATTTGATACATTTGAAAAAGAAAAAAGAAAAGTTGTATGTATAATCAAGTAAAGATAAGTTGCTTCAGTCCAGTAAGTGCATGCTTATTTTGAAATATTACTAACAATATAAATGTTATTCTTATGTTTACTTTTTAAAACTCAGTAAAGATTTCTCAGCACAAAGAAACATGATCCACAAGCTGAAGATGGACATTTTTACAATTACACTAAAAGGCCTTTTACTTGCTAAAAATGAGAAACTCTCAATCAGAAGACAGATAGCATGTAATATATTCAGGGCCAGTTCTAGACATTTGGAGGCCCAAGGCAGAATTCATGTTGGAGGCCCCCCACCGCTAATAAAAAGCACTTGAAACAAATATGATTCCTAAAATTTTTATTTATACAACATTTAACATTATTTTTTTTATATATTTTTACTTACACAGTACAAAAATTTGGATACATTGCTATTTTAAATGTTTTTTGAAGTCTCTTACGCTCATCAAGCCTATTTGATCAAAAACACAAGAAAAAACAAACAAACAAACAAATTGTGAAATATTATTACAACTTAAAATAATGGTTTTCTATTTTACTACACTTTAAAATATAGGCCTATTTCTGTGATGCAAAAATTAATTTTCTTCTGCCATTACTCCAGTTTTCAGTGTCACATGATCTAATATGCTGAATTATTATCAATGTTAGAAACAGTGCTTAATGTTTATTTTATAACCTGTGATAATTTTTTTCAGGATTTTTTTTTTTTATTATTAAAAATATGTTATATACAAAATATAAATCTTTTATCACAATATAAGTCTTTACTATCACTTTTTTTTAGTCTTAGAGTTCGTACTTGACTAACTGGGGCCCAGGTCAGGAAGCAGACAGACTGGCTGAAGCAACCGTCTGCTAGCCGCCTCACGTCACAGAAGTCAGTTCATTCTCAGCACATAGAGACTCTTTCACCTAGATATCACACTATAGAGACTGTTCCCCGAACTAGAAAATACAAAAAACATCCAAACCAATTTAAGAGTAACAATTTAATTGACATTCAACAAATAAAAAAATTATATAATACAGAGAAACAAATGATAAAGCTTGGCTTACTGAATATCAGGTCCCTTTCTACGATAGCACTTTTTGTAAATGATATGATCACTGATCATAACCTAGGTGTGCTCTGTTTGACAGAAACCTGGCTAAAACCAGATGATTACATTACTTTAAACGAGTCTACCTCCCAAGATTACTGTTATAAAAATGAACCACGTCCAAAAGGTAAAGGGGGAGGTGTTGCTACAATTTATAGCAATATTATCAGTATTTCTCAGAGGGCAGGCTTTAAGTATAACTCCTTTGAAGTAATGGTGCTTCATATAACATTATCTAGAGAAACAAGTGTTAATGATAAATCCCCTGTGATGTTTGTAATGGCTACTATATACAGGCCACCAGGGCACCATACAGACTGCTGGCCGCAGATAAAGTCTTAATCGTTGGTGATTTTAATATCCATGTCGATAATGAAAAAGATGCATTAGGATCAGCATTCATAGACATTCTGAACTCTATTGGGGTTAGACAACATGTCTCAGGACCTACTCATTTTCGAAATCATACTCTAGATTTAATATTGAGACATGGAATTGATGTTAATGGTATTGAAATTCTGCAGCAAAGTGATGATCATTATCTAGTCTTGTATAAACTCCATATAGCTAAAACTGTAAATTTTACTCCTTGCTAAAAGTATGGTAGAACCATCACTTCTACCAAAAAAGACTGCTTTATAAATAATCTTTCTGACTTATCTCAGTTCCTTGATGATGAAAAACTTGATGATGTAACAGAAACTATGGACTCTCTCTTTTCTAGCACTTTAGATACGGTTGCTCCTTTACACTTAAGGAAGATTAAGGATAAGAGTCCAACACCGTGGTGTATTGAGCACACTCACGCCCTAAAGAGAGCAGTCCGGAAAATGGAGTGCAGCTGGAGGAAAACAAAACTAGAGATATTTCGTATTGCTTGGCGGGAAAGTACCCTATCCTACAGAAAAGCATTAAAAACTGCTAGATCTGATTATTTTTTGTCTCTTTTAGAAGAAAACAAACATAACCCCAGGTATTTATTCAATACAGTGGCTAAATTAACAAAAAATAAAGTATCAGCAGGTGTTGACATTTCCCAACAGCACAGCAGTAATGACTTTATGAACTACTTTACTTCCAAGATCGATACTATCAGAGATAAAATTGTAACCATGCAGCCATCAGCTACAGTATCGCATCAGATAGTACACTATAGATCCCCTGAGGAACAATTCTCTGCTGTAGGAGAGGAAGAATTGTATAAACCTGTTAAATCATCTAAACCAACATGTATGTTAGACCCTATTCTATCTAAACTACTAAAAGAGGTGTTTCCAGTCATAGATCCTCTTTTGGCTATTATTAATTCGTCACTGTCATTAGGATATGTCCCCAAAACCTTCAAATTGGCTGTTATTCAGCCTCTCATTAAAAAACCACAACTTGACCCCAAATATCTAGTTAATTACAGACTGATCTCAAATCTCCTTTTTCTGTCAAAGATACTAGAAAAGGTAGCATCCTCACAATTATATTCCTTCTTAGAGAAAAATGGTATCTGTGAGGATTTCCAGTCAGGATTTAGACCGTTTCATAGTACTGAGACTGCTCTCATTAGAGTTAGAAATGACCTGCTTCTATCATCTGATCGTGGTTGTATCTCTTTATTAGTTCTACTGGATCTTAGCGCTGTGTTCGACACTATCGACCACAACATTCTTTTGAATAGATTAGAAAACTTTGTTGGCATTAGTGGAAGTGCCTTAGCATGGTTCAAATTGTACTTATCTGACCGCCATCAGTCCGTAGCAGTGAATGAAGAGGTATCATATCGATCACAAGTGCAGTATGGAGTACCTCAAGGCTCAGTACTAGGGCCGTTACTTTTCACGCTTTACATGTTACCCTTGGGAGATATTATCAGGAGACATGGTGTTAGCTTTCACTGTTATGCTGTTGATACTCAGGTCTATATTTCTTCGTGGCCCGGCGAAACACACCAAATTGAGAAACTAACGGAATGCATAATCGATATGAAAAACTGGATGATGAGTAATTTCTTACTGCTAAATTCTGAAAAAGCAGAGCTGTTAATTATCGGACCTAAAATCCCCACATGTTATAACTTTTAACACTGTCTAACACTTGATGGCTGCTCTGTCAATTCTTCGTCATCAGTTAGGAACCTAGGTGTGCTATTTGATAGCAATCTTTCCTTTGACAGCCACGTTTCTAGCATTTGTAAAACTGCATTTTTTCATCTTAAAAATATATCTAAATTGAGACCTATGCTCTCAAAGTCAAATGCAGAAATGTTAATTCATGCATTTATGACCTCAAGGTTAGATTATTGTAATGCTTTATTGGGTGGTTGTTCTGCATGCTTAATAAACAAACTCCAGATGGTCCAAAATGCAGCATCTAGAGTTCTTACTAGAACCAGGAAGTATGACCACATTAGCCCAGTTGTGTCAACACTGCACTGGCTCCCTATTAAACATCATATAGATTTAAAAAAAAAAAAATCATTACTTCTAATGCCCTGAATGGTTTAGCTTCTCAGTACTTGATATCAAAATCAACTGCGGGCGGCAGAACCTTTTCCTATCTAGCGCCAAAACTCTGGAACAATCTACCTGACACTGTTCGGGAGGCAGACACACTCTGTCAGTTTAAATCGAGATTAAAGACCCATCTCTTTAACCTGGCTTACACATAATACAGTAATACACTTTGAATATTCAAATCCGTTAAAGGATTGTTAGGCTGCATTAATTAGGTCAACCAGAACTGGGAACACTTCCCATAACACCTGATGTACTTGTTACATCATAGGAAGAATGGCATCTATGCTAATATTAGTATCTGTCTTATTCCGAGATCACCGTAGCCACCCGATCCAGTCTGTATCCAGATCAGATGGTCACTGCAGTCACCTGGATCCAGTCCATATCCAGATCAGATGGTGGATCAGCACCTAGACATGACCTCTACAGCCCTGAATGTCAGCGGAGATCAGGACACCTAGATGAGCCCCAGAGACAGATCTCCAGTGAGAACCTCATCACCTAGACAGCCATCGGGACAAGACCACGGGAACCAAATGAGTCATTTACACAATCTGACTTTGCAGCAGTTGGAATTGAACTGCTGGTTCATCTGGTCAGAGGAGAACTGGCCCCCCGACTGAGTCTGGTGTCTCCCAAGGTTTTTCTCCATTCTGTCACCGATGGAGTTTTGGTTCCTTGCCGCTTTCGCCTCTGGCTTGCTTAGTTGGGGACACTTATTTTCCAGCGATATCGTCAACTTGATTGCACAGATACTATTTAAACTGAACTGAGCTGGACGATGACATCATTGAATTCAATAATGAAATGACTTTAACTGAAAATTGGGTGTTTAATCTTGTCATTTTACATTATTGAAATTATTTTCCTATTTTGATATTGCTTTGACACAATTTGTATTGTTAAAAGCGCTATATAAATAAAGGTGACTTGACTTGACTTTTTATCTATTTAACACATCCTTGCTGAATATTACTGTTTTTTTTCCTGTATTTTTTCTGATGTTACAGTTATGAAGGCTCCTCCTCAAAGCCCGAGGCCCTAGGCAATCACCTGCTCTGCCTATAGCTAGCGCCGACCCAGAGTATATTGTGAACAATAGGTTTGATCATGTTGGTAATTTAGAGGCCTTATAAACTTGGTTACTGAATTATATTTATATGCTACTTTAATGTACATCAAAGAATGCCATGGTAATGTACTGTTTGTGTTTTAGTGTTTGGTTACCTGCACTACAGAGTTATTTACAAGCAGCATGTAAGCTCTTCATCGCTGACAGACAGTAGATGCATTGCAGACTTGCAACAGATTGCAGGTAAATATTTACTTCATCCAGCACTCCTTTTGTTCTCTTGCTGAGTTTTGTGATTCAAAACAGCTGACACAAAATACCAGACACACAACCTAATTGCTGAAATACTGCCAGGGAAATACTGTACACAACATTGTATCGAGCATCTTAGCTACCATCACACTTAACATGATAGTTCACCAAATATTAAAATTCTGTCATCATTTACTCACCCTCATGTTGTTCCAAACCTGTATGAGTTTCTTTCTTCTGTTGAACACAAAAGCAGATCTTTTGAAGAATGTGGGTAACCAAACAGTTTCTGGTCACAATTGACCTTTTCCATACCATGGAAGTCAGTGGGATCCATCAACTGTTTGGTTACCAATATTCTTCAAAATATCTGCTTTTACGTTCCACAGAAGAAAGAAATGCACATTGACAGTAATCTACAGTAACCTGAAGTCATTTATTTGCAATAAGAGTAGGCAAATTTCCACTGCAATAAGCAACAGCGACTATTTGTGGTGGGATGTGTCCATGTTTTTTTTTTTTTTTTAAACATCAAAATAGAATGACAATTTATTTTTTGATCATATGTGATCATATTTTCAAAGGCTACGGCATGTTAAAGGAACACTCCACTTTTTTTGGAAATAGGCTCATTCTCCAACTCCCCCAGAGTTAATAAGTTGAGTTTTACCGTTTTTGAATCGATTCAGCCGATCTCCGGGTCTGGCGAGAGCACTTTTAGCATAGCTTAGCATAGATCATTGAATCCAATTAGACCAGTAGCATCGCGTTCAAAAACGATCAAAGAGTTTCGATATTTGTCCTATTTAAAACTTGACTCTTCTGTAGTTATATCGTGTACTAAGATCGGCGGAAAATGAAAAGTTGCGATTTTCTAGGCTGATATGATTAGGAACTACTCTCATTCCGGCGTAATAATCAAGGAACTTTGCTGCCGTAACATGGCCGCAGCAGGCGTAGTGATATTACGCAGCGCCTGAAAGTAGCCCCCGGTTTTAAAACTCAACTTATTAACTCTGGGGGCCTTGGAGAATGAGCCTATTTCCAAAAAAAAGTGGAGTGTTCCTTTAACAAAGTCCACTGATAAAGTTAGAGACCCAGAAATATGAAGGTCTATCACCGGCCAACAGGACAGCACTCTGTTGACCTACTGCAGTTCCTGTCAGCGTGAACAAAGTGAGCTTGAGTTCCTCTATGCGCAGTTACTATACCCAATCACCCCAATGACCCCACTATCCAGCATGAGTTCTGTGTTTGTACATTGGTTTCAAAGTGTACCTTTCACAGGAACCAGCATGCAGTGATGTTACAAAAATCTTGTCTGTGATGGAAGCATTTGTACATGACTAACAAGCCTTAAAGGGGTCAAATTATGCATTTCTTTTATCATTTTATTTGTTTCCCTAAGGTTTACTAATGTTAGTCATGCTTTTTTGCTTCAAAATGAGAATTTTTTCCCACTACCTCTGGCCCTTTAGGATTAAACAGGCTATTTTTTGCTGCTGTGCCTTTAAGACTTGTGTGTAAAACCCTCTTTAAATGTGAAATGAGCAACAGCAGCCACTTAGCAAAGCTGCATTACATTGTGACAGATCGCAAAACAATCTACATTGTGTCGCTCAAACTGTTAAGATCAGACTGAACCCAGCAATATGCTGTATAAATGTTTCAAAGGTAACATGGGATGCCCATTTGGTTGGTATGATTCTTTAGGGTCTTCACAAAATGTAACATACTTTGGTTAAAATTCCTCAATGGTCGTGTAAAGCAACATCCTTTTTATCTTGTCAAAACGGCTCTGTTCACAACGACCCGTTTTGGTGCATGTCTCTTTAGATGATAATGAGCTACTGCTCACTCTGCCCTTCTCTTCTGTATTTTTGTGTATTCTGTGGGTCTCAGTTGCTCTCATGTCGGGAGAAAACTCTTATGTTCACTTTTACATCCAACTACAAAACACCTGAATTGCTTACGAGACATTGCTATCGCTACAGCTGCTCGAGCACTGAGAAAATGGCGGACAGCGTACAACAGACTGAGAGTGGGAATATGCTAATACAGGACAGTTCATCAGTGGCCGTGGGTGGAGCCTGAGCAGTAAAATCAAAACCGCTTGATAATAGAGACTGTTTAGGTTTTTTGGGGATTACAAAAAGGAGTGAATGGATTTTTAGCATTGTAGGGTGGTTCTCTTCACATACTGCTAAGACACATTTAATGCAAACACCATGTAAAAGTCCCCAATGTCCCCTTTAAGTCATAGAAAGGTTGTGAAAATCTGTATATATATGTACTACGTACATTTTCACAAAATTGCCATTACATTGTTGTTCACAAGTCTTAGTGCAACATCATGAATATTTTTGCAGGTAACACACTTAAATCTTATTATGGAAGTTATTTTCATAACGTTTTAGAAGTAATTGATATGTTCGTCATTAGATAAAAGTGTGTTATCTCAGGAAACACCTGGCCGCTTTGTGTAACTACAGTGTAATGTGGTTGTATTTTGATATTTTCATGTTCTATGTTTCAATCAGCAATCAAATGCACAGATTACAATAGCTTGAAGACACGGTCCCACAAATATATCAGTTTGCTCTGGTTTTCTTTTAGAAGTAAAAACGTATTTTATTGTGGGCTTGACACTATTCAAAGGAAAACAATTTCACAATGTCTCCAACACATTTGATTTGGGTTGTATAAGCTTATGTAACTTGCCGTCTTGCCGCACATTAACTGCATGCCGTGTTTTAGTTACATTATTTGGTCCCACTTTATATTAGGTGGCCTTAACTACTATGTATTTACATTTAAATTAATAATTTGATACAATGCACTTATTGTTTACATACATGTTTTTACATTGTACTTATATTTTAAAAAAATACCTATATGTACTTACATCAGTAATTAATTTATGTAATTACATTTATAATTACACTGTTCACCCATCCCTTACACCTTAGCCCACCCTTAAACCTACCCATACCACCAAACCTGTCCCTAACTTCACCCGTATCCCACCTCAATAGCAGCAAATGTGTTTTGCAATACAATATGAACACAATAAGTACATTGTACTTATTTTTTGATGTAAGTACATAGTAGTTAAGGCCACCTAATATAAAGTGTAACCCATTATTTATTTATTTTTAATTAGAGATGTGGTTTCTATAATTTTTTTAAAAAACATATTTTGCAACTTAATAACTTATGAAATGTAGGAAAGACCTTTTTAAGACTTGTTTTAAGGACAACGATCACAGACCTTCTTTAACATCACACCTCTTTTGCATGATCCAAAATGTTAGATCATGCTTCCAAGCCAGAAATATCAGATCCAGCCCCGAATGCCAGATCCTGTCAGAAAATATCCATTCTGTCTGGTAACAGAACAACTAGTCAGCAAAATTGCCTAATACCCAAAACCAGTGTTTTGTCTGATACCCAAAACTGTATTAACAGTCTTCTATCAGCCAAGAAGTTGACTGAGCAAAGCCAGTGAAAACCAGAAGCAGAAGACGAAGTGATGATGAAAAAAAATGAGCAGAGTTTATTGAATAGACTTAGTTGCATATGTTTCAGTGCAGATACTTTTAATGTGTTAATCTATTTGATGTCAGAAAGCTGCAAAAGTTTGGAACGCGTTTTTGTAGCTTAGTTTCAGTAAATACTCTTTTGTGGACTATGGAGTATATTATCATTTTACATTAGACTTTTAATTCAAAAGATATGATACAACCTATTTAAATCTTGCTTTGAGAAGTGCTGTGATCCACAAGCAAGCTCAAAAGCTGTCCAAGCAGATAAAGCAAAGCTTTTCACTTCCTAGGAAACTTTCCTGTATAGTTTATGCCAAATTCGAGTAAACAATCTTTGACCCATAACAGTCCTGACCCATCTAAGCACATCCAGCTGCATAATTGGATATAGGTGGGTCTGAATTTTTAATTTTTTTTTGGCTGTACAGGCATTCCCTTTGTTTTGCCAGAAAGACATGATTTATACGCAAGGTCTGTCTTCTCTCAGGAATCATTGGGTGTTATAGGGAAAGAAGTAAAGAGTAGGAAGTCTTTGATTTTCACACACTACTAAAGCCTTCTGTCAAAACACGCACAACACCTCTCACACTCTCACGGTCCAGTGCTAGCTGGCTAGCATCCCTAACTCAAAAATGTCATTATAGTTCAGCTCCATGCAGATGCTTGCCAACAAAAACATATTCAAAATCCTAGCAACAGCCCTCTGGTGTTTAGCTGTGAAAACACTCAACAACAATTTGGAAAGAAAAAAAACAAGCTTTTGCAAAATAGCATTTTCGGTCACCAGGTTACTGTCAGTCATCTAGATTGACTGATTGTGTAAATGATTGAAGACAATGACAGCAAGGCCTGTTTCACACTGCACAAACATATACAGAGGTTATCAAGAGCAGTGTTGGGGGTAAACTATGTAATGCAATTAGTTACCTTTTTAGGGAGTAACGCAATATTATAATGCATTACTTTTAAAAGTAACTTTAACCCAACACTGATAAGAAGCACACTACTGTTCAATAGTTTGAGGTTGGTAAGATCTTTTTATGCTTCTAAAAGAAGGCGCTTTTGCTCACCAAGGCTGCTTATAAAAACAGTAAAAAATTACATTTACTGTACATCAAAATGGCAAATTAATCTATAATTTGTATAATTATTATATAAACAGTCTACTCATCAGTTCGTTCATCACTCAGATTATAGAATTTGCATCACATCCACCCCACATCTGTTTTCAAAAATATTAGTTGAAATGAGTAGTTGGCACTATTTTTATTTATTTATGCATTTATTTAATTCATTTTTTATATCCTCATAAAAGTGCATATTATAAAGGAATGTGTTGCTTGAGTATACAGGTATAGTGCAATTTCTCTGTATTTTATGCATAGATAAAATATGTAAAATATGTTCAAAGCCTATTTGCACCTATAAACCCTTGCTGTTTACACAGACAGTGTAAATGCTGTTAACACGAGCACCAAAATCAGCAGACAACACTGATATACTGCTTGTTTGTGAGGTGTGGATTGTGAGGATTTTTTCTCCCTTTTTACACAGAGAGGGCCAAGAAAGCACAGCCGAATGGAAAGAAGTCAGTGGATTGGTTAAGGGCTACCCAGAGAAAAGAGTCGAGGGAGAGTTTTCTGTCAGTGTCTGAGAGATTGAACAGCTTCTGAAGAGCCTCTTGAGGGGGACGGTGGGGTGTTATGTTTTGGAGGAGTGAATCTAAAGACATGTGGGAGAGAAAAGACATATAATGAGACATGGGAGACTGACATGAATGACAGAACGAAGATAGTGAGCAGAAGGAACTAAGAGAGGCGAACAATAACCAGAGATGAGTTTTGATTGAGCGGGGATGAGAAACTTAAGGAAAGAAGCAAATGCAGTGACTACTGCAGGGTGCTATGTGGACATGTGGGTTGTGACTGCATAAAGCCCTATTCTACCATGCTGAGCTTGGCATCTATCATATACTTCCCACCCACTCGTGCTAAAGCAGAGCACAACCTTGAGCTGTGCTTTTACTTTCTTAAACCTTTTAGATCACTGATTTCATTAATGGAAAAGTGAAGCACAGACAGAATCTGTAGCATGCTGCAGATTACAGAAAATGTCCAGAAGAAAATATGAATAATGTTTAAAATAACGCACTTACAATAGAAGTCAATGGGGAAAAGTATTATGAGAAGCTAAGAGAATGTGAAGTATTAGTAGCAGAATGAGATGAAGACAGTAAAATAAAACTGCGCTCATAACATAACATAAAATTCATGTACAGTTATTATATTATGTGATATATTCATAATATTTTTAGCTGTCCGGACAGATAAACTCTTTAATTTGTTGTACTGCATGTTATATGAACTTGACACCTCTGACATTCAGTGTGTATTCTATTGTTACAACAGCTTGTACTTTCATTCTAAGTGCATTACTTATGATTTATGCTTGTTTTTACAAACCACCCATGAGTAAGTAAAACTCTGATATAGCACCTTTCCAAACTGTTTACAGAGTGCTTTACAGAAGAATTACCATCCACGTGAATACATATGGCAGCAGAGAAAGTAAAACTGACAGAGCAAAATATGAGAGTACATAAACTGACTGGATTTTTAAAGGTGCAATCTGTAATTTGATGCTAATTTAAAAGTTTTTTTGTTGTTGTTGTTGTTGTAAGGATTCATCTGAATGGTGTACGCTCACATGAGATGAATACTGTACTAATGATAGTTTTCTATAAAAATGTTGCAGTTTACCATGTGAATCTTCAAGCTCACTGGCGGCTGCCTCTGATATTATATGTTATTATATGCTGATACGTCTCTGATGTTTATTAATTAGACAGTGTAACACACTTATTATCATTCTTTAGCGCTCAGTGTAGACCGTAGTTGTAAGACCAAAAAAGCAGAAGTGGTCCAAAGCCAGAAGAGAAAAATATAGACAAAGACAAAAACAAGTGTAAACATTGGTACGGCTTATACAAGGTGTAAAGATTTAGATTTAGATTTTTAGATTTAGTAGTGATGCCCAAACTGCTTCTTTTTTTTTTCTGTTGTTTTAGTAAATCTGAGGTGCAGAGCTGGGTAGTAACTGATTATATGTAATCTGGATTACGTAATCAGGTTCCAAAAATAAATACTTGTAATTAGGTTGTTACATTTTTAAGTGAGAATAACATCATAGTACAGAGTCAGCTTTGCTGAAGGTGCTGAATGATCTTTTGTTAGCTGTGGATTCAGGTAATTCTGCAATTCTAGTACTCTTGGACATCAGTGTTGCTTTTGACACAACTGACCATGCTATTTTGCTTGAAAGGTTGAGCAATTGTGTAGGAATTCAGAGTACTGTATTGAAATGTTTGTGATAGGACATTTTCGGTCAAGGTTGGGAATTTTTCTTCCTCTTCTGTACCATTAACATGCAGTGTACCTCAGGGATCAATTTTGGGCCCGCTTTTGTTTTCACTTTATTTGATCCCTTTAGGCCTAAGTTTTTCAAAAGCATAACATTCCTTTACCATTTTTATGCCAATGAAACACAGGTGTACCTCCCTTTGAATCATGGGGATAATTATGACATACTGTACATTGTCTGTTGAAATGTCTGGTGGAGGGTAAGATGCTGGCTGGCAGCCAGTTTTCTAACATTAAATGACATTAAAGTCCTCTCTATCCCACCTTCAATTGCTCCTGCCCGGCTTCTTACTGGAACTAGAAAGAGGGAACACTAGCTTCACTTCATTGGTTTTCTAGAAAGTCCAGAATAAATCAAAATTAGTATTTTATTCTTGCCAGGCATAATCAAACAATAAGAAACAATAAAGAATAAATTCAATCAATCCAAAAGAGAATACACCAATTACGGGAAATACATTCAAATTTGGTTACACAACAGACCAGCATGAAACACAAACCTAGAATATTAAAATAAAATAATGTCAAAGAGTCAGCATACCTGGCAGATAGAGAGAGACACACGGTAATCGTGCAGGAAGTTCTGATTACAGATGCTTCCTTGAATGTTTCGCCAATCCTCTTTAAATACTCAAATCAGAACAAAACTATCATAAATTTAACATGAAAGCTTCACAGGACTTTTTGCTGTGACATGAAATGACCTGAAGGCCCTATCTGACCTGGAGTATAAAAATAACAAAAGACCTTATCAGGGATAACCCATACCATAAGAACAGAATTTCTCTCAGATTTGAGATCTTTATTTTTGGTTTGTTCTATTGATATGGGACTGAGATCACATTTCCAATCGCACCGAGACTGTAAAATTGATACCAAACATGAAGAGTTTACACTCATGACTTCTGAAGATATAGTAAATATTTTATGTAATAGTAGCAGCTTGAGTTCTTGGCCTTTCTTTGTCAGCTTTCAGTGACGAGGATCATGTGCCCAGGGGGAAAGGATGGGTGAATGGACTGATGAGCAAATGGTCTTTCTCTCAGATCTTCTTGTGTTGCGGCATGACATTTGCATTATGAGAGTTCCTGAGTGTTTGGCTTCACGAGGAGATCAAAGCCTGATTGAAGAGTTTATTGTTTTTTGGCATGACATTTGCATTGAGAGAGTTCCTGAGTGACTGGCTTCACGAGGAGATCGAAGCCCCCTACAAGTACATTGTTAAAAAGGCCCAGCAGAGGTTGTACTTCCTTCGCCAGCTGAGGAAGTTCAACCTTCCACAGGAGCTGCTGATACAGTTCTACTCCACCATCATTGAATCCATCCTATGCACTTCAATAACTGTCTGGCTCAGCTCAGCTACCAAATCTGACCTCAGAAGAATACAGAGGGTAGTCCGGACTGCTGAGCGAAGCATTGGTACAACCCTCCCTACTCTACAAGAACTGTACTCATCCAGAGTGAGCAAAAGGGCTGGCAGAATTACTCTGGACCCTTCGCACCCAGCACACTCCCTCTTTGAACTGCTGCCGTCTGGTCGACGCTACAGAGCTCTGAACAGCAGAACGACCAGGCACAGGAACAGTTTCTTCCCCCAGGCAATCCATCTCATGAACACCTGACAATAATTGTGGAACACACACTATTTATACACTTATACACTTACTGTATTGACCTAACACACATACTTAGTCTACATTTCAATTTGCACATAATATACCTGTACATACAACTGTCTATTGTTATATACCTGTACATACAATTGTCAATTTGTATATATTTATTCCTTATTTACTTGTTCTATTTTTTAATTCTTCTTTTTATTATCTGTGTTTTTTGTTCTGTCGCTGTCATTCTGTTGCACTGTGGAAGCTTCTGTCACGAAAACAAATTCCTCGTATGTGTAAACATACCTGGAAATAAAAGCTCTTTCTAATTCTGATTCTGATAAATGGATGCCACCTTATTGGGACAATAAAGCCCTCCCTACACCTTCCCTAACCCTACCCGATACTTCATTTTCAACTTTTTGATTATTTCCTAAATTTTTATTGAAAATAAATGCCTTTCCAATGCAATATGAGATTTGAAAAGGGAAAAGGCGGGTTCAAACTCAGGTTGATCACGTCAAAAAGCACGCACCTTACCAACTATGTGACTAAAACTGATGTTGAAAGAGCGTCTTTTTTCAGTGTTGACTATCTCAATCACACATTGGTGGGCGGAGTTGGTGTAAATAGCCTTTGCCAACAAGGCAGGCAATTTGCTCTTAGTGTAAATAGACACGTATTTTTTTTTTTTTTTTTTTCATTTGCAGCAAGTTGAACTTTCTCGGCCACCATAATAATCAGAATACAGTTACTTTTTTACTGATTACATAACATGTTACTCACACAACAGCAATAAATTATTCATATTTGACTGATTCTCTCTAATTGTTCTTTTCATCTTTTAATTTACATTCTAAAGTAGTATACTGTATATATACATTCAGAAGGTCCTCCAGTTTTGTGGCCATTTTCACTTCACAGGACTTTAATTGCTGGACTGATTGGTGTGGATTACTTCTGAATTACTGTGATATTTTGATCAGCTGTTTGGACACATTCTGACGGCACCCATTCACTGCAGAGGATCCATTGGTGAGCAAGTCATGTAATGCTACATTTATACAAATCTGTGAACAAACACTGGTAACATTCCAATAATTACTTTAAATTAGGGATGTGCAAAATGTTATATTTTCATAATAGGCTAGTTGATGAGCTGTCTGAACCACTAGTTATCTAGACAACCTTAATGAAAATCTGATTTAGTGCCATGCCCACCACACACCAGATGTCTTTATGAAGAAATCTAAGAGAAGACACATTGCACAGAGCTGCACAACACTAAATGAGCACTGCAGATTGACTTTTTCTAATACGTTCAAATGCATTTGATTAGCAGTTTAATCAGTCTGAATGGTCAGCCTGGCACTCGCTGCCGCCCAGTTGGCAGAGGGATTAAATCCAGAGCTGCGATATAAAGAGAATTGTGTTCTCTCAGTTAACAGCACATTGGTCTTATTATCTGAAAACCTAAAAACGTTTGTCTGCTGGGGAAGACAAGCAGGTGATGAATGGTGATTGTGTTTAATGCCATCTGGGGTCACAGAGAGCTATCATTGCGGTATTGCCAAGAACTGCATTGTCAACGCAATATTACTAGAGATGGAAAGGGTGGCATGCAAGTGTTCAAATTATGCAGCCTGCAGAGGCTGTGTCCTCCAGTGCTTTGGGAGAGCCATGGCACAGCTATGTTGTTCCCTGCTTTACAGCAGCACATTTACACTTACAGCTGACATTATTCTTGTGTGAGACATAAACAGAGGCCTGTTGCAGTCATTTAGAACAGGAGGCTAAACACATCACATTAATATCAAACAGCCTTCAGCTGAACCCTATTCCAGCAGTTCCAGCTACTAACATCTGTAATAGGTGCTGGGGCTTTCATTTATGTTAAAGGTTACTTTTGGTTACTTGTGTTTGTTACATATGTGTTTGGAACTAAAGCTTATTTCCACCGCAGGGATAATAATAAAATAAAAGGTAACTTTTTATCTCACCAATTCAGACTTTTTTCTTGAAATTCTGAGTTTATATTTCACAGTCCAGTCTTTTTTTCCCCCCTGAATACCTCTGAAATGTGAGATTTGTGACAAAAACTTTGAGATAAAAAAATTGTAAGATAAAAACTGCATTTTTTATTCAGTTATAAAAAACAAACAAACACAGATTTCAATATAATTTCAATATACAGTATAAACTCAGAAGCAATATAAACACTGAAAAAAGTCGCAATTGTACGATTTGTGACATAAAATAACAATTTTGAGAAAAATAGTACAAATTGTGATATAAAAATTTGCATTTACAATTTTCTTTTTTTATTCTGATAGAATTGCAAAATATACATTTAGAAATGCGAGATAAACTTACAATTCTGTGAAAAAAATTAAAATTGCGAAATAAAAATGTAATTACAATTTCTTTTAAATCCATGGCTGGGGAAAAAATAAATAAATAAATAAACTCACAAGTGTGAGATACAAACTCACAATTCTGGTAAAACAAGTCAAAATTGTAAGTTTTGTATTGTTTTATAGCAATCTTGTATGTCGTATATTTAAAAATATTTGTAATTACACATTTGTAAAGATAAACATGCAATTTAATGCATTACATTTATCTATTGACTTTAAATGAAATATTGCATAACACACTTCAGTTAAAATTATATTTACTGATTTTTTTTTTTTTTTACACGTATAGTTTCAAGTATATTACTTGAGCTTTAATATACTATAATAGACAACATAAAAAGTGTATTTTTGTAGCTGTAATTTTGTGTACTTCTGTAGCATGACACAAGATTATTACACATGATATAAAATGTACTTTGAAGTTCACTTTAAAAAAAAGAAAAATTTACTAAAATATGTTGAGAAGCAGTCATGAAAGTAAACTTAAGTGGCCTTTTATTTCATTCATATTATGTCTGCAAGTACTTTTTTTAAATAAACTTTTTTTGTGCTGTAAAAGTGAACATTTAATACATTTACACACTTCTTTCTCACAAGAGTTATATTTTTCTTCACTATAGTTATAGGGTGGCTGCTTTCTCAAAAGTTCAACCCCAATCCCGAGAAGTTGGGACGTTTTATAAAATGCAATAAAATCAAGAATCTGTTATTTGTTGATTCCAGCGTAAATGTATTTGGTAAATATGAACAAATCTTGTTTTTGACGGCTGCAACACATTCCAAAAAATTTGGGACAGAGGCAAAATAAAAGTGAAAAGGTTATAGAATATCCACATTAAAATGTTTTGAAACAGTTCACAGTAAGCAGGTGAATTGGTAATAGGTCAAGGTATCATGTTTGGATGTAAAAGGAGCATTTCAGTCTTTGCAAGCAAAGCCGGATCATGGCTCACCACTTTGTGCCAAATTTCACGAGAGAAGTGTCAAAAAAATCAAAAATCACATTTCACAATGCAAAATTGCAAAGAATTTAGGTCTTTCACCAAGTACCATACATAATATTGCGAAAGGATTCATGGAATCCAGAGAACTCACAGTACATGTAGGGCAAGGCAGGAAACCTCAGGTGAATGTGCATGACCTTTGAGCCCTCAGATGGCATTGCAATGTTAGATATAGCCACATGGGCTCAGGAGTACTTCAGAAAACCACAGTCATTTACCACAGTCTGCTTCTGCATCAAGAAATGCAACTTGAATAGCTGTTATTCTAGGAGAAAGCTATACAGCAATTCTATGCAGCGATGCTGCCAGGTTCTCTGGGCCAGAGCTCATCTCAGATAGTCAAAAAGACAGTGGAAATGTGTGCTATACTCAGATGTGTCCACATTTCAACTTGTTTCCAGGAAAAATGGATTTCGAGTTCTCAGTCCCAAAGACCAAAGGGACCATCCAGACTTTCATTAGTTACAGATGCAAAATCAAACGTCTGTCATGGTATGGGGGTGCAGCAGAGCAAACATCATGGGTGACTGGCATATGTGCAAAGGTATTATTGACATAGAGGCATAGATTGGGATTGTACAGAGATATATACTGGTATACTGGTTATTAGATAATGCTAGCTCTCATTCTGCATGTGCTACAACAGCGTGGTTTTGTAGAGACAGAGTGAATGTGTTGTACTGTCCTGCCTGCAGTCCAGATCTGTCTCCAACTGAAAATGTATGACTAGTCATGAAAAGGAGAATCAGACAACGACGATCACAGACTGATGAGCTTCTGAAATCTTGTATCAAGCGAGACTGGATACAAATTTTGCCTGCAAAACTTGAACAATCAGTATCCTCAATTCCCAAACAATGAAACATTGTAATTAAAAGGAAGGTTGATGTGACACAGTTAAACATGCCTCTTTCCCAACTTTTTTGGAGTGTGTTGCAGCCATCAAAATCTAAATTTGTTAATATTTACAAAATACATTTACGTTGGTACTTTGGAAATATTTTCTTTGTACTTCTGTCAATTAAATAAAAGTTAAAGAGAATGAACAAATCACAGATTCTTGATTTCATTGCACTTTACAAAATATTAACTTCTCTGGAATTGGGGTTGTACTAAAATAATCTTTAATGGAA
Organism: Acrossocheilus fasciatus; assembly: GCA_036784905.1. Classification (NCBI taxonomy): domain Eukaryota; kingdom Metazoa; phylum Chordata; class Actinopteri; order Cypriniformes; family Cyprinidae; genus Acrossocheilus; species Acrossocheilus fasciatus. Next base: position 27,695,918 of record CM071956.1, read on the forward strand.
TTGTTTAGTAGTAGAATTGGAATCAGAAGCACCACACCTTACACCAGCATTTTATAGGTAGGGCACTTGAAAGGGTCCAGTCTTTATCTCCTCAGCTTAAGCATGAGAAAGGATTTATACCAGACAATTGATTTATGATTTAACTGCATCCTCGAGCATTACTGCAAATCTCATCCCTTCAGCTACATCTTTGCACCCAGCCCATCAAAAAAAAAAAAAAAAAAAAAACTCCCCCTCTCTTTGCACTTTTCAGACAGTGGGTCTGCCTGCCACGAATGCCAAATAGGACTGAGAGATCTCAGAGCCCCAGAGACAAACGCCACAGGAATCAGACGGCAGAAGCACTGAGGAGAGAGAGGTGTAGACCCTCAGCACAGGATGGGCAGGATCTCTTTGAAGACTTTTAATAGGCCTGCTTTGTGTGCTAGCTGCCAGTATCTGTCACACTGAGGCCAGATGTAGGAACACTCTTCCCTGACTCAGACTTCCTCTGTGTAGACCTCAGCACGCTGGTTAGTTGCCATCTTAGTTTCTTAGAAACTACTACAGACAAAAGAAAAGAAAGCCTTACCCTTAAACCAACATTTAAGTAGATTAACAACATAACAAACTCTAACCACCTGTAAACAAGATCAAAACTTGTTCCAGACTTGCTGGGTGATTTAAAAAAATCTAGCAGCCATAAATATTTTTAACAGCCAGAAAACTGTATTTTTGCATTTCTATGAAAGTTTTTCTTTATGAGAACTAACTTTTGAGCTTCTGTCCTCAAGTTCATTCACTCAGGTGTCCTAGCAGAGTAGCCACAGTAAACTATGAATTACTGTAATCCAATAATGTTTGACAACCACAATGTCAGCAGCAGTGGCTGTAATGAGCACACGATGAAGGAATAAACAGAAACAGTCTTTATTAATCAAATTAACACACAGGAGATAGCTGGAGGTCACAGAAACACAACCACGTGAAACATAGACAGGATCGGACACAGACCAAATAGAACAGAGGGTTTAAATACAGAGAACGGTAATTAACTGGATCTAACGACAGGTGAAAACTAATCCAAAACTAAAGATAGTAACACAAGCAAAATGGGAACAGGGAAAACCAAAATACAAAGACATTAAACAGACAGAGACCATCACTCACAAAGTGTCATAATGGTTTTGTTTTTTATTTGAGTAGTGTATCGTTTCAAAATTTGAAATGTTCATATTTTTCAAATGTTTTGTTTTAAGAGTGTATTTGTGTATACATGTGACCCTGGACCACAGAACCAGTCATGTGATTACATCATTTAAGCTTTCCATTGATGTATGGTTTGTTAGGATCGGACAATATTTGGCTGAGATACAACTATTTGAAAATCTGGAATCTGAGGGTGCAAAAAATCTAAATATTGAGAAAATCGCCTTTAAAGTTGTCCAAATTAAGTTCTTAGCCATTCATATTGCTAATCAAAAAATATGTTTTGATATATTTAAGGTAGGAAATTTACTAAATATCCTCATGTAACATGATTAATATCCTAATGATTTTTGGCAAAATATGTAATATTGACCCATATGATGTACTGTTAGCAATACAATATACCTTTGACTTAAGACTGGCTTTATGGTTCAGGGTCACACATATGTATTTGCAATTTTATTGGTCTGATATACTATGAGATGCATACACAACATTTTTAAGTGTGCCTTACAGCTGTCACATGTCTGCCCTTCTAGTTTCCTGTTTGCCCTTATTTGGTTTTGTTCCGGTCTTTGTCATTAATCATCGTTTATCATCCTCACCTGATCTGTATTATCTTGTTTGCTCTTTTGTTCTCGTCCTGTTATAAGTCCTCAGTTTTCCCTTTTTCTTTGTCTCAGCTAAATGTTGAATAAACGCCGCTGTTTACCATGTAAAACCAGTAACACTTTATAATAACTGCACACTATGAATCATTAGTTAAGCATTAGTAAATAGCTGTAAAGACCTTTACAGCATTAATGGGCATTAGTAAGCATTTTATAAATATAGCTATAGTTTTGTTATTGAGTGTGTGTATATATTTGTTACGTGTGTGGTGCTCAAGAAGGGCAAGGAGGCGAAGGCTTGAAAATCAAAAACTCTTTTACTGAAGAACATAACTTAACATCACATCATCATAACATAATCGAGACTAGACAAAGGAGAGAACCAAACTGAATGTTTATAAAGGAGACAGGGACAAGAGAGCAATCAACATAATCAAACTCAGGTGGGGACAATCAAACGATAATTAACCAAATGAGGACCGGAACAAAACCAAATAAGGGAAACGAGGACTAGGGTAGACAGACATGTAACAGTATCTCCCCCTCCCGGTAGGCGCGTCCCGCACCGTAATAGTTCCAACCGGGAGGGGGGGTGGGCGTCCTGGATGCCGGAGCAGGACGGAGACACAGGGTACAGAGGAGGCATCCAGGGCGGATCAGGAGGTTCCGGCAGCCATGGCGGGTCAGGGGACTCCGAGGGCCATGGCGGATCAGGGGACTCCGAGGGCCTTGGAGGATCAGGGGACTCCGGCGGCCTTGGAGGATCCACCTCCGATACCTCGGCCCCTGCAGGCCGGAGCCCTACTACCCCCCCCCAAAATTTTCTTGGGGAAGTTAACGGTGTTACCGGGCAGACAGTCAGGGGTAGCAGACTCTTGCAGCATGGATTCAAAGGGGCGCTCTTGCAGCGCGGACTCTTGGGGGCGCTCGGACAGCGCGGACTCTTGAGGGCGCTCTTGCAGCGCGGGTTCAGGATGGCGCTCTTGCAGCGCGGGTTCAGGACGGCGCCTTCTTGGCGCCGGTACAGGGATGAGCTCTGGCAGCACGGGCTCTGGTTTGCACTCTTGCAGCGCGGATTCTAGGGGGCGCTCTTGCAGCGTGGAGACAGGGAGGCGCCTTCTTGGCGCAGGCACTGGGCGGCGCTCTTGCAGCGCGGGCTCTGGTTTGCGCTCCTGCAGCGCGGATTCTAGGGGGCGCTCTTGCAGCGTGGAGACAGGGAGGCGCCTTCTTGGCGCAGGCACTGGGCGGCGCTCTTGCAGCGCGGGCTCTGGTTTGCGCTCTTGCAGCGCGGATTCTAGGGGGTGCTCTTGCAGCGCGGAGACAGGGAGGCGCCTTCTTGGCGCAGGCACTGGGCGGCGCTCTTGCAGCGCGGGCTCTGGTTTGCGCTCTTGCAGCGCGGATTCTAGGGGGCGCTCTTGCAGTGCGGAGACAGGGAGGCGCCTTCTTGGCACAGGCACTGGGCGGCGCTCTTGCAGCGCGGGCTCTGGTTTGCGCTCTTGCAGCGCGGATTCTAGGGGGCGCTCTTGCAGCGCGGAGACAGGGAGGCGCCTTCTTGGCGCAGGCACTGGGCGGCGCTCTTGCAGCGCGGGCTCTGGTTTGCGCTCTTGCAGCGCGGATTCTAGGGGGCGCTCTTGCAGCGCGGAGACAAGGAGGTGCCTTCTTGGCGCAGGCACTGGGCGGCGCTCTTGCAGCGCGGGCTCTGGTTTGCGCTCTTGCAGCGCGGATTCTAGGGGGCGCTCTTGCAGCGCGGAGACAAGGAGGTGCCTTCTTGGCGCAGGCACTGGGCGGCGCTCTTGCAGCGCGGAGCTGGATGGGACCAGCGGCGGCAAAGGTGGGCTGGACGGGACCAGCGGAGGCAAAGGTGGGCTGGACGGGACCAGCGGAGGCAAAGGTGGGCTGGACGGGACCAGCGGAGGCAAAGGTGAGTTTCTGCGAGGGGTTGGCTCTGGTGGGTAAGTCATTCTCTCATACTCCACCAGAATATCACAGGGGACATAAGCTTCAGTCGATGGGCTTGCCATACTCCTCGGCGGTGGGTTGACCACACTCTCTGGCGGCGTGCTTCTCGGCGTTATCGCCGTGCTTCGCGGCGTGCTTCTCGACGGGATCGCCGTGCTTCGCGGCGTGCTTCGCGGCGTGCTTCGCGGCGTGCCGCCCATAGCTGTCGAGTCTCCGTCGTAATGGGCGGCGGGCTTGGAAGCCTAACCGGCCTGAAATTTTTCCAGCGGGCCGGGACCAGTATCAGACGGCGGCGGCCCGGAATAAGCGGCGGCAGGCTGGTGCGGGCGGCGAGTTCCATCCTCTGTAGAGGTTCGGTGTTGGTCTAGTCTTCTGTTACGTGCGTGGTGCTCAAGAAGGGCAAGGAGGCGAAGGCTTGAAAATCAAAAACTCTTTTACTGAAGAACATAACTTAACATCACATCATCATAACATAATCGAGACTAGACAAAGGAGAGAACCAAACTGAATGCTTATAAAGGAGACAGGGACAAGAGAGCAATCAACATAATCAAACTCAGGTGGGGACAATCAAACGATAATTAACCAAATGAGGACCGGAACAAAACCAAATAAGGGAAACGAGGACTAGGGTAGACAGACATGTAACAATATTGTTTAATAATTGAATTTTCGTACTTTATTGCTGATCAATTTAACATTTCTAAATTATTACGTTATTTACAAACCAGTTATTTAGGAGTTGTCAGTGGTTCATAAGATCATTTAGAAAGTGTAAGTAAATGATTAATAAACTATTTAAATGTACATTAATAAATCTTATTTAGACGCATCATAATTGCTCAGTGTGTTAATAAATGCTTTTTCTAAAGTGAGGACTATTTATACCTTTTTATAAAGCATTTACATTGTTTTGTATCCTTCTGTGTTGTGATTTGTTTAGTTTTTTTTCTGTTAGAGAGATAACTGAGCCTTTAAATCTCCTTTGTAATAAATAAAGAACAAAAAAGTATAGCTGCATTTATAAACTGCTTACTAATGACTATTAATGTTGGGACAATGCTTTATAAAGGAAGAACTAACTATGTACTAATGCTTAGCTAAATGATTCATAGGGTGCAGTTATTATGAAGTTTTACCCAAAAAATTACTGATTTTTTTTTTAATTTATTTATTTTTTTTCTGGTGATTAAACAGATGTTTAAAAGTCTGTCTCTCTCATAGAGAGTAGAGTGTGATCAAATGTCTTGGATAGTTTTTTAATTTTCTCTTGTCCATAGAGTTTTGTAAAGTCATGAAACTAACCATATTTCCTCAGAATGACTTTTTCTATGTATATAAAAAGTTTTGAAGTGTTTGGAAGCTGCACTTTAAAGATACAAGAAAATTACTGCTATCTTTTTTTTTTTTTACTGTTACTTTAATAAATCACCATTGTTACACGTTCGAGATATCCTAAATCCGTTCGCAATTTAAAATCTTCAGTATATTGGCATCATGTTGGCAAAGTTTGGTGTGAACTACTTGTTTCTGCTTGGAGTATGAATTTATTTACAGCCTGTTTTCTCAAATAATAAACATTAAAATAAAAATAGTCGACTTCCTGTTGGCCGGTGTGTCTATCATCAATACGGATATGTGTATTGAGTTTCATCGAATTCTAAGCATGCTATCTGCCTCAAAATCACAGTAAAAGAATACTGAAGTTTGATACATTGCCATGGCAACAGATGGTGGGGCTATAACTTTGACTCCTAACAGTCACATCTATGCGATCGGCATCATACAACGAACAAACCACTGAAGTTTGATCAAAATCAGACAATGTATGTGACTGTTATTAGGCATTTCCTGTTTCTCTTTTCTCATTACACGGGCAAACCGTTCAATATATCAAAAATCCCTCCGCAATTTAGCATCCCCAATGTCTTGAGATCATGTTCACCGAGTTTGGTGGCAATCGGTCGGAAATCCTCAGAGGAGTATATCAAATTCCAGAGCATGTGCTTTTCAAACAGCCCTAAATGTGTGAGCTATACATCATGTTTTCAGACTGTGTTCCAAGGAGCGCCGTAGACCCCCTGTGCCATGTCCAGGTTCCAGCCTCTGCAGCATCCTAATGGCTGCAGATTATAATGTGTGTGCCAATTATCAACAGTTTTTGAGCATGTTAAGGCCCCCCAAAAGCCCTGGATGTTTAAAAAATAATAATAAAAAAAAAAAAGGAATCAATAGGGCCCTGCGCCTTACTACCTTGGGCTCTAATTATCTGGCTTCCTATTTCTTATTCCTATATCTCTTCCACTGATGTAAAGGTTATTAGCAGATGCATGACAGTCACTGAGCATTCCCTTAGGAGATTGTAATGTTTGAAATGTTTAAAACATTATTTCTCTGATATAAAAAGTGGGTTAGAATATCCTTCTCTAAACTGATATTAGGCCTAATGGCTAGCAGCTCTATTTTATATTTGTGCCAAGCAGCACATTTTTACTCGTTTTGGCACATGGAGGATGTTCATTTTGGAGCTGCTTGTAAATCACAAAGTAGTTACAGCAGAGTCCATTCATCTCAAATGTTATATGATTTAGAGCTATAGCTCAAATTCTATATGTTCATATATAATCGCTGAAAAAGAATGATCGCTGGGAGAAGTGAAGAAAAAAGAAAAAAAATGTTCTCTATGGCTAGAAATGTTATGCTTGGTTCATATAACAGCAAATTCTTAACTCTAGACTAAACAAAAGTAGATCAGACTTCCTGTAAGACTCAGGACATCATATTTTGACAGAATAAGTTTAGGTCACAGTTCCAAGAGAATTCACATACTGTATTTACGTTTTGTATGTCATTTAAGCAGTATAAATTTTACCCAGCAGACACTGCATAGATTTTTCTATGTTCTAAAGAGAATTTGAGCGTTTAGTTCCAAAGCAAGACTTGCCACAATTATGCAAGAGCGTTGCATTAATTCTCCTCATCTAAAAAGCCCACCCCAAATCACTATATATGACTCAGGTCCCCTCCATCATTGCAAGTCTATAGGCACCAATTCTCATTATTAACTAGTAACTAGTGTACCTATTATTAACATAGTGGCTGTTTATTAGTACTTATAAAGCACATATTCTGCATGGCCATATTCTACATCCCTAATCCTCCCCAATAAACTTAACAACTACCTTACTAACTATTAATAAGCAGAAAATTAGGAGTGTATGAAGGTAAAAGTCATAATTAATGGTTTATTAATGGCGTGAATTGGAATTGTGACTGGATTTTATTATCATCCCCAATCATTAATCTGATTGCTTTTTAAAGTAATATTTGTCATTCATTGCTTGTATCACAAACAAAATAAAATGTGATGAGAGGAAACTTATTTTCAGTCATTTAAAGGGATCAATGTAAATTGTCATTATTTAGTCATCCTCATGTCATTCCAAACCTGGATGATTTCTTTTTTCTGTGGAACACAAAAGAAGATATTTTGGTAACTATAGATTGCCTTTTTGTGTAGGAAAAAAAAAATCTCAAAATATCCTCTTTTATGTTCCACAGAAGAAAAAAAGCCACACAGGTTTGCAGCGACATGAGAGCAAGTCAATGATGACAGTTTCCATTTTTGGGTGAACTTTTTTTAAAACAACAAGCAGGAAATATTACGCTGAATAGACGGAAGTACAGTACTTCTCTGCTTCCATTACAGTACAAAACAAACTGTGAGGATTTATATAACAGTTCATTTTACTGTAAAAACAATACTCTTCACTTTTCACTGACTGCATGCCACATGAGCTGCTCACCAGGGTATTATTAGCGCTCTGTCTGCCATTCGTTAAATATGAATTCTGCTGATTCAGGCCATCAGCAGAGAAAGTGAAACATTCAATACCAGAAACACCTGACTTTCCACTTCTGCATGTAGCGAAAGTTTGACACCTTCCTACAAATGTCTGGAATTCCAGCTGTTTTTACATACAACGCACATACTCTATTAATGCATGTTTGACACAGGACCTAATGTGTTTCAGCTTGATAATGATCCTGCCAAACACGGTAGCAGTTACGGATTCCATTATGGAGTAGCGCAGGCACACATGGCATATTATTCAGTCTTGGTGGACAGATCTGTAATGCAGGAATAGCCTGAGACATACATGAGCAAGGCGGGAGAGACACCGAGCTTTGAAGAGAGGATAGGGAATACATTAACTGCACAAAAATTTGGGCTGAAAGAAAAAAAGCTTTGGAGTTTGGGGAAAAAAGAAACAGAGTGGGATGAAAATGTGAAGGAATGTGTCAGGGGTTGATAAAATGAGACTTATCAGTGGTGCATTCCTCATCTGAGAGATAGAGGCCAGGGAAACATTAAGGAGATGAAACAAGAATATTTGCAGCTTACAGCCAGCTGGTTTCTTTTATTATTGTAGCTAGTGCTGGTTCACAGTTTGTAGTTAAAGGTGTTTGCAAGCATCGGTATTACTATTCGCCATTTTAGGATTATGGATTTAAACAACCTGCCAACCCCTCATATTAAATTTTCATCTATAACTCGTCATGCAACGTTTATGCTACAGATATGAGTCATAACTCAAATGTTGTGGCTTGTTGTGGGGATATTATTGCAATCAAACATCTTTCACCTTGGTGAATCATAAAACAGGTGAAAAAAATAGCCATAGACTTACAAGGAGGGGCCCAAGCCATATCAAAAGACCAGCATCCATTTTGCAACCAACCACAACACTCTAGAAATGATATAGTAACCACTCAACTATGGTCGTAAGTACAGTTCTAACCAACTTACTGTAGCTCAGCAATTAAATAATTCCTGTAGTTCCAAAAAATGCATGCAAACTTGTGTGGTTAGAAGCATAACAACACTTATTGTTAGTACAACTTAAAGACTTAAAGATCATGCTCTCGAGTACATGCATGCAGTAGATTGTATATCTTTCATAAAGAGTATGATGTAAGAGGGAATGCATGGGGCATCACGATGGAATCAAACATCAAATAAGGCAAAACAACCAGTCCCAAAAATAGTAAAGTAGTCCTCAATTGCCATTTGCAGCATATGAGAAATTTGTTTGTTGAAAAGAGCTGGCTGACTGACTGAACTGTATATACACACACACACACACACACACACACACACACACACACACACAGGAGTAAATGTATGCCAAATACATACTACATAATAACATGACTAAAAAGAATGATTTTCTCTTTTTCATGCAAATTAACTGTTATCTGACATTAATTGTGATCTTGAATCTTAGCAGAAGTTATTACTTCACCACCTCCATGATGATGGTTCAACAATCCTATATAGTTGTACCAACATGGTTAAAGCAATGAAGGGGCATCAATGCTACTACTACAATGCATTGGTTATGAAGCGAGTTTCCTTGTTGTGTGGGAAACACTGCTCTTACCAGCTGGCCTCTGTAACACCTACCCCTGAAACCTCACTCCCACCATGATTTCGAACCATCATAAACGCACCACTTTTTTGAGACCCTTCCATTGGTGTACAGTAGTTCAGTACCTAAAGGGTAGGGGTGTAAATCGGATGGTTCGTCACGATACGATACGATACGATACGGTATCGATTCTCATACCCAGCGATACGATATTTGCCGATACCTCAAAAAAATTCTACAATACGATTACGATTCGATACAGGAGTATATCGAACGATATTCCGATATTATGATATTATATAGGCCTACCTATCTTAAACAACCCTCTACATTTTTATTAATTCACAAATGCAACCAAAATATTTAACATGAACATTTATCAGAGATTATTACATCCTGTACCTCAGTTGAGAATTTTTTTTTTTTTTTTTTTTTTTAAATAATAAAGAAAATAAACAATTGGAAAAACAATTCTGGCTGCTACTATGGGCTCAGTGCTAAAAGTCTTTTCTACAGATAACCAAATTACGAGCAATAGCAGAACATAAATACAATAGAACAAAGACACAAGTTCAATAAACAGTGCTTTTCAGGTTTTTCAGCTCAGTCTAAAATAAATTTTCAGAAATATAATAATCAAATGTAAAATAACTGCATAGTCTTCACTGTATAAATTAAATATAGATTAGTAACTTTTGATGTTACAAAGGTTATTTAGTCAGGAGCAGTAAGCACTTGTATTTTTCTTTGACAACATTAGATTTATTATTAGTTTGCTTTCACATTAAGAAGGAAAGCACGGATTTAATATAGCTTACTGATACACATGTGTTTTCTTTCTCAACTGTTTACATTAAGTAATCCCGAGCCTCTTTTATGCTCGTCTTGTTTCTTCGGGCAGTCCTTATATTGGGTCCTGATACATGAGTTTGAACGAGAACACACGCGTTTGCGGTAATGCATAGACAGACATTATGTGAAAATATGGACAGTGCCAAAATATAGGTGCCTATTTATACTACAGATATCAATATTTTACACGTGGCATCGATGCATCGTATCGTCAGACATCGTATCAATGTATCGATCCATATCGATGAATCGTTACACCCTTACTAAAGGGTGGAGCTAGACTCACTGCTGAATGTTGATTGGTTGACAGAGTGTTGTCAATTGTGCCTGCTACAAGGGGACTGAAGCATCTCCTTCACTCGTTCCACCATGCTGCTTGTGTGTTGGGCTTGTTTACATCAGAGTGCACAAACACAAAAAATATATAAGTGTATTTTATAATTTTATATTTTCATACTCATACACAATGTTGCGCTTCCTTCTTTGTGCAAGAATGACATCGGTCACTACTTTCCGGCATACACTACCCCTATCAAGTAATGGGCCTTTTGGTGTCGGAAATGCAAGCAGGATCAGGATGTACTGTCCCAAATTGTACCATACTGTACTGTACTGAACCGTATCGCTCGGTGGAAACAAGCCTTTAGTAATCATCAGAACATCCCAGGTGTAGAAATCACCCAGAACAATCTAGAAAACGCTTAGTTACCACCTAGCAATTGCCTTGCAACCATCCAGAACAGCCCTGTGAAACCACCTAGAAAGCACCAAAGCATAGGCACCATAAACTGCCCAGGAAACACCTATAATCACCATATAAACTGACCAGAAATGCCCTATTGACCACCCAGAACAACCAAGCAATGCCTTAGTAGAAATCTAGAAATGTGAACATCCTTAATAATCATTCTCAATACTCTAGCATTGTGGCAGCAAGCTGAGCATGCACAAACAGCACTCGCATATTCCCCAATAAATGTGAAAATCTGATTCCTCAAATCTTTCCCATTGCCTTGAAAGTAAAAGCATTAAGGACATTCACAGAGACATGAATGAACATCCTGCACCGAATGTTCTGAATGTATTGTTGGATGTCAAAGGGTTATTCTGTCCTGAGAAGAAACCATCATTTGTGGTGTTGAATGCTTGTGTTGCAGTGTTCCACTCCTGAAATAAAACCATCTCTGGGCTTCATTCTCTTGTCTCGCTGTAGCCTGTGTAACAGCGCAATCTCAATGGAAGCTGTCTATAGTTGGATTGATTGCTGTGTGCATGATTGTGCAATCCTTCCAAGTTTTTCCTTCCAGAAGCTGTTTTGCACACAAAAGGCTAAGAACTATCATCTGGCTTTTCTCTACATCCTCTTCTTTCCCCAGTCATGCGAGGTTGAAACGTCTGTACGCTCAGTAAGAGGCCAGATAAGCCTTCCCATCAGCCCTCTCACCCCCCTCACCCATGTTGGGGAAGATTTTGTTGATGCAAAGTCAGAGCTCCCCATGGCACTTCCACACTGGCACGTTTCAAGCCCTGTGCTCGGGCAAAATATCAGTGACATTCTGCATTCATGCAGCTTTTGTTTTGTGGGTCCAAAACAGAAGGGCAAACATGTTCATGTGTTGTTAACACATGTTTATTTGCATGAATTTCAACTTACAGTAATGCAAATTTAAGATAAGATGTGATTGCTTTATTTTAGCCCTGGGGCTCAGTTTATTTCCATGGAGGCCTGACGCAACAGGAAATCTCACGCGGAGATAGAAAAAATATCCTAGACTTTACTTCCTGTAAGCGATATGTAGGCAGGGTTCCGGATAACCCACAGAACCTGCCAGCAAATATATGCAACACATTCTTGTGAACACATTCATACACTCAAACATTCACGTTGGATTTATTATGGCAGTGTTTGACTGAATACTCCCTAAATTCTAAACTAAAATAATAAATAAATCTTGAACTCGTAAATTGTTTTAAACTTCATGGCAGGAGTGTTTTCCCTCAGTAATAACATACTAATTGCAGGGAAAATCCACTGAGAGCAAACTGGTTGTTTTTCTCAAGGGTTCAATGGTGGGAAACCAAGTGTGTCGATGTGATTGAGGACAGACGCGGTGGGTGCAAAGTCAGTTTGTTTTAAACAAAAAATGAACATAATATATTCAAACAAGGAAAATAAAGTGTCCGTAGAGATGCAGTAACTGCAAGGGGGTGTGGCGTCCTTGCTTGGATATTGTGAAGGACGGGGATCGCTGGAAGGTTTTCTTTTGTCTTTTGAATAACATGCACTGATGGATCCTGCACAATAAGACCAGAAATCCTTGAGTTAGCATGCAGTCCATTATCCAGTCCAGTCCATTTTCAATCCTGATCCACCGCACATTTTTTATGTCTCTCTTATCTGACACACGCAGTTCAGTTGATGGAGGTCTATATTAAATCAGGTGTATTAAATAAGGAAGACTTACAAAATATGCAGTGCTGTCGGTCCCTAGGACAAAAAGAAGAAGAAGAAAAAAAAGATTTAAACTAAATTAGTTTACTTATCCATACTGCTCCTCAGGCACAATAGTAAAGCTGCAAGTCATCTTTAACTCCTGTTATTTCTGCAGGATACACAGAGTCTCTAAACCAGAAGGCTGTAATAGACAGGTGTGAGTAACTTAACTATGGCTTTATATTTGATTTCAATGCACCTGTGGACATAAATATGCACCAAAAGCCGGAAATGTCAAAATTATTAGGAATGATTTCGCATAAATGGCCCTGAGGGGTTGATAAAGTGCTTTGTAGAGCCAGTTAAACTCTGACTCACAGAATTCAGGCTGTTTGTATCAGCATATTGCCAAAAGAGCTCTTATATAACTCAAGCCGGCAAGCTTAAACATGCAAATTGCTGAAGCTTGCAAGATAATGCTGTCTCAAGGCCATGGGACCTTCAGAGACATAAAAGTTTACACAAATTCACTGTCCTTCCCTTTAAATTTGTAAAGTGAAAATAAATAGTTTGAACATGTCAGATTGGCTCAACCACATTAATCTTCATAAAGAAATTATGCGAAGGTGGCAAAAAATTGTATTTTCCCCCATGTGTCATATTTTCCATGTTCATACAGCCATCTATGATGTAGGTGGGGGGAGTGACTGTCCAGCGCTCTCTCCACCCTCAATACCACGACTGAGGTGCCCTTGAGCAAGGCACCGAACCCCCAACTGCTCCCCGGGCGCCGCAGCATAAATGGCTGCCCACTGCTCCGGGTGTGTGTTCACAGTGTGTGTGTGTGTGTTCACTGCTGTGTGTGTGCACATTGGATGGGTTAAATGCAGAGCACAAATTCTGAGTATGGGTCACCATACTTGGCCGTATGTCACTTTCACTTCACTTCACTTTTATATTAGCGATGTGTAGTTGACTTCTGAAATGAGGTAAAGTCTCACCTCTGCATTTACTGTGGGATTTTTTAGTCCAATGCAATTTCATATTCCATTTGATGTTTGCAACATGTTTTCAAGTAATGCTTTTGAGTGTGTTAAGCCCAAAGTATACTCTGTATTTTAACTCTTTCATTCAAACAAACAAACAAATAAATAAATGGCAGTATTTTTGATCATTTTCACAAAACTTTCATGGCCCCCAGAATATTTTGTTGTATGAATATTTGAATATACCATAATAAAAAACGGACACACTTTATATTAGGTGGCCTTAACTACTATGTACTTACATCAAAAAATAAGTACAATGTACTTATTGTGTTCATATTGTATTGCAAAACACTTTTGCTGCTACTGAGGTGGGATACAGGTAAGGTTAGGGACAGGTTTGGTGGTATGGGTAGGTTTAAGGGTGGGTTAAGGTGTAAGGGATGGGTCAACAGTGTAATTATAAATGTAATTACAGAAGTTAATTACAGATGCAACTACATATAGGTATTTTTAAAAATATAAGTACAATGTAAAAACATGTATGTACACAATAAGTGCATTGTACCAAATTATTAGTTTAAATGTAACTACACAGTATTTAAGGCCACCTAATATAAAGTGGGACCTAAAAAACAAAAACAAAAAAACGGTTTATTCTAGCTTCATGCATTCTTTATTTTTGTCAATATTTGAGGGTAAGTGGGTAAGTTAAAAATTCAACATTTTGAACAAAAAGCTGAGAAAATCACGTTTTTTGTCAAAGACGTCCTCTGCATCAGATTCAGAATGATGATCAAAGCATGACCAGAGTCGATCACTTCCATCAAGCCTGCACAGTCCTTAACCACTTCCTGGGTTGACATTTCATTTGGTAACTTTAAGCAGTTTTGATTTATAATCTGTTTAATGCTTAAATATTGCGTTGTTTTACATATGCATCTGCTTAAAATTGCATGTTTCTGCTTCTTCTTTGAGGTGTTTGATCTAGACATTCAGTACTCTTTTACAAGATGCGCAATAGTGCCTTCTACTGTATAATAGTGAAAACATGCAACGCTGGAAAATTCTGTCAATGGTGGGGAAAGAGTAAAGGTCGTCTCACACTGAGTATAATGCGAAAAATTGAGGCAATTCGCCGACAAACGGAGCGTGAAACGATTGATCGCCTCAGTGTTGGGTAAGTTACAAAAAAAAAAAAGTAATCCACTACAAATTACTAATTACTTGTTTAAAATTGTAATTTGATTACATTACTGATTACTGCATTTAAAAAGTAATCAGATTACTAATTACTTTACTTTAAAGTTAACTTTACATTTCAAGTTATCAAACCTAAAAAAATACACTACAAAGAGATAGTTATTTCATTAATTTCATATTGACTGAAAAAAATACGTAAGTAGGCCTATTATTTGTATACCCTGATTCACTCTCAATATCAACAAAACTTTTCTTTCTTTCTTTTTCTCTTTTTTTTGGTTTTGTAAAATAAAGAAAACAAATAGGGTGCGCTTTCTGCATTCTCAGTCTCCATGAATATCTTCCTGAAACGAGTCACTAGAATGAACGAAAATGACATGAGAAATACAGTATATCTGAAGAAAGCTTGAAGTGTCTATTATTAAATTAAGTAAGTCATGTCGAAAACAAATATTCTCTGATAAAATAATCCATATGAAACCAACGCGAGGTCCAGTCTTTCCCGTCTGAGCTCACCTATAATGTGATCATGCCCACGCACATCGCGCTATAAGATAATCATCCGCGCGAAACCAAGCTTGAGACGCTCAAGTCACCTCTGTAGAAAGATTCAAGTTCATCTCGGCTACTTTTCGTTTTCGGAAGAAGACGCGGCTGTGAGGAATAATCCTTGAATTGTGATGCCGAAGCGGTTTAATCCAGCGGTTGATCTCATTCTGATAAGTCATTTTTTTACTTTATTAGGGTTACTGTGAAATAAACTTGGGTCTCACTTTATATTAGGTGGCCTTAACTACTATGTATTTACATTTGAATTAATAATTTGGTACAATGCACTTATTGTGTACATGCATGTTTTTACATTGTACTTATATTTTTAAAAATACCTATATGTAATTACATCTGTAATTAATTTCTGTAATTACATTTATAATTACACTGTTGATCCATCACTTACACCTTAACCCACCCTTAAACTTACCCACACCACCAAACCTGTCCATGGTCCACTGCTCAACAGCATTCAATTAAGATAAAGTTTGGTTCTACACCAGAAAGACAAACTATCATGCTTACAAGAATGGATCTTAAAATATAATTAGAATTACAAATAGCATCACTTGAAAATTTGTGATTATTAATGTTTTTTTCTTCTTAAAACCCACTTTAAACCATTATCGAGTGCTTGAAATAACTTCTGATTGTGATCTATAGTTGATTTTGATTCTCTAAAAGGCAGACATGCACTTTTTGTATGTTTTATAATGGATGAACACTACACCTGCTTCTCATAAACATCCTTTTTCTTATAAAAACCATGAGCATCTACAGAAAATATATTGTCATGATCTATTTGCTTTCATATTTCATGTGTAGAAAAGTCTTCTTTCATTGTTTTTTTCATACGGAAGCGCAGGAGCTTGACAGATCTAGAGTGAACACGCTATGACTCATAATACTCGCACACATGGAAGAAAACGGACCACATAATTCAGTGGAGAATTAATAGAAATTATGGTCCCACTTTATATTAGGTGGCCTTAACTACTATGTACTTACATTTAAATTAATAATTTGGTACAATGCACTTATTATGTACATTCATGTTCTTACATTGTACTTATATTGTTAATAATACCTTTATGTAATTACATCTGTAATTAATTTCTGTAATTACATTTATAATTACACTGTTGACCCATCCCTCACACCTTAACCCACCCTTAAACCTACCCATACCACCAAACCTGTCCCTAAACTTACCTGTATCCCACCTCAATAGCAGCAGAAGTGTTTTGAAACACAATATGAACACAATAAGTACATTGCACTTAAATTTTAATGTAAGTACATAGTAGTTAAGGCCACCTAATATAAAGTGTGACCGAAATTACATTCTGCATAAAGAACATGTGAGAATAAATCAGACACCAATGACTCTTTTTCGCACCACGAATGATCACACATGGTGTGAATAGCCCCATAGGGATGTACTGTTTTGATTCAAAAGCGTTGTTGCACCGTTTTTTCACACTCAGTGTGAAAAGGCTTTTAAGTGTACATACAATCTGCGTGACATACATTTTATCATAAACACTGTATTTGCACAGCCCGTTTTCTCTTGGTTGTTTGTATGCATGAACTAAGCGTTTGCATCAAAACTGTAACAGCAATTTCCTTTAGATCATGGCAAAACTCAGCAAGCTTAAAAGAGACACTGAGATGCCAACACAGGAAGAACATGCAAACACAAACAGCCAGGACTCAAACCAGTGACCTTGTTGTGAGGTGACAGTGTTTCCCACTGAGCCTCCATGCTGCCCCAGAAATGAACTCTTCACACACTTTATAATCTCATATTTTGTTTTCTCATCCATTTTTTGAAGAGACACCGCTTCCCTTGCCTCCTTGGAGAAAATGACTCAGCTCTGTATGCTGAAAAGACAATCCAGTGAGTCATACTGTAAGTCTCCCTGGTCACATCAATTCCGTTTGGTGTGCCATGATCACTGATTTTGGGCAGGCACAGACGATGCAATCAAAAGCAGATGGTGGTAGCGTTGGATATGTCTGTGATTGTTCCTATAGAATGCAGTGTTTGTATTTAGGGCATCTCTTAGTGGTCATACAGAGAGAGAAAATGAGTATAGTTACCACACACTGGTATAACATCTGCAGCTTGTTAAACAACCTACACAATAGCTTTTGGGTGTGCTAGTGTTCACAAAGTTTCTGTTAAACTTTCCAGTTATGGCAGCGCTAGATGAGATATTTTTAGGGTGACATTCTATGCCTAATTGCTCTAAGTTTGTTGGGGAAATTAAGGTAAAATATATAGTAGTCTGTAAAAATGCTGAATTTGAAAAACAGTATCGCTCAGTATTATCTCTTTATTATCCTAAAAAATGCAGAGGTAAGTTATATATATATATATATATATATATATATATATATATATATATATATATATATATAAAAAACTCATAATATATCTTTAGGTGTTCTTTCCGGCATCATCCAAACCCACAATCCTGCACAGCTGAGCTGAGTTTGGCATTTATCACCAGAGTCCTGAAGCTCAAAGCCGTGAGCGGCGGAAGACAGACTCTGTTCTCCTCCGGAGAATCACTGACTCACCCTGTCGCAAGGTGAAAAAAGCCAAATTCAGCCGACACTGCTGGTGAACGGAAGCTGAAAGCGCTAAGTGGGTGTTACTATGACCGCACAGGCTACACACGACTGTCTGAAACCATCAGTCATCCCTGAGGAGCCACCGCTTCAAATAGACATTTTAACTTACTACAACAATAGTTAGGGGGATTTATCGAGTAACACAAGCATAATATGTGCTGCATATTTACATTTACCGAAGGGCTTTTCACACTTGATATAGTTAACCCTGGATATTCTTAACCCCATCTTGCTTCACGTTTAACACTGCTCATAATTTACCCAGGGTTAACAATTAATCCTGTATATTAATGAGATGACATTTTCATACTGTACATTCCTAAACTGTGGATTAACATTCTTATTTGCATGTTTCCCCTGTTGAAAAAACAGCATATGCTGGTTAGGTTAGGTTAGCAACTGTTTTGAGCTGGTTTAAACTGGTCCATAGTTGCTCTTTAGCTGGTCATGAGCTGGTTTAAACTGGTCCTAAGCAACTAGCACCTGCTCAGGACCAGCTTAAACCAGCTCACAACTCCTAAGGCTTTTAAAAAGGTGCCTTTCAATGTGAAATATGTAGTGATAGCTCCTCCTATTGACGTCATAGTTTCCCTTGTTCAAGACCAGTAGTGTTTCGGGGGGCCGGTTCAGAACCAGGATCTGGGCACTCGCCAATAGGATTTTTTTTTAGTGGAAAAGCACAGCCCGGTTCAGGATTCTGCTCTGGCTCCAGCACCAGTCCTAGTGGAAAAGCAGTAATTGACTGGACAAACGCAGCATGTAACATGTTTACACAAAGGCTCGAGCATTACGCATCCTCATATTATACTTTGTATTGCTGACTTTATTACAACCCGAATTCCAGAAATGTTGGGACATTTTTTTAAAATTTGAATAAAATGAAAACTAAAAGAATTTCAAATCATGTGAGCCAATGTTTTATTCACAATAGAACATAGATAACATAACGAATGTTTAAACTGAGAAATTTTACAATTTTATGCACAAAATGAACTCATTTCAAATTTGATGCCTGCTACAGGTCTCAAATTAGTTGGGATCTTTACCATGGTGTAGCATCTCCTGTACTTTTCAAAACAGTTTGAAGATGTCTGGGCATCGAAGTTATGAGTTTCTGGAGTTTTGGTGTTGGAATTTGGTCCCATTCTTGCCTGATATAGATTTCCAGCTGCTGAAGAGTTCGTGGTCGTCTTTGACGTATTTTCCATTTAATAATGCGCCAAATGTTCTCTATAGGTGAAAGATCTGGACTGCAGGCAGGCCAATTCAGCACCCGGACTACTATGAAGCCATGCTGTTGCATTGTCCTGCTGAAATACACAAGGCCTTCCCTGAAATAGGGGAACATATGTTGCTCTAAAACCTTTATATACCTTTCAGCATTCATAGTGCCTCCCAAAATATGCAAGCTGCCCATACTGTATGCACTTATGCACCCCCATACCATCAGAGATGCTGGCTTTTGAACTGAATGCTGATAACACGCTGGAAGGTCTCCCTCCTCTTTAGCCCGGAGGACACGGCGTCTGTGATTTCCAACAAGAATGTCAAATTTGGACTCGTCTGACAATAGAACGCTTTTTCACTTTGAAACAGTCCATTTTAAGTCAGCCTTGGCCCACAGACCATGACGGCGCTTCTGGACTATGTTTACATATGGCTTCCTTTTTGCATGATAGAGCTTTAGTTGGCATCTGCAGATGGCACGGAGGATTGTGTTTACTGACAGTGGTTTCTGGAAGTATTCCTGGGCCCATTTAGAAATGTCAATGACAGAATCATGTGCCGATGAGTGATGCAGTGTCGTCTGAGGGCCCGAAGACCACGGGCATCCAACAAAGGTCTTCGGGCTTGTCTCTTACGCACAGAGATTTCTCCAGTTTCTATGAATCTTTTGATGATGTTATGCTCTATAGGTGATGAGATTTGCAAAGCCTTTGCAATTTGACATTGAGGAACATTGTTTTTAAAGTATTCCACAATCTTTTCACGCACTCTTTCACAGATTGGAGAGCCCCTGCCCATCTTTATTTCTGAGAGACTCTGCCTCTCTAAGACATCCCTTTTATAGCTAATCATGTTACAGACCTGATGTCAGTTAACTTAATTAGTTGCTAGATGTTCTTCCAGCTGAATCTTTTCAAAATGTCTTGCTTTTTCAGCCCTTTGTTGCCCCCGTGCCAACTTTTTTGAGACCTGTAGCAGGTATCAAATTTGAAATGAGCTCATTTAGTGGATAAAAGTTAAAAATTTCTCCGTTTAAACATTTGTTATGTTCTCTATGTTCTATTGTAATTAAATATTGACTCATGTGATTTGAAAGTCTTTTAGTTTTCTTTTTATTCAAATTGAAAAAAAAGTCCCAACATTTCTGGAATTCGGGTTGTATCAAAATTTCCAGAATGGACTTTTCAGATTATAAAGGTAAGAATGAAACCTCGTCTTCACTTCAATTCAAGTGGATTCCATAACCATTTGACATATGTTAATACGACTGTTTATACAGTGCACGGTGTTTCCATGACTGTCCAAAGCATGTGATTTTGAGGCATACAATTGGGTATCTGTTGCTAAACATCTAGCCGTACCATTCTATCACTGTATTGTTTCACAAAGTACAAGTTTGGCAATGCAGTGTGGGGTTAACAGCGCAAAACTGCTGCTAACCTTCTCCGGAACTAGGTTTCTTAACCCTGGCTAGAAAGCAGTGCTAACCCTGCTAAACTACCAGCGTGAAACATGCCTTTATTTGGTGTTAAAAGTGGGGTTTAGAATTAGGGCTGCACAATATATCGCATGCGATATTTAATGCACATCTTGTCAGCGGCTCTGTGTAGTAAATGCTGCTCCATGTGAAACCACGTATGTGATGTAAATTACCGCTGATTACAGAACCGGCTTTACTGACAAGATGCGCATTAAATATCGCATGCGATATATCGTGCAGCCCTATTTAGAATGGTGATAATCCAGGGTTCAGCTCAGTGTGAAAAGCCCTTGAAAGTTTTATGCATTTTGTGAGTAACTGCATTTTGGTTTTGTTTTCGGAGCAGGAAAGCCTAGGATTCAAACTCTTCTGTATCTTCACCCACTCATTAACTCATTCACTGATGGCTCATGACAGTAACACACAGAATCACTTCATGTTTGGCAATGAACAGTCACTCTGGAGAAGATTCCATTAATTATACAGTGAAATCATGTGCTGGTGCAACCCTTTTAAGACACTGGTGAGAGTTTTTGGCTTTTACACATGAGGTCATGTGTTTAGGTCTCGACAAGACAGATTGAGCGTCTCTCCTCACCGGCCCAAAGGGATTTCTCATTAATGTATCAGCAGTTCTAGCTCATATGCTGTCCCAGCCATGCAAGTTATGAGAGGAGAAAAGGCACAATTAAATACGCAGTTAAAAAAAGCTCAAGAGCCCAGGAGACAAGATGGTAAGAAGTCATTAAGCAGATGCTTGTATCCAAAGCAACTTACAGGGAAAATCTTCCATTGAGTAACCTACAGTATATCTTGTTTAATGGCGCAACAGTGTTATCCCACAGATCAACGTATGCACGAGTTCAACACTGCACTGGCTCCCTATTAAACATTGTATAGATTTTAAAATCTTGTTAATTACTTATAAAGCCCTGAATGGTTTAGCTCCTCAGTACTTGAATGAGGTCTTATTGCATTATAGTATTCCACGTCCACTGCGTTCTCAAAACTCTGGCCGTTTGATAATACCTAGAATATCAAAATTGACTGCGGGCGGCAGATCCTTTTCCTATTTAGCACCCAAACTCTGGAACAATCTACATAACACTGTTCGGGAGGCAGACACACTAAATACATGTGCATACACATAACATACTAATATGCTTCTAATATTCAAATCCGTTAAAGGATTGTTAAGCTGCATTAACTGGGTCAACCAGAACCGGGAACACTTCCCATAACACCCGGCCTACTTGTTACTTCGTAAGATGAATGGCATATACGCTAATATTAGTCTGTTTTTTTCTTATTCCGAGATCACCGTAGCCACCCGATCCAGTCCGTATCCAGATCAGATGGTCACTGCAGTCACCTGGATCCAGTCCATATCCAGATCAGATGGTGGATCAGCAGCTTGAGACGACCTCTACCGCCATGAACGTCAGCGGAGATCAGGACACCTAGATGAGCCCCAGAGACAGATCCCCAGTGAGGACCTCGTCACCTAGACAACCATCGGGACAAGACCCCGGGAACCAGATGAGTACTCAGCACAATCTGACTTTGCTGCAGTTGGAATTGAACTGCTGGTTCATCTGGTCAGAGGAGAACTGGCTCCCCGACTGAGGCTGGTTTCTCCCAACATTTTTTTCTTCATTCTGTCACCGATGGAGTTTTGGTTCCTTGCCGCTGTCGCCTCGGGCTCGCTCAGTTGGGGACACTTATTTTCCAGTGATATCGTGGACTTTATTGCACAGATACCATTTAAACTGAACTGAGCTGGACGATGACATCCTTGAATTCAATAATGAAATGCCTTTAACTGAAAATTGAGTGTTTAATCTTATCATTTTACATTATTGACACACTATTTTCCTATTTTGATATTTGAAAGTTGCTTTGACACAATCTATATTGTTAAGTGCTATATAAATAAAGATGACTTGACTTGACTTGTTGGTTACCATCCCAGATCTTTAACCACAACACCACTTAAAAACAGTTGGCCAGACTTGATTTTATCGATCTGGGATTGAGTGGATCGTTGTCGTTTGCTAATTGCTGCAGTCGTTTTATGTAAGTGACAGGTAAGTGAGAGGAGGGATTGATGCGTAATTGCCCAGCTATAAGGCTGCGACTTTGCCAATAAATTCAATGGAAAAAGAAGCTTTGGTAACACTTTAGATTAGAGAACACATTCACTGTTAACTGTTTTTTTTCCCTTAATAAACTCGTAATTTGCTGCTTATTGACAGTAAGTAAACTAGTTGTTGTAAAAGTGATGTTTAGGGTCGGGTTACAGGATCTAGAATATGGTAATGCAGAAAAAATAACTGCACATAATGTAAAAACGGCACATAATGTAATAAGTTTTACATTATTATTTTAATAAAATGTTCATAATGTAATAATTTTCTCAAAACGTAATAAAATCTTGAGCTCATAATGTAATAACAATTATTACATTGAGAAATTTATTACATTACAAACTCACCAAAACTATTACCAAATTTCATAATTGTAATAGGCTTTTTAAAAATAAAAACATCAGTGCTTCCAAAATTACATTGTAATGTACGTTTCAACATCCATTGCTCGATATCCATGCCCTTTAACATTGCTAAACCAAAGGGTAGAGCACAGTACCAACTACAGTACGGATGCTCTCATGGCTCTCATTGTTTTTATTCAAGTATCAAAATATTCTGCGTTCCAGAATTCTGATGTTGTTAGAACACATCAGAGAAAGGAGAAACACACCTAAAAGTATGAATATAAATTAATTATAAATGAGTATAATCGGTGTAGGTATAATAAGAAGACTTGCTAAATATAATTATAATAAACAGCAACAGTAATAGTATTATAGTGAAGAATAAGCCAAAGACAAGTTTTGTGTGTGTGTGTGTGTGTGTGTGTGTGTGTGTGTGTGTGTGTGTGTGTGTGTGTGTGTGTGTGTGTGTGTGTGTGTGTGTGTGTGTGTGTGTGTGTGTGTGTGTGTGTGTTATGTGAACCAAGGCCGTTGGTTTGATTTTGACATTGATGGGGAAATAAAGTATAAGCAGCCCAGTACTTATAAACTTCTAAAATATATATTTCCATTTAAAAATTACAGAAATTAATTACAGATGTAATTACATATAGGTATTTAAAAAAATATATAAGTACAGTGTAAAAACATGTATGTACACAATAAGTGCATTGTACCAAATTATTAATTTAAATGTAAGTACACAGTAGTTAAGGCCACCTAATATAAAGTGGGACCAAAAATAATTTGTGTGTATGTGTATACTCAAACAAATTTATTCTAAAAGGACATACATATTTCTTTTTAGAATTAATATGTACATGAAAAGACTAAGCAAATATGTTCACATCTGAGATTCATTTTAGCATTTAGAATAACTAAACTATAGCTAAACTTTAGTGAGGGGACATTGTTCCTATAGTATCATGAAAAAAAATTTAAAATTAAAATTCTGAATGCATTACTGATAGCCTAGAATGCGTGCAAAGAGTGCTCCCTTTATAATTTCAGTTGCACTGAGCCTGTTACTCATCTCAGTTCAATGGATGTGTCTGTGATTGGCTACACTGCTCAACGCTGCAAACATTGTAAACAGAAACATCAAATGCAAATATGAATAGAAGAGTTTGCCAAATATGTTATTATTACAATTTTAACTAAGGGTGCTCTTGTTTATTTATTTTGTTTTTATTTATTTATTTATTTTTGAGTTCCCTTTTTTTTTTTAAGTTTAGCTCTCTAAACTGGGCATGACACGATGCTTTCCATCTAGATTTAATATGGAATGTTACTTAAATATAGGAGCAGTTGGCAATCCTACTTTGCATGTTTTAAACACTTACAGTAGATTATGCTCTTTCTTTGGCCATGCATTAAATGCACTCCCTTGGAAGAGCACAGTTTTCTGACATATTTACTTTAATTTCTCAGGTAATGTCCGTGGCATGATGACAACGACAGTGGTTACATATAAATATATTTTAATTGTTTGATCAAAATTAAGGCATGTTCATTTTTATGAACAAATTTGAAAAGAAAAAAAAAGCTTCCAAAATCTAATGTAGTAGATTGTATTATCAACCTCAGGCAACAGCAGCACGGAGCATGAGTTAAATGAATATTTCTTCACAATAACAGTTCACAATATAGCCTAATAAGCCTAATTTTCTTTTAATGTTACAGCTTATTTCACATAAAACTACTATGCTTTGTTTTCAAATTTATTATATTGAAAGATAAATATAATATTGTAAACATTAATATAAATTATGTGCTGGTATTACCTTATGAACTGTGATTACATTATAAGTTGCCACTGTGTTCATAATGTAATACATTTCTCATACAATAACATTATGTGAAAAATTATTACATTTAAAAATTATTATTACATTATGAGCTCAAGATTTTATTACGTTTTGAGAAAATTATTACATTATGAACATTTTATTACAATAATACTTATTACATCATGTGCAGTTATTACATAATGAGGTGCTACAGTCCACTTTAGACATTCTACTAACTATTAGTAACTTTGTAACTACATGTCAACTAATTCTCATTAATTTGCAACTACATGTCTACTAACTCTCAGTAGGGTAGGTTTAGGGTTAGTAGAATAAGTTGACTTATACTTGCAAAATTTCTCATAGTCAGTATGTTGTATGTTGTGGACCCATCAAAATAAAGTGTTAGAAGATATTAAGCAGACAGTCTACTGATACTCTAATGACTGCTAGTCGATGTAGTTACAAAGTTACTTGCTGTTAGTAGAATGTCTAAAGTGGAATAAAGTGTTACCAAAAAATTGCTTTGTAAGTACTAATAAATAGCCAATATGCTAGTGATATGCATGATAATTATCAACTAGTTAATAGTGAATAGCGTTCTAAAGTGTTACCCATTCTGAATTTTTAAAGCAAGTTCCTAGAGCGTCCAGCTACTCTCATATTGAGATTTTTTTTTACCCATGCACGCTCTTGTAATTTTCCAGTGGCTGCAAAATTCTATATTTTGATACAAGAAGTCCTCAATAAGATGGTTACATGATACTTGACCAGCCCGATGGTCCCTCTGGACAAGCTAATGGATTCTCTTGAAATGATTTCCTGCCCAGATGTGATTGTGATTCTGGCTGATAGACTGAAATACTAATGAGTGTGTCTTGAAAGGATTAGCATCATTATCTTTTGGCTGCATTGTCCCATCAGTACTGACTGGTCCATGCACTGAAATTCTCATTCCGTATAAAATTCCTAATGAACTCACACCATAAACTCAATGACGAACACATGTGCCAAATGTGATGACTTGTTAGTAAATCAAAACACATGCAATTTAACCCACAACCAAGTCATGACTTTCATGCAATGTCATCACTGAACATCATCATGACCTGTTTACAGAGACAATCCATCTGGATCGACCTGAAATTAAATGCCTTGTCAAGGCCAAAATGGAAATGGCTGTCCCTGCAGGGATCAAACCGCATTCCTTCCAGTTTCCAGACCTTAGTTTTAACCACTACACCTCACCACCTCATATAGCACCAACATTCTTCTGCATTCATACAGCTCTTTTTTTTTAGGAGAGCACCTCAATGTGTCTAAAGCATGTGTGTCAACCGCCAGACCTTTTTAATACAGTTTGAAGACTTTTTGAAAGCCTTTAAGCTGTATGACAAATTGAGCAGCAAGAGAAAAGCTAAATCTGCTATCTGGTTAAGTCTCAGTTGGCTCTGCTTAACCTGCAGCTACCGCTAATGAAAGGAATGTGGCATGCTGTAATTTTCAGCCCACTGGAGATTTCCTGTGAGTCAGGAAACAGCATAGCGCTGACGGTTAGAGAACATACTGCTGATTCAGAACACAAATCCGATTTCTATGGATTGCAAGTGTGAACGCCTGCATAATGGAACAACAGCTGTTAAATGATGGACTCTTTGGTGAATAAACCAATCTTTAACTCGTTTAGGTTAATGAAAAATATATGTTATTCATAAACCATATGTTTCAGTTCAGGTGATATTAATCAAGTCACTTCGAAAATCCGCTTTGGCTTCACTTTGAATCTCAGAGGAGCCGATAGATCATTTTGTTTCCAAAAATATGAGCAATGCTGTGCAAAGGTTTTAGAAAGAAAAAGAGTTGGAATGGTCCTTTGAGTGCCAAAACAAATGTTTTATTTGCATAATCACAAATGGGTGATACTCGTCGCTGGATATGGTATTGTGTGAAATTCGGACTACCATTATTTGGCATACTTTACCAGTCTGATCTCACAAGAATTTGTTGATATTCACATGCAATATTAAATGCACATTTTTGTGTACTTTCTGCTCGCTCCCATATTGCTTCCTGTCATGTTCTGTCCTGTCTCCCACATTGCTTTTCCATATACTGTGTGCTGAAACATACAAGAAGGACATATGGGCAGCATCTAAAATATATTTACAAATGATCATCTATAGAAACAAGTTTATAAACAAGCTTTGGTAACACTTTAGAGTAGGGAACACTTATTCACTATTAACCACAACTTTTCCCTCAATAAATTCCTAATTTGCTGCTTATTAATAGTTAGTAAGGTAGTTGTTAAGTTTAGGTATTGGGTAGGATTAGGGATGTAGAATAAGGTCGAATAAGGTAGTAATTAAGCACATATTAATGCCGGTTGAGCTAGAAGTTGATTGTACCTTGTTTTATTGTTGTTTTGTGTTTTTTTTTTTTTTTAATCACAAAAAAATGTTTTATAATATTTGAAATTCTGGTAGTTAAGCTGTTGGAATGCTGTTTAAATGGAAAACAATTTGACCAACTCTAGTTGTTTTTAAATGTGTTGAACAAATAAACGAAACCGGACCTTAAAATAAAGAGACTAAATATGAAAATGGCACCAGAAATCACAGAACAGAATGAAACTGTAATATAAAATTATGTAAATGTGATGGCGTTAAATACAAAAATAATCAATCTATTATTTCCATGAATTTAATACTTTATTAACCTAACATAATTCATAAACATTCGTAAAATCTCTGAAGTTGTTTATACTGTATGTAAAATGCTTAAGTTTGCTGTCAATATGAGAATAATGTATGTTTCAGTGCCTATGCATGTGTATACAAAATGTGCTAGAACCACATTTCATGTATTAATGACTATGATCATATTGGGCATACGTAACTGAGAACATTTGTTCCACCGCTGCAATCTAGACACCCCAATTGACTTATTAAAATTTGAAAGTGCACTTGACTGCAGAACGCATCTGGATATAAGCCTGACTATATATATTTTTTTTCCCTAGCTGATTATCATGTGATGAATTACTGTTGCCAAAATTTACAGAAACAGTTAAAATAATAATTTTTTTTTAAATCCTTTGTCTGTCACGCCTATTTTACATAGAAATTAGCAGTGTTTTGTTCTGAAAAAAATCACACTGAAGCTATTTCAGTATTCATGGCTCAGCCCTATTCCAACATTAAATTGTTGCTGGTTAGTGAATGAGATGCCAGTCTTTGCACTGAAAACCATGCAGAAAATTGGCGCAACTGTTCAGCAAATTCACCCCCTGCTCTGTAAGTTGTAGCCGCATGATGCAATCAGTAAGAAACGGAATAGCATACAAAGCAGAAAAAAAGCACTGGAATGAGAAGAAGGAGAGAGAGCTGAGATAAAAATAAATGGCACTACTGTTGGCGAAGGTCTGCGCGGACGATAATACTAACAATCTGCTGCAGAACACTGCCAATGTGTACAGGAAACACAGCGGAACTGCGCCGGGAGGGGGTGAGATGCATACGCACATACACACATATACACATATGATCGCTCCAACATCCAGAGAAAGACCAAAGAAAAATCAGACGAAACCCAAACAAATATTCATAAACAAAACTCAACACAGTTCTAATTCCAAAAACACACTCTGAAAATAAATTTTTGAACATGAGGCCTCACAGACTTTCTGGTCTTGGCTGCTTTTCCTGCACAGCTTTCTGGGTATTCAGCATGGTGGGAGCACATATCTGGATGTCTTTAGCAACAGATGCGACAGGACGGTTTAGGGAGCGTCTGGGTCACAGACGTCACACAAACACACCCACATGTACACACAGGACTGTGTGTGACTGGCAGAGAACTTGTGTTGCTGTGAATAAAAACTAGCAGAGTGGTGCTTCATGGGAACCGTCACCAAGAGGAATCTTTTAAATCTTTTAGCGTTTGTTTGTGAACATCTGGATGCCAAGATCAGGAGCGTTTAGTGTCTTGAAAAGCACCATAAAAATGCATCAAAAAAGAGAGCAGTTCTTTCATTTTGTCTTGAATTTTCCATGACACTACACACCTCGATTAATAAGTGCTGTAAAAAGGTTCTTCATTATAAATTTATGATCCCTCATGTTAACAAATTGAACAGTGCTATTATTACTATTACAGTACTATTAATTAATCTAATGCAATTAATTATTTGTTTTTGTTTTGTTTGTTTTTTTCTCATCAGAATAAATGAACTCTTTCCCTTATTTATTCATTTCTTCATTTGGTCCCACTTTATATTAGGTGGCCTTAACTACTATGTACTTACATTTGAATTAATCATTTGGTACAATGCACTTATTGTGTACATACATGTTTTTACATTGTCCTTATATTTTTAAAAATACCTATATGTAATTACATCTGTAATTAATTTCTGTAATTAAATTGATAATTACACTGTTGACCCATCCCTCACACCTTAACCCACCCTTAAACCTACCCAGACCACCAAACCTGTCCCTAACCTTACCCGTATCCCTCCTCAATAGCAGCAATACTGTTTTGCAATACAATATGAACACAGTAAGTACATTGTACTTATTTTTTGATGTAAGTACATAGTAGTTAAGGCCACTTAATATAAAGTGTGACCTTTCATTTATTTAAAGTCGCCAGCCATCTCCATAATTTTTCAGCATTTTCATCATCGAAACTTTCATGGCCCCCAGAA
Organism: Acrossocheilus fasciatus; assembly: GCA_036784905.1. NCBI lineage: Eukaryota > Metazoa > Chordata > Actinopteri > Cypriniformes > Cyprinidae > Acrossocheilus > Acrossocheilus fasciatus. The sequence continues at coordinate 27,725,513 of CM071956.1, forward strand.
TATTTTGTTGTTTTAATAACTTATCATGCAGTTTGTCAAAAGACAGAAAGAACAGAGCATTTGCTTTAAAAAAAAATAATAATAATAATTAATAAAATCTAGCTACATACATTATTTTTTTTTTTATCAACATTTGAATGTTGGGAAGTTTCATGAAAAAAAAAAATGAACAAAAAGCTGAGAAAATCTAGATTGGATTCAGATTTATGATCAAAACATAGATGTCGTAGATCGAAGTCCATCGAAACCCCCAAAGCCTCACAGTTCTAAACCACTTTCTGGATCGAGATTGCATTTGCAGTTTTGATTTCTATGCTGTTCAAGGTTTGATGATTGCATTATTTTACATATGCATCTGCTTTCATATGCAATCACTTGTTTCTGTTTCTTCTTCACTGCATTTTGATCCAGATATTCAGTACTCTTTCAGAAGATGTGTAATAGCGCCCCCTACCGTATAACAGTGGAATGTTATGACCTCAAGCCACCAGATCCAGTCTGTATCCAGATAAGACGGTCACTGCAGTCACCCGAATCCAGTCTGTATCCAGCCCAGATGGTGGATCAGCAGCTAGAGATGACCTCTACAGCCCTGAACGTCAGCGGAGACAGGACAACTAGATGAGCCCCAGAGACAGATGCGCTCCGAAGACCTCATCGTCTAGACGGCCATTGGGACAAGACCATGGGAACCAGATCCTCTGCACAATCTGACTTTGTTGCAACCTAGAATTAAACTGCTGGTTTCGTCTGGCCAGAGTATTACAGAGCACACTATTTCGACACACTATTTCCCATTTTTAATACTGTAAAGCTGCTTTGACACAATCTGCATTGTAAAAAGCGCTATATATATAACGGTGACTTGACTTGACTTGACTTTGCAAGTACAAGAAAAACCAGCCCTGCTTGGCAGAAAAATAAACTTTTTTTTTTTTCTGTTTGTTTGTTTCTACAGATGGACACAGAGACTTCAAGAGTTAGGTTCACCCAAAAATGAAAATTCTGTCATTTACTCACCCTCATGTTGTTCCAAACCCTTTGGAACACAAAATAAGATATTTTAATGAAACCTGAGAGATTTCTGTTCATCCATTGAAAGTTCAGGTAACCAAAACTCTATTCTAGAAGGTAGTAAAGGTGTTTTAGAAGTATTCCATATTAATTTTTTTTTTCTTTGTTTTTTTGTGAAGAGATGAGATTATATATATATATATATATATATATATATATATATATATATAAATAAAATAAATAAATAGACAGATTTAATCGATTTAATTTATAAGTTAACAGATTTAATTTAGGCTTATATTTCATATAAACATATATAATACATACATAACTGAGACTTATCACAGCACTTAAATATTATTGCTCTTTTGTTGGTTTTAATTGCTTCTATTGTCCTCATTTGTAATTTGCTTTGAATAAAAGTGTCTGCTAAATGCCTAAATGGAAATGGAAATGCTGGAAAATTCTATCAATGGCAGGGAAAGATTTAATGCCAGTGCAACAAATAACAGGCTACAAAAGGGAGTTTTCGCAATGATGCCATAGAATAACCATTTTTAGTTCCTCAAAGAACTGTTCAGTGAACAGAACTTTAAATAACCATTTTTTCTTCTGCTATAAAGAACCTTTTGTGCACTTGAAAGTTTTCATGGATGTTCTTCATGGAACCATCGATGCCAATAAAGAACCTATATTTCTTTGGAGTGTACATGAGCAGCTGGATCCAGTATATGACTCCACTCAACTGTAATCATGACTTTCCAATGTCACAGTGCACAGTTACATCAGTGTTAATGATGGTGATCTATCAAACCTGGAAACAATGCTGGCAGCCTCAGCGCGATCCTACCCACAGGCCACAGTTGCACCTCAATGTTATTCCGATCTTGTAATAACATTTGTGTCTCTAGAAAAATACAGTGTATTAGAAGTCACATGTCTGGAGAGAGGTTAATGACACACATGGGACTGAAGTGATGAGGTCTATGATGTGCCAGGAGTCAGGGTTGCTTTAGGAGAGTTCACCTTAAAGGCAGAGAGGCACTGAAGCAGATCAAGACCCACTGAGCCTTTTGAGCAATGACACTCACTCGCTCACTACTGTATAACCTTAACCAGACCACAAGCACACACAACATCATATGAACGACTCCTGAATGCCCGTGTGTCCTTCAGCACTGCTGGATGTCCATTACAGCTCTATTACATTGTTATAAAAAAGAAATTAACATTACTCAGCTGTAGTTTGGATATGATGGAAAAATAAAGAATCTAAAATAATCTTAAACATGACAAAATCGCCATAACACCATATCGTAATCAGATGCAACACGAGGCTGCGGCATGCAATAAATGTTATCTTTTGCACGTTAATCAGAGTTTTTGGCCTAATCGGCTGTGACGGCAATATGCCGCAGTGAATTCTATTTTTGGAATGGTTTCTATTTCTGGATGCAAACTGTGTGTCCAATGACTATGAAAACCTTAGGTACTGATTATATGCATTGTAGTAGACTTAAAAAGGTTCAGTTTGGTCACACTTTAGTTTGGGAACCAATTATCACTATTAACTACAACTTTAATATGTGCTTTATAAATACTAATAAACAGTCAATTTGCTAGTTATAATAAGGGTCTTAATGAAAAGTCTATAGCCCCTTTCGCACCGCTTTAGTTCCAGAACTAAAAGTACAGTACTAAAGTACTGGGACGATTTTGCGCAAATTATTTCCCAGAACCATTTAAAGGGTTGCATTCGCACCGACAGTGGGTACTAGGAAGTGACATAAGCTGGTCGACAGCGACGTCATTTGTGCGCGGCGCTCAACAACGAAAACAAAGAAGAACAACTTTAACAACAGGAGGATGGAGGACGTGATCGGAGCTGTGTTTTTGTTGAGTCTTGCGGGGTTCACAATAATGGACATGGAATGATGTCAACGTATACGTCAAGCGATTGAAAGATCGGAAAGGAGTTCAAAATGTTCAAAAGTGCCTGCACTTCAGCGTCCGTCCTTCTATCGCTGTTCTCCATTCTTGCGAAATATAAGTTAATGCGATGTTTACACAGTATGTGTTTACATGCCGTTTTAAATCATGGCGGGTGAGGGCGTTTTCGTTCATGGAACTGTTTTAGACCCTACTCTGAAGTAGGAGCTAATTAGTTCCTCCAAACAGAGTTCCGAGAACTAAAACAGTTCCTAGTTCCCGCGGTGCGAACACGCCAAAAAGTGGCTAGTTCCACAATTAGTTCGGGTACTATGAAAAGGTTCCTACGGTGCGAAAGGGCCTTATAACATATTTTGGTTAAAATTTCTCAATGGTAGTGTAAAAAACACCCTTTTCCCCCCAGTCAAAATCAGCTCTGTTTTCAGCAAGCCGTTTTTTAGTCCATGTTGCTTTAAATGCTAATGAGTCTGCTGATCCCACCCCCCTCTTCCGTGGAGTGACGAGCATGCTGTAAACTTCAGCCACGAAACTGGCTAACTAGCACATTACTAGGAAAGGCGATTTGCAAAGATTCATAAAAAAAACCCTTATACTCACTTCTTCTGTAGATGAAGCTGGATCACGAATGATTTGCGCAAACATAGATGCATTTATGTAGATCAGGGATCGGCGCATTCACTTCAAAGCGAAAGTAACGTTAATCCTCTGCGTCTTCAGCGGCTCAGATGTCGGGAGTAACTGATGACTGCTACGTTCATTATTACATCCAACAACAGAACACCTCAATCACTTAATCGGAGACATCTTGTCCTCCCCTGCACCAGAGTTGACACAATTGCGGACGGACGACAGCTCAGTGAGGTCTTGTCAATCAACTATTGTGGAAGCGAACTGTACAGAGCTACATCAATCTGACAGGAATCTCAGAACAGTCTGATTTGATAAAGGGGGTTTTAAAATAGGGATTTAAAAAAACACTGGGTGGATTTTTATCATTATAGGATGGATCTGTACACATACTTCCAACAGACATTTATGTTCAAACAACTTGTAAAGTGAATTTTGCATCCGATGACCCCTTTAATAGTTTTAGGGCTGCTGATTTAACTCGTGAATTTAATTAGTTGGTTATGAAAAAATAACATGTTAAAAATGGTTAACACTTTTAACACACCCTACCGGGCCCAGACCTACGTAAGTCAATTTACACTGATTGGCGGAATCATATTGACTGTTTCTGAATGAATCTGCATTTTGGGTGTTCAGCCATTTGAACAAATTGATTGAAAGTGAAAGTGAAGAGACGTGTGGCCAAGTATGGTGAGCCATACTCGGAATTTGTGCTCTCCATTTAACCCATCCAAGTGCACACGCACAGTAGTGAACACACACACACCGTGAACACACACACACACCGTGAACACATACCCGGATTGAATAAATGATTCAATGACTTACTCTTTAAGATATTTACCACCATCTACTGGCAGTTTTTGTTTCTTATTTAGAGTATTTAGAGTACCGTTTATTTATTTATTTTATTTATTTATTTATTTTTGCATATTTCCATATCAATAATAATAATAATAAAACAATTAAAAGGATCAATATGTAAATTCTGTCACTATTTATTCACCAGAATGTTTTTTTTTTTTTATATATATATATAATAAAAAATATATTTTGGTTAGCATTGACTTCCATTGTAAATAAATAAAAAAAATACTGAGACAATTTTCAAATGATCTTCTTTTATGTTCCATGGTTTATGTTAGGATGTTGCAGCCTAAAAGTTTGTTTGATAATTTCTATGTTGAATCTACCTTTTTGTAGTGTTTATGTGATGTTTAAACAGAATAATGAATTTAAATTACAATTTGGGGAAAATTTCTCAGCCAAATTTGATGTGTGATTAATTCGCGATTAATTAGATGAATTAATCAGCACATTGTTTAATTAATTTGATTAACATCCCTAATAGTTTTAATAGTTAAAATGGTTGATTTTTTACTAGTTTGATTATTAATTATCCATTTCGCTCCACCCACACATTCTTCTGATTGGCTTTGATGTGTGATGTGTTTTGTAGCTGAGTCTTGTCACTGGAATCTTATTGTATCATTTTTATTTAGGAGATGGCTTAATATAACTTGAACAATTTGCTTTTATAAGACACTGACAACCACAATATAATATATAGCCATCAAAGTCAATGAATAATTCATACAGTATAACTTCAAAATTAACAGCACCATTCTACTCAACTGGATCATTTAAGTTAGCATTCATGTCCATAGCACAAACAGTGCTAGATGAGTTTAATAAGTTTTCTCATTAAAGAGTCCTAAGTATCAGCAACATTCATGCTTGCAAACACCGCCAATAAACAAATAATTAAAAATAAACCAAAAAGTTGAAAGAGAATAAAGCTTAAGGCTCATAAGGCTTCAGAAAAGACTTATGTAGTGCAATTACACAGTATCACATAATTAGCATTGTGTTACTGTTATAGCAGTGCTGGAATTAAATGTTAAATGAATGATGAAATTCACACATCTGTTACTGTTATAATTCAGAAAATTGTAATCTAGCAGTTGTTACCCAGCGGCCACTGAGACACGAACTATGAATCTTGCAGTTCTGGAGAATGCAGGTGCAGAGCCAGCACTCCTCATTACAGCGTCTGGAAAAGAGCTGTTACTAAAACACCAACCAAAACATCTTTATGTGACGCAAAAGTCACATTTAAATAGTTTAAATATCAGCTATTGTCATCAATACAAAAGACTAGAGGAATTTTGCATTCAGCATTCAGACTCCCTAAGTGCTTTACATAAGCAAAAATGCCTCCTCACATTTCAAGCACTTGAAGGTATTAAATGTAATGAAAACACTTGACATCTAATAAATGGTCAGGCCCACACAAAATCTGCACACGCAGAACTCCACAGAAGCACTTTCATATTCATATGAAAACTGAACATTTTACTTTGTTTAAATCCATTCCACTGAATTCAGATACAGATTTTTCCTCAAAACTATCAAAAAGAGATTCTAGGTCTAGGTGTCTAGGTCTGTACGTGACCAGTGAGCTCTCAACCGGGTCTTTGTGTTACAGTGGCTTCTCATGAAGGCCATGTGGCCATAGATAATGAGGACAGATCACCCCCGTAATGAACGGCAGCCACTGACCCCCGACTGAGCAAGAGTGATGGTGTGACACCAGATGAAACGAAGAGGGAAGTGAACAAGAATTAAACCCTTTCAGATGTGATTACTGTGGGAAACCACCTGTTCATTATCACAGCTCTCTTTTTTCCTTTAGTCTGAAGTTTTATTTTGCCAAAGTTGGTTGTTGTTTAAGGCAGTAGAACACATCAGAATTTCATGAGAAAACTATAAGAGGCTGATTGCGTATATGAATTTGCATGATGTGATATGTAAAATTTTTAGAAAGATAAAAAAAAGAAAAGAAAAGAAAAGAATGAGCAGAAAATTCCACCCCTAAAACATAAATGTGACCCTTGACCAAAAAAAAAACAGTCATAAGGGTCAATTTTTTGAAACTGAGATTTATACATCATCTAAAAGCGGAACAAATTAGGTTTCCATTGATGCATGGTTTGTTAGGATAGGAAAGTATTTGGCTGAGATACAACTACTTGAAAATCTGGAATCTGAGGGTGCAAAAACATCAATATATTGAGAAAATCCCCTTTAAAGTTGTCCAAATGAAGTCCTTAACAATGCATATTACTAACCAAAAATTATGTTTTTATATATTTACGGTAGGACATTTACAAAATATCTTCATGGAACATGATCTTTACTTAATATCCTAATGATTTTTGGCATAAAAGAAAAATCGATCATTTTGACCCATACAGTGTATTTTTGGCTGTTGCTACAAATATACCCCAGCGACTTAAGACTGGTTTTGTAGTCCAGGGTCACATATGTCAGTGGAATTAGCCAACAATTCACCAAAATTTTAAAGTTGGGGCTTGTAAAAAATTGTAAAAACAAATTCATCCGAGCCTTATCGAATGTATATACTGAGTAATAATTACACGATTCTAAAGTACTATCATTTTAAAAGAATGATTAAATGATTTATTTTTGCACGTCCTTGATAAGCATCGTTGTGAGTGTGCAAACCCCGGAGTATGACGAAGAGGGAACTCGCGATGAATCAAACATCAAATAAAGGAAAATGACGAACAAAAAATAGTAAATTAGTCATCAGGTGCCATGTTCAATACAGCAGCATCTCAGAGATCTTGAATCAGTTAATTTGCAGAAGTAATTACTCCACCACATGCATGTGACGTCATTAACAACGGCTCTATATTGTTGAACTAATGCGGTTCAAACAACAGAGATGCAACCGTGTTTGGGAAACAGTCGTGACTAGCTAATTCTTTCCACATCAATGCATCGTACTATGGTGGTTAATCAGCATCAGCTATGGTGCACTTTAATAAAGCAAATCTCTCCCGTGAACTGCCAAAATACAGGCAGCATATTACATGTTCCGCCAGACATAGTAATATACTGGATCACAGCAATAAAGGATGCATATCACTCTGTCCCACGGGCAGCTTTAGGACTCTCTGTTTGGTTCATCTCATACCAACCTACCGGCAGAATCTGAAATCAGCTAAACCTTTATTACGGACTGTAAAAAGATGGACCAATGAAGCAGAGCGGGATTTACAAGCCTGTTTCCACCTCACTGACTGGACTGTTTTTGAAGCTGCTGCTACCGAACTGGACAAGCTCACAGAGACTGCAACATAATATATCAGTTTATGTGAGGATATGTGCATTCCTACCAGGTCTCATTTAACCTACAACAATGACAAACCATGGTTCACTGCAAAACTCAGACAGCTCCGTCAGGCCAAAGAAGATACTCGCCGGAATGGGGACAGATTCTTGTATAAACAGGCCAAATACACACTGGAAAAGAAGATCAGAGTGGAAAAGAGGAATTATTCTGAAAAGCTAAGAAACCAATTCTCTTCCAGTGATCCTGCTTCAGTGTGGAAAGGTCTGAAAGACATCACCAATTACAAGACACCATCCCCCAGCACTGTGGAGAATCAACTACTGGCAGATGATCTGAACGAGTTTTATTGCAGGTTTGAAAAAACACCATTCACACCTCCTGCAACCCAGCCCCACCCCCACTCCCCCTCCTGTACTGCGGATCAGTGAAGATGATGTGCATCAGGTCTTCAGAAAGAACAAGAGAAGGAAGGCACCAGGCCCAGACGGTTTGACACCAGCCTGCGCTGACCAACTGTCCCTCATCTTCACACAGATCTTCAACAAATCACTGGAGCTGTGCGAAGTCCCCTCATGCTTCAAACGCTCCACCATCATCCCCGTCCCAAAGAAACCCAAAATTACTGGATTTAATGACTACAAACCTGTGTTTCTAACATCTGTGGTCATGAAATCATTTGAAAGACTGGTTTTGGCTTATCTGAAGGATATCACCGGACCCTTACTGGACCCCCTGCAGTTTGCCTACAGAGCAAACAGGTCTGTGGACGATGCAGTCAACATGGGACTGCACTACATCCTGCAACATCTGGACAGACCAGGGACTTATGTGAGGATCCTGTTTGTAGACTTCAGCTCCGTTTTTAACACCATCATCCCATCACTCTTCCAACCCAAATTAACTCAGCTCTCCGTCCCCACCTCTGTCTGTCAGTGGATCAACAGCTTCCTGACAGACAGGCAGCAGCTAATAAAGCTTGGAAAATTCTCATCCAGCACCCGTACAATCAGCACTGGCGCCCAGGGTTGCGTCCTGATGACGAGTCTGCTAACAGGAGGTTGAAGAGCTAGCTGTCTGGTGCAGGCTTAACAACCTGGAGCTTAACACACTCAAAACTGTGGAGATGATCGTGGACTTCAGGAGAAACCCCCCTGCTCTCCCTCCACTCACCATCATGGACAGCACTGTAACAACAGTGGAGTCATTCAGATTCCCGGGCACCACAATTTCTCAGAACCTGAAGTGGGACACTCACATTGAGTCCATTGTGAAAAAGGCCCAGCAGAGGCTGTACTTCCTTCGCCAGCTGAGGAAGTTCAACCTACCACAGGAGCTGCTGAAACAGTTCTACTCCACCATCATTGAATCTGTCCTCTGCACATCAATAACTGTCTGGCTCAGCTCAGCTACCAAATCTGACCTCAGAAGACTACAGAGGGTAGTCCGGACTGCTGAGCGAATCATTGATACAACCCTCCCTACTCTACAAGAACTGTACTTATCCAGAGTGAGCAAAAGGGCTGGCAAAATCACTCTATATTGACGTCCAGCACACTCCTTCTTTGAGCTGTTGCCATCTGGTTGACGCTACAGAGCTCTGAGCACCAGAACGGCCACAGAAACAGTTTCTTCCCTCAGGCAATCCATCTCATGAACACTTGACAATAAACTTGGAACACACAACACTATTACATATTATTTATTTAACACACATACTTATTTACATTTCAAATTTGCACATATCATACCTGTAAATACATAATTGTTTATATTATATATTGTGTTTTTGCTATTTTGTACATTGTCTATTTTGTATATTATTCTTTTTATTATCTGTGTCCTGTCGCTGTCATTGTGTTGCACTGTGGAGCTTCTGTCACTATAACAAATTCCTCATGTGTAAACATACCTGGCAATAAAAGCTCATTCTCATTCTCAAATAAGTGACTCCATTTTTGACTGACAGCTCTCCATGTTGAGAGAAATCGGGAGTAAGTGCAGAGGCGTTGTGTGAACATGATCTTACTGTAGATCTAGACTAAATGTGAACATGCATTTACTCATTTCACTTGCACAAAAACAATTCAGTATTCCTCAAAATTAATAAAAACAGTGAAATGCAAACTCAGAATATGATGCAAACCTGCAATAATTAAATGTTAAACACCACAAATATCCTATTTAATACCATTTTATTAACCAGCTGCCGACCCAGTTCAACCATATTAATACACAAAAGATAAACATAAGATTTATTTTATTTTTTTGTGATCGAGAAGAAATTGTGTTTAACTTTCTTTCCTTACGTCATCTCAAAAAGAGACTTTGGTCATTCCAATGCAGAATGGCAGCACAGCTGAAAGGTTTGTTTGAGATTTTTGAATTCCTGAGGCTTATTCATTTCACTTTTTGTGTGAAAGGGCTTTTACATTTGCCAAAAATAGAATTTTTTTAAATATTAAAAACAAACAAGCAAGCCCAGGCCACATGAGAAAAAGTAACGCAAAAGTAACGCAATTACTTACTTTTTAGGGAGTAACATAGTATTGTAATGCATTACTTTTAAAAGTAACTTTCCCCAACACTGTTTGAAAGACATTTCATTTTCCTACTACATATTACATTGCTAATCAATGCACAAAACAAACATGCATCATACAATGAACATTTACAGTCCCTTAATGTGGAACCACTTCAAAAACAGCCCTTCACCACTAGCCTATACGATCAAAACCTACATGAATTTTAGATTCACATTTTTTAGTGTGTTACCCATTTAGGCCCAAAAAAACTGCATGTTTGGAATTCTAAAGAACTTTTGTGCCTGACAGGGTTGAAGTGCAAGAAATTTAGGGAAAGACAAAGACAAGGACTGTAAACAGCACATCTTTAATGATATTGCAGATGTGAGCTTCAGTATGCAGAAAAGCGTCTCAAGGGCTCAGACTGCAGGTAGTGAGAGACGGAGAGAAAGCATTTCTGCTCATCTTCATCATTCCAACCGACTTGAACAGATTCCAGTGAATTCAGTGTGAGTGGAAGGCAAATACAGGTGAGGTTCAGTAACAGAATTGGAAATCTATATCCTTCATACTCAGGTAAGTGTAGTCGAGCTCTACTGCAAAACCTAATGAGCTATCTGATGTCTACATAGGCAGCTATCTTGTTAAGCAACACGGTGTTTTATATAACTGTGCTATACCCAAAAATGATTATGCCAAGACTGTATCTAAAAATAAGAAGTTTTGGAACAGGACTGAAACATATATGCTTGTATACCAATAATACCGTATTTTGTTCCTTGATTTCTGTAGCTTTATTAAATTAGACTGTAAAATGGATTTGTAAGACAGAATTTAGCACCTCCAGGCAGGGTTTATTTCTCCACAGTGCTGTTGGTTGCTATTCAGACAGTATAATGTCTCCTTGTGTGTCTTCTGTCTGTGTTACTGCTGCAGGCACACTCAGTGTGGAGCAACTGACATTGAACAAGGACAGTTTTTTCATGGACCAAACACAGTCCCCAGCAGTGCTGGGCAGCAACTGAAGTAACAACACTCACTCAGTTTACTTACACGTATAATTGATATTATATTGTTTAATGTTAGTACCTGTACATTTTTTAAACACAAAATAATTGTGTTTTGTGAGATTATTGATAAGAAAATCTATTTTTTCATTGGTGCTGCATTCTTACTTTCATTTGCGAATTTCACTAAATGCAAAGGTGCATTTAGTAGTTTGGTGCTAATTTAAAGGGGTCATGAACTGCCTCTGTTTTTTTTATTTTATACTGGTCTCTGAGGTCCATTTATAATGTTATCAAGATTTTTACAACAAAAACAGACCCCCCTCATCAGATCGCTCTGTTTGAATAGGCGTGGCAGATTCTAGACTCGGAAGTAAACGCCCACTGCTATGATTGGCTAACACTTGTGTACGATTGACAGCCTACATTCCTCATAGATGGACGCTGCTGTGATTTAGGTTAAAACTGCATAAATGCTCAGTACATATCAAACGATCTGGTTAACAGACAATAGTGATCATGTAATGAAAACAGTTATATATAGTCGCACAGCATCGTCTTTTAGTTTAAATCTTTCTGAAAGTCCTGCATCAAATTGTGCCTTGTTTGTAAACGAATCCGCAGTAAAAATGAAGTGATCAAAAGGCAAAGTTCTTACTGACGTGGTCTGGATCTTCACTGGAAGTTCATTCACTCTTTCCTAATGTTGGGATCAGAAGGAAGGCAATGCAACTTTTTCCACAACTTGGCACGGCACAGCATCGCGTTGTCTTCAGATCCATCTTTATCGTTTGGTTTCTGCGTAGATCTGTGCGTTCGCCTCGCTCCACTACATGCATGAATCGGCGGGCGGGGCTAAACAGACAGTGATGTTGATCTTCTTCTGTGGAGGCGGTGCTTATCCACACTATTACATCATAGAGTAATATATTCCAAAAGCTGTCGTTTTGGCAGACTGCCTTCTGTTTTTAGACTAACAACAAAGTTTTGAGTTCTGAAACTTACAGGATGTTTTTATAGTACAATGACCCACTGTCAAAAAATCAAGGGAATTTTGGTTTTTCAGTTCATGACCGCTTTAAAACTTTAAAGACCGTCAAAGACGTTGGTATGGCACACACAAACTGGACAGATTTGATGATGGAGAAAATCCCGAGTGGTGATGCCCAAATGACTCATTTTGCTCTCAGCCTTTAATGTTAAGGAAACTAAGAGAATAATCAAATGTTCTCTCCTAAAATAACGTTCTCTCTCTCAGCTGGAAAGAGTGATTTGAATCTAGTGAAGTGGATGATCAATGATCCTCTTCTCTTACAGATTGCTGGAATGTCTAACTTATTGTAGTGAATTGGATCATCCCCAATGAATTCTTTTTCACAGCATTGGGGGATCAATTCATTCCAGTGAATCAGTTCGTCCTCAGTGATTTTGCAGCTTTGAACGGTTCAATTATTTCTGTGAATTGGTTCGTTCAGAAAAAAACTGGTTTATTGGTTCGTTCTAATGATTTCATGTAAACTGAACAGACTTAATTCTCTATGTGCACTTTTCAGAATATTTAACTTCTGGTATGGTTTCAACTTGGTTAGACAAATTAAATTTATTCTAGTTTCTTGTTTGAATTTAGAGCAAACGTCTGTCTATTCAAATAATATTTGTGTCAGCTGGATTAAATTTCAGTTGTATTCTTTTTAGCGCAACATTTACATTAAGTGTTTCAGAATTTAATTCTGATAAAGAATTTAACATAGAGAACGTTAAGAATGTATAGAATTTAGCTTTGGGATTCTGTATCTACTATCTACAACATGCAGACTGTAAAAATGTAACACTGTTACCTTTTTATAGTAATGTCCAGCTCGCTATCTCATGACCAATTCGTACGTATTTTACGAGGTGGCTAATTCGTATGAATTCATATGACCTCACTCGTATGAATTTGTACAAGTGAGGTCATACGAATTAGCCACCTCGTAAAATATGTACGAATTGTCATGAGATAGCGTTGCAATGTCCAGTCTGATTGCATTTTCTGCAAGTAAAGGCCTGTTTTTATGGACTTTGATGTCGGTTATTTTGCACCTCAATTTCTCCTTTGAGATAAAGTCTCTAAAGCCTTTCTCCTACTATAGTTTGATTCCTGTATTTAAGATCAGTCACTCTAATTAGACCGTGTGTGTGTGTGTGTGTGTGTGTGTGACAGAGATACAGTGCAGTCACCTGAGCTCTTGAGAGGGTCTGTCAACATTTGGTGAGTAGATCATTACTGACTGTTGAATTGTTTCTGTTGGCTGGTGAGACCCAGGGGCCACTTCCATGTCATCGACTCCACAACAAAGTAAATCATCCACACATACATATAGCCTCATAAGCACCTCAATAAAACATTCTGTTATTCCTTCATCCTGAACAGGGAGAAATTAAAACTTCCCTTTCCTCGACCTTACAAACTGAATAGCAGGAAAATAAGAGGCAATACTAAAGCCTTAAAATGAAAAAGTTATACACTATATATCAATGTGGTAACACATTAGAATAAATAAGGTTCCAGTTAGCTAATGCATTAACTAACATTAACCAACAGTGAGCAATAGGCTACATTTATTACAGCATTTATTAATCTTTGGTAACATTAGTTCATAAAAATACTACTTAATGTTAGCTGAGGTCCATTAAATAATAATACAAAATACAACGTTTAATTTTAAAGCAACTATAGTAGTTTTTTTTTTTTTTTTTTTTTTTTTTTTACTTTAAATATCAATTTCAAAATCATTCTGATGGTTCACTGACCTACAATAACTCGAATTGCTTCTGTTTCTTTCCCACGTTGGTTCTGGGAGTTTGCAAATTTGGTGAGCAGGTATGAAATTCCTGTGAAAAGGGACAACTGCTTTACGGCAGCAACAAATGCACGTGCAATTATGACAGTGATATATTTACGACAGTGAATTCCACTCACTTAACTGTAGGGGCCTCCAAAGTCACAAAAAATACACAAAATGTCATGCAATTGCTTTAAAAATGCATTAGCATTAAATTGCATTAGAATTAGTTTTCATTATTTTCATTGCAATGAATTAGTTTTCATTGTTAGGTCATGTTAACTAATGTAGTTAACTAATGTTATGTAACTAGTAACTAATGGTAAATTTTTGCCAATAATGTTTATGTCTAGCAGACATATTCATCTAAATTATTGTCTATTGTATTTGCATTTTTGAGGTTTTGTCTTAAACCTCAATACCTTAAAACTAAATATATAAATACCAATGTTTTACCATTTTTACTGATCTGTTGGCACAGATATGTGAAGGTGCACTATTAAAAATACAAATGTTCTTTAAATCGACATCAGTAGTTTAATTTAGATTTTTAAGAGCCCCCTTTATCCTGATGTGTGTGTGTGTGTGTGTGTGTGTGTGTGTGTGTGTGTGTGTGTGTGTGTGTGTGTGTGTGTGTGTGTGTTTAAGCTTCTTTTCTCCTGCACTATGGGCTCATGTTCTGTATGAAACTAAAAGAGCTCAGCTATTGTTACAAGCCGAAGAACACTAATCTGCTAACTAATTTTTTCTGAAGTGTGAATAGAGAAAACTGCTGCAGTTTTTGTGCTGTTTTGTAGAAAGAAGCCAAGGTCAGACTTTGGTAGGCTCACGATATATTCAGTACAATGTGTTTGTAATTGCCTGAATAATGAATGCAGACTTTCTTATAGTAAAAGGCTTAAAGGGTCATGGCATACATTTTTATCAGTTCATTTTTCCTCTAAGGTCCACTTATAATGTTATATATACAGTATCATTATTGATTTATTTTTTATTAGCATTTTCTGTCCCGCTAGTGGCATTTTGTTTTAAATCAATTGACCATTTGAATTTTACTGTACCTTTAAGGCTCCACCAGTTTTTGCAGTTTAGTTTCAGTAAATAATTTTTCTGGACTGTGGAGGAAGCTTTTATATAGCTACGTCAAGGTCTTTCATTTCAAAGATCAATGAAAAGTCTTTTTAGTTGAAAATTCTTTTAAGTCAAACATTCTCAAATTTGTATTATAAATAATGTAATTCAACCAAAGCAAACGGCGGTATTAATGTAAGCAGGCTGGCTGAGCACACACCGTTCTCTAGCTGTAGGGCAGGACTGACTTCATTGAGCAGGAAAACATCCCTAAACAGAACTGTTAATGTTTAAAGATGACGACAATAAGAAAACCAGGCCCCTGAGTTGGCATTTCATTAAAATTTTATTTTGCACGCAATTTAGTTTCTAAAAAGAGGAAAAGCAAGTATTTTTTGAAATACTAGCATGATGCCTGTAATCAAAACCTATTTTAATGATAGATCATGAAAACATTTCACCAACAGTGTAAAAAAAAAAAAAAAAAGTCTGTAAAGACAGAATAGTCTCTCCGGAATGATTTCTCTTAGAAAAGATGTTTTAAATCTAGCACAGAGAAGTTTCCTTTGGCCTCAGATTCTTTCAGTGTTTTGGATCCAAATCACAATATGCCAAGACAGGAGAAAACAATTTAAAGACTGTTAAACTGTTAAAGAGGACTTCGGTTGACCTTTTGTTCAATAGATTTTTTTTGGCATATCAACGTCCATCTTCAACTCCACTATTTTCACAAAGACAAATACACTAGAAAAATTTGACACAATAAGAAATGTTGATTTCATGTTATAGTATACCTGCTCGGACTGTTCACATTCACAAAACCAGGTCCAAAAACAGCAAAATTTAAAAAAAAAACACTAGTGCCATTCTGGCTTGTGGGAAAACAGCCTCCCTTTCTATTTAAGTGCGAAAAAGTTTTCTTTTTTAAATTCCTCTCGTGGACCCTTGGATATCACGTCTGGGCAGATTCACATATGGCAGACCAGCTGCTGTTGATATATAATAATCATTTTACTCAGCACACTTATGAATATGAATTCAAGACCATGTGCTGCTGGCCTCACGGCTCATTTTGCAGCTCACGCTGGAAGCTTACATTATTTCATTACATTATTAATCGCTCCGATGGACTTCACCCACAGGCGATACACATGATGCTAATATTTCAAATATTCTGTGTAAAACAGCTGGAAATTCCTCTTACAAGCTCTGTACAAATAACCAAACTCAAACCTTGACAGCCCAGATGTTTAGTCTCATGTATAGGCAATAACTGCATCCCAAATGACAACACTGTGATAGACTATGCACTTATGATATGCTATATACGTATGCACTATGTACTCAACCATGTAGTGTATGAATTATATATATAGCCCCTCCCCTTCGTGACGTAATTAAAGCTGCGACAGTTGAGTGCATGAAGTGTTCAACATTCCACATTTTTTCTTTATGGAATTTTCAGTGAACACACTACTCGCGCTATTTATAATAGAAAACGTCAAATAATAGTGCATAAGTACGCGATTTGGGACACACCTAATTACAATTCAATGTTGCATTCATGTGGCATTCCCGTTCATCTCAATGGCAGTTGCTCTGCCGACGCAGGACTACCTGAAAGTTTAGATATACCAATATGCATACTTTCCTTCATTTCTTGAAATTCCTCACATGTCGTACTTCAGTAAGCAACTTTTGGAGTCCCAAATTCTTAATCCACTGCCCTGTTGAGTACTGGGGTGTGCTATCGCCCTAGCAATACATGTAAAGTATGAATTACTTGATGTTTTCAAAGTTTTGGCATTTTCACAATATCATTTTCAACTAAAAACTTAAAACTTTTTGTGTGTTTTGGCTGTTCATGTACACAACATTGGCGGTTTGGTGGCTTTAAAATGCAAAAAGAAGATAATGTTTTCGTTTCCTTGTAAACTACAAAAAAAAAAAAAAAAAAAAGTGAATTTGTGAAACCGGTGACATTATGCACATACGTGTTCACTCTATAGGAATATGTATGTGTGCAGGTGTAAAGTCTTTACAAATCGCCATCTACTGGCCTGACATGAATAATACAACATTTTTAGTTAATTTTCGATGTCTGTGTGAATAAGGATAATTTTGATAATGATGTCATCTGTACACAAATCTTTGTAGTACATTGTTGTCCTGTAAACATACCCTAATATTCACATCTGCATTTATGATGTTGCCTAAAGTATGAATCTGGTCTAGAAAAAAAAAACCTTACAAATTTAAACCCTACAATTTTTCGTATGCAATTTTTTTTTTTTTTTTTTACAATACCACATGAGATTGGGTTGGTACTACACTTTAACGGAAAAAAAAAACTAAAATTTCTTTTAACAAGGGGGGTGTTTACATAAAACCCTTTTTTAACTAAAAACTTAAAACTTAAGTGTTTGGGCTGTTCATTTAGACAATGTTGTTTTGGGAACCTGAAAATGCAAACTTTTAAAAATAGGTTTCAAAGTGCATGTTTTTGAAAATAATACAATTATCGTCTCCATGTAAACTACGAATACACAAATTTGTGAAAAACTGTGGCATCATGCACATGCATATTACATGTTCAGTCTATAGGTATGTGCGCAGGCGCATAGTGTTTCTTTACAAAGTGATATCGCCATCTACTGGCCTGGCATGTATAATACAGCATTTTTAGTCATTTTCGCAGATCTGTGTGAACAGTAAATGCTTTGACAACATTTTCAAAAACGCAAAAAGTTAAATCTTCTGTTTTAGTACATTGTTGTCATGTAAACATATTCACATCTACATTTACTGTACAATCTTGCATAAAATATGTATCTGGTCTCAGACTGATTGTAGGGAAAAAATTAGAAATATCTGCCCAAGCTTCATGCTTTTTTCTAAAAATCATACATTTTCTTATGATTTTTCTTATGATTTACAATATCTCATGAGATTGGGTTGGAACTACACTTTAAAGAAAAACTGAAATTTCTTGTAACATTCATTAGCATTCTAGGGATAAATCTAAGATGGTATGGATCTGCCCGCCATCCAACTCCTGTGCCTGGAGCAGATGGACCGTTCACTGGAGGACCATACCAGGGACTTTCTAGATCTGGCGTGCCTGACCCACTTCCCCGACTGCTCGCTCTGTGTCTTTTACATCTCCAGCTTAAGTGAGCGGTGTAAGGCACGCCTGCCAGCGAACGGTCCCAATGAGGATTTCGCCACTTGTGTGGAGTGTTTTTCTCCATCTGCCCCTCAGAGGAGGATATCCCCAGTCCCACTCCCAAACCAGAGACCAGCCAACCGTCACCCCGCTACACGGAGCTACTGCCTCAGACCACTGCAGATGGAGAGCCTGAGCCCACTGCGACTGAGCCCATCATCGCCACAGAGCCTGAGCCTCAAACATTGTCTGACCAAGTGCATGAGCCGGCAACATCGTCCATCCTCGAGGGAGTTTTGGTGGTGTACGAGAGCTTGGAGGGAAGCCCCGCCTAACTAAGTACTAAATACTAAGCAGTGCTCCTGAATCTCCTGTGTCTCCACTGGTTCCGTCCAGCTCAAGTCCTCCTGTGTTCCCTCCCAGCCTCCCTCTCCCGCCTCACCTCAAACCAGCTAGTTCCTCTCCTCCATCTCCGCTGATGCCTGTCAGTCCCTCGGCTCACCCTCAGTCAGCGCCTGCCATGCGCTCTGTTCCGCTGCCTCGGGACTTCCAGTCTCCAGCTCCGTCCAGACATGTGGATCCCCTGTCTCCACTTCCAGCCTCCAAGCCTTGGACTACACTTTGGTCCTCCGACCCATCGGCTCCGCCTTGGCTCCTAGCTCCCTCGTCTCCACCATTGCCCGTCATCCCACTGGCTCCACCGGGCTCCCTCGTCCCTCCGGCTCCGCCTTGGTCAGTCGTTGACCATCCGCCACCTTGGGACTCCACTCTTCTGGCTTTGTCTCGTCACTCCATCCCTCCGGCTCTGTCAGGCTCCTCCTTCCCTCCAGCTCCACCTTCATCCTCAGTCGCACCGGCTCCACCGCGGTCTTCCGGATCTCCGCCTCCGCCTCAGTCACCTCTACCTTGGCCCTCCGGATCCTCAGTTTCGCCCCGGGTCTCCGTCTGCTCCATTCCACCTGGGTCTCCACCTCCAGCAGCTCAGTCTCTGTCAGTCGGTCTCCTGGTGTCGTTGGTCCCTTCTCGTCAACTCCACCGTGGGCCTCTGGATTGCCACCTGGCTCCTCCTACTCTGGGCTCCTTCCTCTATCTACTCCACCCTGGCCCTATGAACTGTGCCCCTTTCCCATTGCCTGCCCTTCACCTGCTCCACGCCCACCCTCCCTCCTCTGTTGGACTGCTTTTGTCCCGCGCCGTTCCGGGAGGGGGCGATATGTCACATGTTGACCTAGTTTCCTTAGTTCCCCTTATTAGTTAATTAGCTCACCTGTTTTGTGTTCCTCCCTGATTACGTTTAGTATTTAAAGCCTGTGTTCATCTTGTTTCTTTGTCTGCTATTATTTGATCTGTGTGTTTGCTATCCCTCGCTCCTGGATTATTTCTGTTTCTTGTGTGGATTAATATTAAAAGACTCTGTTTGGACATTACTCCTTTGTCGTGCGCTTCATTAGTTACAACACGTAACATTAGCAGGGTGAGATATTGCCTGATCATCCATTGCTAACTGACCTAATTTACTGCAGGTGCCACGATTCAGTGTTTAATCCATCTTCTTCGCGAGCTGATGTTTAGACTAAGACTGCCTCAAATCCTATTGGTTGGTTAAACAAATAATGCTACAATGGTTGCGGCCCAGCCCTCTCTCTGACCTTTAACGCGATGCTAATTGGCAGCCAGAGATTAAACATTCAAAACATTCAGAGTATTCCCATAAATAACAGCTCCAAGAAAAACTAATTGCCTGGATAATTCCAGCTGACTTCAGCTCACGAGTTGCAGGGATAGAGCCTTTCTGACGCTCTTAAATATTCCTCCCTGATCCCTTCTGACAAACTGAAGAGAAACGCGCCAACAAGACGCTCTGGCTGACATGATCAGAACGTGTGTGTGTGTGTGTGCACCATCTTTATATGATGTAAAGAGTATAATCTCAAGTGGAATAAGCAGATATCAAAGAAACATGAGACATTAAAGTTGTGTACTAATTTTAATTTATAATAAGCACTGTAATGGATGTACGTACATTAGGGCCCAAAACTATGAGATAAAATAATAGGAATAAGTTGGATTTAATAAAAAGGAAAAGAGAAGAAAGAAAGAATCTACTTGATTCTTACTTGAGTTGTGACACTGACCATGTGAACATCTTTTTACAAAGTTGTGGAGATCAAGAGGGACAAAAGGGACATACCAAATAAATTCACATTAATTTTATTTTTGTTTTTGAATATATATAATATATATTTAGTGCTGTCAAACAATTAATCACCATTAATTGCACCCAAAATAAAAGTTTTTGTTTACATAATATATGTATGTGTACTGTGTATATTTATTATGTATATATAAATACACACACATACAGTATATATTTTGAAGATATTTACATGTATATACATTTATATTCTTATATTTTATATATAAGTATATTTAATATATAAACAATGTATTTTTCTTAAATATATACATGCATGTGTTTGTATTTATATATATAAAAGTTTTCACTTTTCAAAAAAAAAAGATGCAATGAAATGATCACAAAATTAATAGTAAATGCATATTAGATGTGTAGATGATGGATTATTTGCATTTTATGTTCTTTGTGCTGAATGATGGGAAATGTTTTACATATTCATATTGCTATTATGCCTTGTCATGTTACTTTCAGCACACTATGATTAGGTATGTGCTAAATCTAATCTCACATGCTAAACAAACAGAATGTGACCAAAAAGAATCCTAAATGCAGTGTAATAAATTCATTTGACAACCCCATCTGTAGTGCCGCCCATTTTTAGGCAACTGAACCAAAGCATATAGTGCATGATGCAAGTATGAAGCAAAGACAAGAAAATCTGCAACATTTCTCTCTTTTATTTAACAGCAGAGCACTGTGATTTCCAGCTGAATTCGTCTTCCAATTTTCTCTCAGACCTTGCTGATAAATCTGCTTCATTCTGGACTCCGTAGTGTCGTTCTGTGTTCACACCACCTGTGGCAGCTCATATCAGCCTGTCTCCAGGGTTATGAGCGAATCCGCTGCAATCAAAGCCATTAACCGCAGCCTGCTTTCATCAAGCTAAACGCTGGTAATAAACCACGACCTGCAAGAAAAATGCAGCGCTCATTTGAGGAGAGCTAGGCCTGGGATATATGCATGAGAGCTGCGACTCTATGCAGAAAATAAAGTCCTTTCTGGGTTACTATGTTGAGTTTTTCTTTAATAACTACCAAAAATTATAAAATGGTGGCAACAGAGAACCATTAAGTCAAATTTACACACAGAAGTAGACCACATTAACATCCCTTTAATACTTCTGTAATATGACTCATTTCTGTGAAACGGGGCATTAAAGGGGAAAAAATATTATTCAGGAAGTTTTAACTATTGGAAATCGATTGGATTGTATGAAATGGGTGTCAGTTTAATAAGAAGGACTGATGTCAACTGGAAAGGAAGTTATTTGGTTTTAACGAATGAACATGCACACAGTAAAAGCTCATAAAAAGACCTGAAACGTGCATTAAGAAAGCAAAGAAGCTTGTGAATAACAAACACTCTTGAAATTGTGTGAAGAATGTGTCTAAGTTGGAGTTTATTCAGTGCATGGTGCTATATTGTACATTTGTCTTTTTTTCAGTGATGGCAAAAGAAAAAGGGGTGTGATGAGAAGAAAGAGAACCTCTGAGGACAAACGTACGATTCGTTTCTTTTCTTCACCCCAGACTAGCATAGGAAAGGAGTGCCACAATGAAGAAAACAACACACTGAACGAACTACAACACCTCGGTCTCTGTACAGGATACTATTTGAACTATTATAAAAGCGTAACATTTTAAAATAGACATTTAAAAACCGGACGTACTGGATTCGTCAGTTTGACGTGGGGCAGTATGCTTTACGCCACCGGCAGTGTTGATGCACAATATAAAATCCTCAAATTCCCACTTTGATTTTTTAAAATTGAATTACCGCTTAAGAATTGTCAGTCGTGACCTTTAAAGTCAATCAGTGGCATTTGAATGTCTCAATGAATGACTGAGACTCGTTTTAATTTGCTGTAGAATCCGCCTGATCGCTTTCCGATTCACACTCGGCACAATTAATTACTATAATTGCTAATTAGCTCCATTCCTGTCTAATCGATTCCAATTGATCTAAAACCACTTCAGGTTGTGTGTGGATGCTCGTTTTGAAGGCTTTGCAGATCTGCTATAGACCTCATGGGTAAGAACATACTGCCCCCTCTAGTAGAAAAGTAGAAATATACTGAAAATGAGCAAAGTTATCCCTGCAAATCCCATTTAAAAACTGGCGGGAGCTGGTGTTTGGGATTCTGGATCTAATACAAAAACATCAAAGCTGCATTTAAGAGAGCAGGGCATCTAAAATGCAAAGTACACACAAAAACGAGAAACAAAACTGATGAAAATAAATAGAAATATCATAGAGTGTAGTTTCACTACAATACCCCACCCCCATCTTCATCGGACCCCCAATCCATGATGACACAGGACAACATTACCAACAAAACAAAAGAAAAAAAATATACAAGCCTTCAACAAATATGCAAAGTAACTTTAAAACACAAGAGAACATCTGAAATTGCTCCAGCATTCTGAATGAAAATAACACATTGTTTTTACACCAAGAACAAAATAATACTTTCACATTTAAGAGGAACATAAAATATGGGACTTTACAACAGGATGGAGTTCTGCACTAAGAACAGTTCACCCAAAAATGAAAATTATGTCATTCACTCTCAATTTACTCGTGTTTTTCCAAACCTTTCTTTCTTCTGAGGAATTCAGATGTTTAGCAGAATGTTCAAGCTTCTCTTTCCATACAATGAAAGCAAAAAAAAGTTCCAAACATGAGCACCATAAAAGTGTCAAAAACAGCAGTCATGTGCCTCGTGAACCATAATCCAGAGTCCTGGGACATCATATGAACAATTGACAGTTAATCACTGATTTCTACCCCTCCTCTGCAATGCTCAAATCTTATTTACATGTTAAACCTGTCAAATTTGAATGCATATGCCAAAAATTCTATCATCAATTTATCAATTTTGTATGACTTTCTTTTGTGAAAGTAGATATTTTGAAGAATGTTGGTAATCAAACAGTTTTGGTGACTGTTGATTATCAACATCTTCTCAAAATGTCTTTCAAAAAGGTAAGTCACTGAGTAATTGATGACAGAATTTTCTTTTTTGGGTGAATTATCTCCAAATTGAAGTCTTCCACTTTCTTGAAAAAGAGCAGTGTGAACATTCTGCTAAACTTCTCATTTTTGTTTCACAGAGAAAATAACATCCTAAATATAGCTTTTGCATCACTAAATGACAAATCTGAATTTTGGGTGGGTGAACATCCCCTTTAAGTGTTTCAGATTATGACAGATAATCAACCAATTTCAAACAAATATTAAATCATAAAAATCAACAACAACAAAATGACACTTTAGAAAGTTCCCGCCGCCCAGTTGTCACAATGTGAGCCATCCCTTTGGAATCCACCCAAAAAATACTGTATGAATTTGAGATAAAAAGTTGCTCTTTAGCCACTGCTTTAGAAAACGATTTTGTAACATGGTTCAGTCCGTCATGGAATGTCTTTGATGTGGTGGAGGTCAGGCAGCTTTTTTGAAAAAGTCTGCCCGAGGTGCTGAGAAGTGGATGAGAACTGGTCTTTGAATTCTGCTTGTGGATGCTGGACTGGAGTAGCTGCTGGATGCTCAGTTTGCAGTATGAGTCGCTTGAGATCTGACAGATGTTTGGGGTCTGGAATGTGGTGTCTCGGATGGCAATGGCTGGGTGGCACATGTGCTGCTACAGGAAGTGTTTGTCCTTGAGGGGAACTCGTGGGTTGATGGGAAGGGACTGGTTGTGAGGGATCTTGCGTTGTTTTTTCACATTCATAAACCCGACTGGTCCCGTTTTTTTTCACCCTGCGTTGATGTGAGATCAAAGCTTAATCAACAATCATGCGAGACAAACAAAACAGGACAGCATTTCTGGTAAAGCAAAAAGTAAACAATCCCATGGGTCACAGAGTCAGTGATGAAAACCGGGATGGCCTGTGGCATGCTGACCTGAACGACATGGAAATAATGCTGGATGAGTGAAAGAAAGTGAAGTAAACATTGACGGGGCGGATGGGGTGAACTGGGTCTCTGCACGCACAACACAAGGCACTGTGGGAACAAACTAGCAGGGCAGCATTACCCATTATCCTCTGGGAGCTCTGTGTCTGTATACATACCACCCTGACAGCTGGTTAAACAGCACCAGACGCCCAGTGCCTCACACAAACATACTAAAAGGCCTTCACTTTCTGGACTTGTTTTTCATTTATATTTCACATATTTCTGTAAGCCAAGTTCTATACAATCAAAACAACAGATCCAAAGCAGTCTAAAATCCAAACAGTCTGCTGATTATTTATTTATTTTTTTATGTTTTAAATGTTGAACGTTTTGACATTTTTGGGGTCAGATAAATTATTCTGGAAATCAAGAGTTGGTCTTTATCAGTGTTGTTTTTGTCAACTAAAAGTAAAACTGAAATAAATAAAATAAAACAAAATAGATTTTTAAACTAAAAAAACTTAGCAATAAAAATTACTAAAATTACTGAAAAAAAACTCAAATTGCTGAAAAGAAATATAAAAATTGAAAAAAATATTTTTTTGAACTTTTTTAAAGTAAAAAAGTAATAAAAAGTACAAAATCACATAACAAAATTGTTAAAAAAAGAAAATGAAAATTTTAATTAAAGGCTAATTTAACATTTTTGTAAATACTATAATAGTGTATTTAAAAAAAAACAATAACAACTAAAATAGCACTTCACCATGGCCCATAAAATTAGTAGTAATTTAGTAAAATTAATTTATTACAATGTTTTATAGGTGGCATTAAAAATATCATCTAATGTCATCTAATTAATATGAGGTATCATCTAATAAATGAAATTCTGCATCCTCTTCGCCACCTCAATTGAAATTCTGGAGCTGAACTGGGATGTCACCGACCTGCTACAAGCATGTAGAACGGCTGTAAATATGGCAGTATAAGAGTGCTTTCTAAGGGACTGAGGTTTTTATTGGAGCACAGTTAATGGTGACAGTAAATCATACAGTTTAAGTGCCTGTGTCTAATTCTCTGAGATCCTAAAGGACTTCTTTCTGTTGGTATGAGGTGTGCTACGGAGGGTTTCCATCGTCTTGCTTTATTTGCAATGGTAAGCTTGTAGTATTCTTCAATTTTTACATTTTTAAGGCAAAATCTCAGAAATGCTGCAATGGGTTTAATGTATCATGGGAGATGGTGTGGCTGCATGGCCCATGAGAGAAGAGATTTAAACATATGCCATAAACACATCAAACTCTAGTGCTATTAATGAGCTACACTAAGAGGTCTGATACAACAATGCTTTCACTACATGCAATAGTGAAAGGAAAGGCATGGTATGGGATGAAATCATAGATCTGAAATGTATTTCGTCGGCAGTCTTTTTGACATGAAATCATCTTGAAATCACTCACAACCAAATGCATTATCCATTTATATGTGGAAAATAACTAAAATGAATTTCTACACATTTTTCAAAAATGATTTGAAAGAAGCTTGCCTAAAGTTGTTTTTGCACTTTAAATAAAGTAAGAAATCCAGAACAGTAGTTTTCCCACTTTATTTAAAGGGTAAAAAATAACACAACAACTGTACATTAACTTCAGCATGTTTTTTTTTTTTTTGGTATATTGATCATAATTTTTCAGGCTTTCGTCTTTTAGCAAACTGCACTTTCCAGCTCAGAATGCAGCACTTTCCTCTCACTCCTTTCATTTCTCCAGTGTTTGGCTTCTCATATTGATCCTAACTGAATAACGCTGAGTGATGACTAGAAAGCATTATCCCAAGATGTTTTTTGGCATGCAGATCACTTCAGTATTTCTAAAATAAAAAAGCATGTGCATATAATATTAATCTCTCTAGCTGTAATCGTTCATGTGTCTTATACTCAGTCAGGTTGTGCGGGAGGAAACTAACCTGTGTCTCATGCGGGAGTTACTCAGGGGTGATCTCCGTTTCCTGATGCACCACCACTTTAGTCACAGACATGTCAGGGTGCTGCTCCTTCGCCTCCTTTATAGCCTGAGCAAGAGCCTGGAGAGCAGAGAGGACAGCACTTAAACCAGACCACTAAACATAAACATTTCAAGGCCCCATGAAATCAAAACTGAAGTTTTGTGGCTTTGAGGTCTTATATATCTGTTATATATCAGATATATGCATTTCATTTTTCTCTTTCAGGAAAATAGACCAATACTGATGACATATTCTCCTTCTCAGTGCCTTTTGGACGTTTTTATCCTATAAACCCTGTCTATGAGAATGTCTGTAAAACATTCTGCGTCTACTGTGTGGCTGACATGATTATTAGCTGTAGGTGCGTTTCACCTTATCATGGTCAATCTCAGTGTCTCCAGTGATCACGATTCTCTTCTCGATACGGGTCTCTGAGATCCCGCCTTTCACCGTCTGAGCAGAGAAAGGGAAGAGAACGAGAGAATGAGAGAGCCAGAAACACAGTGAAGCGAATATCTCATCTGTGCAGTATGGCAATTCTTCACTAACTTTGCAAAATGGAAAGATGCTGTGGAATGGTGATATAAATTGTAATTAACGATGGCTTTATCTTATATACGCAGCCTCTTGGCGCCATTGTTCCCTAACTTGTAGTGTGCAGTATATTGTATAGTTTTCTGCAAAAAAATAGTTTTGCAGAAAGTGCTCGTCTTATTATTTTAAGTTTTACATTGTGCTTAAATAGGATCATTTATCATCAATCGGTTGTTCTTGAAGCAGCAGACACTGCAGGTTTAGGCGTAGCTTCATGTACCTTGGTGATCTGGGTGGTGGTGGTGGTGCTGACGGTCTCTGAGGTGATGGTCTGAGCACTCAACAGCATCCCAGACTCCTTCTCTGACAGCGCGTTGGGCTATTAGCAAACAAACACACGTGCTTAGAAACCTCTTCCATTACATCCCTCATTGATCACTTACATCCAAAGCCATTTCCTATGGAGCCCCAAAGGGGACACGGTGACGGGAAAAACATGAGATGGTACGTTTACATCATAATTCAATGCTTTTGCATTTGCTTCTGGGTTCTCTCAAACAATGTTTTGAGTTTTCTCACAAAAGAACTGAAAAATGGTTTTTCTCCCACATTCTCAGAAAAAAAAAGGTACAAAAGCGGGGCAGTATCCTTTCAAAAGCTACACCATTGTGCCTTATTTATCCCTAAAGGGTGCATGTAAAAACATTAAAGGTATATATTAGTACCTAAATGGTGCATATTAGTATCTTTTACAAAGGCAGCTTTTGTATTTTTTGATAGTGCACATCATATTATTTCCATCAGCAGTTTTTCATTCACTAGCAGGAGGTTAAGAGAGCATAAAAGTTTCTTGGGGAAGCATTAAAATATAATAATACATTTACTGTTTTCACCATCACCATGTACCTTTAGGGTCTTTGTAATAATAATAAAAAAGCTTCCTACTTAAATAATCAGAAATGTATTGTTATATATTAATTCTGTCCAAAATCAAAATAAGTACTTTTTTTTTAAATTGCCAATCTTTGGTTTGCCAAAAATATTAAATATTAATTAATAACAAATAACAAATATTAGCAGCACTTTTTTTTAATTATTGGACTTATTTTACAGTCCTGTTCCACCTGAACACTGGGTATGTACACTGTGAGTTTAGTGTAAGTGCACATACGATACAACAGTGCAGCAAGCTTCGTATGCTATAAGTGAATTCAGCCATTATAAAAATGGATGATTTTTCATCTGAAATCTGATATATTTTTGAAAAAATGGGAAAAAAGTCCTCATTATTACAGCAGTGGGACCTCTGGGATGCTGGTTAGAAACTCTGGCCTAAGGTTATACAGTAGAGCTCAAAGAGAGACAACTAATGGATCTTAATGATAGGTTAAACTCACACAGAAATGCACTGTGAAACTGACAACACTGCAATAGATTACAACAAACACTGAACTCATACAGTGCAGAATAAGAAGTTATGAAAGCGATATATTCTGTTCTGAATGCAGATG
Organism: Acrossocheilus fasciatus; assembly: GCA_036784905.1. NCBI lineage: Eukaryota > Metazoa > Chordata > Actinopteri > Cypriniformes > Cyprinidae > Acrossocheilus > Acrossocheilus fasciatus. The sequence continues at coordinate 27,754,003 of CM071956.1, forward strand.
AGTGCCAATACATGCACTGTTAAATATCCAATATTCTTGATTATTATTATTATTATTATTAACAAAAAGATTATTACTGGGGGATGTGGTTACCAATATGTATTGATGCCGATACATTTTACATCCCAGTGCATCCTAGTTCATTTTTCATTCCATGTGTGACATATTCAGTCAAACATGGCACAGTGAAAGACTAAGCAAAATTGATGTCGATTCGGCAAAAAGGTTGATTCAAAGAGCTCACCTGTGCAGACTCGTATGTGATGGTCTTGGTCTCTGTATGCACAATCGGGATGTCCTTGGTGGTGATTTCGCTGCGGAGGGAGTTGGTGACATCAGAAATGGTGATCGTTTTCGTCTTCACCACAGGAGACTGTGAGAGGGGTCAAGAAAGGTCAGAAAGTGAGTAGAGAATTGCTTTTCTCACTACATTAACCTCCCCTCACACACATCAATAATCTCTAAAACACATCTGGAACCTTTGGCCGAGCCTTTGTACTGTAAGATTGATATTCTGTGCTGACTATATCAGAAAAAAAAAGCTGCTAGACAAGAAAAAATGCTTAGCCTGGTGAGACTTTGAATGGTTGGCAAAAAAAAAATAAATAAAATACAGCCACTTCAATGATTTCATATGTACTTTACCACCCTTTCCAATAAAAAATAATATTCTTTTATGGTACATTATGGCACATTGACTGGATTTCTTAAACATAAATGGTTTAAAATGGCCACCCAGCTGAGTTAATAATAAAATCAGAGAAAAGTGTGCTGAAATTAGTGCAGTCCAATTAATCAAACATATCGCAATCACGATATCAACGACAGTAAAGCTACGATATTGCAATTATGATATTGAGTAATACAGGCACACGGTTCTGGATTTGTAGTATAAGAAATAATTGCATGCTGTTGCTACACATAAAGTAAGCATATTAACATAAATTAAAAGGAAAATAATTGAAAATGATTATTTCTGTCATAATCAGTCTCAGTTGGAATTAAATTATGCTTCACAGAAGTGGTGAAATATTCCAGGACGCTCCACAAACACTCCTCCTTTAAGAGTGAAGAGGACCTGAATGAAGCCTTCATCATGCCTAGAAGCCCACCGCTCTTATTACCCACAATGCTTGGCTCAGATATGCAGATTATGCATGTCAAAACCATCACAAATTAGTATGGTTTTGCTTTTTAATATTTTATCTATAGGCACACAGCCAAAAAAGCTTTTGATTTAGGAACATTTGGCACATCGTAAGTCAAATATTATTTTCATCCAATAATGGCGACATCAGGTTGACAGATGATGATGGGAATGAACGCCGTGGCAAATTCAAGCCAAATCATGGGCTCACCATGTGGCGCTTTCAAAAGAACAGATCGGTGTGAAAACTCGCATCCGTCTGCAAGTCTCCTTTTACATAGTTATTACTGCACTCAAAATACAAATCATTAGGTGAAAGAGACCAAAGACTACCAAGAACTGAAGAGCTCAGAAACCAAAAACACTCAAGTATCCATGAACTCAGCCTAATAAGATAATGGTGGAAAAAAAGGCAAAGGCTGAAAAATCTAATTAGTCTGAGAATATGTACTTTTTTTGGAAAATGTTTTGGATTATATCCTTACCATCCAGGGAACCACAACATCTCTTTTTAAGAAAGCGATGACATCTCCATAAGCTGTTTTCATACTGAATGGATTACATGCTCTTGGCACGACTGGGGGAAAATTAATTAATTATGAATATTTTAGAATATTAGACATACATTTTTCTGTCTTTTTACAGGCATCAATAAAGCAGTTGCAGTTTGTATGGAAATAAAGATAATTTGGCTAAGAAATCAAGATATTGTGCTGATAAGATGACCATGTCAAGAACATAATTAAGAAAATTAGTTTTTGCAGTGGATATGGTGATCTCAGAGTCCACAATAAAACGATATTATAGGGAATTTCAGACATTTGAGCACAATGCAAACTGAAATGAACAGCCTTTTATGTATATCTAAAAATATTTCACTAGATTTCAAGATGTTCTGTGAAAATGACTTCATAGGAAAGTTATTTTTAAAGTTTATTGATTGTACCTTGGATTGTCTTTATCGTGGAATGGACTTAGTCAGAGCAGATGTTATATATAATTTGAAACAAATCAAAACCAGGCTTTGAAATATATGAAACAAAAAATTACACAAAATCAGATGGTCTATGACAACCTACTGAACAAGAACGAATTGTACCCACTGACAGTGCCGTTCACTAAAGAAATTATGCAAATGAGGTAACTGAACAAAATTTGCAATCGCCCACCGATTGCAACGATTCCGAATATTACGCTGCACCAAATCCACAATCTGCTACACTTTACTGGGACTGTCAAGCATCACTCCACCAGTGTGATCCAGACACCTCAAATTTGTGTCAAATTAAATATGCCATCTACTCAACAGTTCATAGAAGTGCAAAGGAGTACAAGGAATTTTTTAAAGATAAATTACGCTACGCTAAATGCATATTAAATTAAAAATAAATAAATAAATAGATGAACATAAAACACATTCTCTTCCTTATATCACTATGCATTATGCTGTCACTCATGTAAGACACATTTAAAGCTGGCATGACAGTAGTACTGATGTTTTTGATGCATGCTAATATTCGTGTGGTGTGTAATAAAAGCCCTGATATGCCGATCCACTTAGGGCTGATACAACATAAACACTTTACAAAGAAGAAGACGGTATTACAGAAAATGTCTCTTTCATTATTCATCGGCTGGCAATGGAGGAGAGATTAATATCTGCAAAGAGAAGCAAAGTGCAATGTGTGCTGAAAAGTTGTCCAGAGAAATCCAGTGGTCACAGCGTGAAGATGTACGCAGCTAGCGAATAACATAAAAACTAAAAAAAGCTACAACTACATTTGCACACACTGAAGGAATTGCAGTGTTTGCAAGGCAGCAAAAAAATTGGGTTTAAGTTTCAAATGAACAAAGGTTTTAGCCTTTGTTTGCGCATAACTGAAAGACCAATCACAAACCAGTAAACAAATAAATGCATAAGAAGGCCGCTCACAATTTAGCATGCAAATACTACGGTAACATCATCGTAAACAGTTATCGTTCAAATAGTTTCGCAACGTACACCACCATTCAAAAGTGTGGCATTGGTAATATTTTTTTTTTTAAATGTTTTTGAAAGAATTCTCTTATGCAAATTTATTTTTTGTAAAAAAAAAAAAACAAATAAAAAAACAGTAATGTTATAACAATTTAAAATAACTGTTTTCTATTGTATTTTAAAATGTTATTTATTTCTGTGATCAAAGCTGAATTTTCAGCATCATTACTCCAGTATTCAGTGACACATGATCCATCAGAAATCATTCTAATATGCTGATTTGCTGCTTATTATCAGTGTTAAAAATAGTTGTGCTGCCTAATATTTTTGTGGAAATGTTTTTTATTTTTTCCCCAGGATTACTAGATTAATAAAAAGTTCAATACATTTAAAATACAATTATGTAACAATGTAAATAACGTATTTACTGTCACTTTTGATCTATGTAAAGAATCTTTGCTTAATATTGACACCAAACTTTTGAACGGTAGTGTAAGTCAGTGGGACATTTTCCGAATTTTTTATTAATTAATTTTATTTTTTTTATTTTAACAAAAACATCACTTAAACCTGAAATGATCTACAAGTCAAAGTTTTAAACGTAGTCTGTATGGTAAATGGTTTGCACTTAACTGCAGAAAATGAAGAAACATAAGAAGAGGAACAATTTAACTCAAACTCATCTTGCAGACACAGTAATAAACAACAACAAAGAGTTTTTAAAAAATTACTGAAACAATGCCTATTTTAAGAAGAGCTCAAAATTAAGAAAATCTGAAAACTCTGAAAAGTGAATGTGTTTGCTTTGATAAGTAAATCTTTAAATCCTATTAAGATAACATAGTGCATCCAGGGTTTTTGTGTACATAAGTAAAATTATTAACTGTCAATCAACATTCACTCTGAAATGGTCAAAGTATTAAGAATCCAAGAGGGACAAACAGAAAAACAGACTCGTACTCTCCCTCCTTATTGTCTCATAATCCAGATAAGCTCAGTCTGAGAGCAGATGCTGCCTCCCTGATATCTATTTTGTTTCTTCCACAGTCTCTCAAATGAAGACAAGCCACCAGAACACCAGCGTCAGGACCAGCAGGCTGCTCAACAGGAAGGAGACACGGGGGCGATGCAGTACCACTGGGTACAGCTGGCAGACACGGGCCGGTTCCTCTGTGGACATGGCTATGGAGACCTGGATGGCACGTCCCTGAGCCTCAATGTCTTTTTCTTCATTGCAATCATCATCATCATCTTCATCCTCCTCCATATGCTGCAGCAGCGGCAGGCCTCCTGGTGCGGGTGCCCACCTGACCCTTACCTGCTGTCGCCTGGACGTGCCTGCTGCACACTTCCATCTCTGCACAGGGCAACGGGACACCAAGAGAGACACAGAACAATGAACAGACATGTGGAGTGGGGAGAGACATGGGGAGAGATTGATGAGGGGTAGTGGAGATTTCTGGGTGGGTCTGAAGGGTCCAGGCTCAGGATCTGAGCTAAGAGTTTAAGCGGCCAGATGGATTGAAGCAAAGGCCTTATGGGTTTTTATGGTGTTGATGGACACCGGATTGATATTAAGATTGGCAGCAGACATTGTTTTGGCAGTGTAAATATCCGTCAGTGACAGAAAAACACCATAAAAACCGGCAGGATTTGGGTGGGACGGGCCACTAAGCGAAATCCTCAGAGGATCAGATCAGTGGATGTGTCTGTCAGAGAACTAGACTCACAGTTTACTACATCCACAAAGAATAAACAATCATTGCAAACTAAGGTTCGGAATTGGTTCCGTTTTTAATGTTTGTTTCTGCCAATGAATACTTTTAAATACTGAACAGAGAATATGAGTGAATCTGTAGCACCACAGCCAAAGAAACTGTTTTAGTTGAGAGTTCGTACCAATTCGTATGTATTTTACGAGGTGGCTAATTTGTATGAATTCGTATAACCTCACTCGTATGATTTTGTACGATTTGTCTAGACCCCAGTGACGGGAACGTTTAGGGGCGTGGTTAGGTGTAGGTCATTCATACAAATTCATACGAATTGTGCAACTTGTAAAATACGTACGATTTAGCAAAAATCGTATGATTTTGTATGAGTGAGTTCGTATGAATTCGTACATATTAGCCACCTTGTAAAATATGTAAAAATTGCAATGAGATTGGGCTGTCTGAATCAAATATGATAAAAGACAGAGTGCTTAAATGGACAACATTGCTTTATATTGCGATGTTCTAGCTGATATATTTAAGGCCAATTATGGGGAATTATTCCTGATCATTTAAAAATGAATCATTAACTGAATGGTTAAGAAACTGTTCGATAGAATCAAAACAAGCATCTTTCCATTCCTTACTAGGGCTGTCAAAAAAATAAATATTTGAATTTCGAATATTCGTCGAATTTAAAATCCACATTCGAATCCAAAAACGTTGCATTCAAATTTTCTGTGTGCGTCAGGCTGCCTTATCAGTGGCACACAAGATGTGATGACGATGTAAGTGTCGTTGCATTTTAATGTTTTTCTTAGTCTATCTAGTTGAAGCCACTAGATGCAGTGCTGCTACATTGTTCATTCAAAATATTGCGGAAAATGAGAACATCAATGCAGAGATGTTGTCTACGTCAAAACTGAAACCAAGTCGTTCACACAGAACGCATATTTATCGCATTTTCTAGAGGGATATCATCCGTTGCACTCGCGTCTCGCACAAGAGAGCCGCATGTTTAGAAAGCCAAGTCAAATTAATGCAAGTTCAACTTTTAAAAAACATGTGTCTCGAGACTTAAAGGTGCTGTATGTAGGATTGACACCTAGCGGTTGAAGTAGGTATTGCAGTCCAAATTAAAAATATTGGAGACGTTTTTTTTTCACCCAGATTCACGACACCAACAGGAACGAGCGCACATGACGATGAATACAATTAAATACGCTGTGTTTTCCGCCAACTGTTTCCCGCAACCCGGGGTGCCGAAATACAATTGGGTAAACTGGCAGTGGGCGGGTTTCACAAACCATAACAAACACAGACATTCCGGGCCGGAATACACATTTTCAAAGAAGAATAACTGACTGTAGAATTATTTTTCAGATAAACAAGTATGTTAACTTAGCATGTTTTTTAAATATCTGCAAACATATTATGGTATTTTTATGCTTTAGTAGAGTCAAAATCCTACATACAGCACCTTTAATGACGGTTTTTCCCCATCCCACTGCATCTCATGTTTTTAAATGAAAAAGTACCCTTAGTGATTGGTTTGCGGTCCTTTGTACTAAACTATGCATACATACATGATGCTGTTTTTTTTCTAATTATTTAAGCAACTTAATTTATTATAATATGGTTTCTAAACATTAATTTAAACATTATGCACTTTTTTCAAAGATAGTCATGTTATTTTATTGCTTTGAAGAAATGTGCATTAGTGATATTTTGCTCGATGCACCATCTTGTAGCTTCAGGAGAGAAGCCAAAAGCTTTTTTTCCCCCCTAACTGAAATTATGCCTTTTAAATTTGAATATAAAATGAATATTGATCATATTTAAGTAAAAATATTTTCAGTCATTTTGACAGCCCTATTCCTTACAATGTCCATGTCTAGAGCTAACACAGAAACGTTCAATGCTGGACATGTGCTTTTGAAATCTATTGAGAAACAAAACAGACACAGAGTTTTAAATATACTATATTGCCAAAAGTATTGGGTCACCCCCTTCTGATGAACAGGTTTGACTATTTTAGTAATTTCCCTGAGTACAAATCTTAATGTTTAAGCATATAATGATATTCTAGGGAGTTGTGTACTCCAAACAGTTTGGACAGGACCCTTTTCTATTCTAACATGACGATGTCTCTGTGTATAAGGCAAGGTTCAAAAAGAAATGATTGATTTAGTCAGTGTGGAAGAACTTGACTGGTCTGCAGAAAGCCAAGTCCTAATCCAAGCTGAACACCTCTGGTGTGACTTTAAATGCAGATCTTGAGCCAAAAAACTCTTTACCAAACACCAATGATTTGTACATACACTATATGGACAAACGTATTGGGACACCCCCTTCTTCAGAACAGAAAAAGGCACTTCCAAAACTGTGGCAACAAAGATGGAAACATAATTCATGTATTTAAAAATTGTATTTCTATCTCTGTTGCAACAGTTTTGGAAGTGTCTAAAATGACTGTACACATATATACAAGTCATTGGTGTTTGGTAAAGAGTTTTTGGCTCAAGATCTGCATTTAAAGTCACACCAGATGTGTTCAGCTTGGGGTAGGACTTGGCTTTCTGCAGACCAGTCAAGTTCTTCCACACTGACTAAATCAATCATTTCTTTTTGAACCTTGCCTTATACACAGAGGCACTGTCATGTTAGAACAGAAAAGGGTCCTGTCCAAACTGTTGCTTTAAAATTAGAAGCACACAACTCCCTAGAATATCATTATATGCTTAAACATTAAGATTTGTACTCATGGAAATTACTAAAGTAGTCAAACCTGTTCATTAGAAGGGGGTGACCCAATACTTTTGGCAATATAGTGTACAAGTGCACGCTGTCTAGACAGAATTTGAGAGAATAAGAGAATTTGAATTGGAATTAATTTTGAATTGAAAGGAGTGTGTGATATGGCAGTTTAGTGTGTTCAGGTCTGAGACTGGTACATGATGTAATAGGCCTCAGCAGAGGAGGGCCGCGGGGCGAGAGAACGCGCCCCTCTCTGGGCGCTTCTAGACACTCCTGCTTGTGGAGAGGAGGAGGATCGAGGTGGAGATGGAGCTATGGATGAAAGTGGAGGAGGACAAGACTGCGATCCAGGACAAGACTTTTGCGAGGAGAGATGGAGGAGAGTAAACAAAGGGAAGGGAAGGAAAGGATGGACAACCAGTGAAGGACAGGAACAAGAGGAAAAAAGGGGGGAAAGACAATGAAATGAAGAGGAGGAGGTATCAGTTTCTTATTGTTTGCTTTTCCTATTTCCTTTTTTACTACTTTCTCCTTTTAGACCTACTTTGGTTGTCAATAAACTAACAGACTCATGCAGCATCATTATGCAGTTTACAACACACCATGCGATTCGCAGATCAAAGCAGAGGAAAGCCGGCGCTAGCCATTCAGAGAGCAGCAGCAGTAGTAAAGGGGCGTGGCTTTGGGAGCGGGCGTGGTCAGGGGGTCTATAAAAGCCGCGGCATTGAGCAGATTCAGAGAGAGAGGAGATCTCCTACTCTGATTGGGCCATGGCCATAGCGTCCAGCGGCCATTTGCACTTCTGCTTGTGTCGTTCTTTATCTACATAAAGAAACGTCAGTCTTTTCAGGTGCAGATGCTTCGCAGCCCTGGCAGTAATGACCAAATGAGAGTACGTTTACCTCCGATATACCCCCCGCTACTCTGTGTACGGGTAGGAGAGGAGGCGTCTTCACCTGTGTGCACACATGCCCACACACACACAAATACACACTGAGAGTTTATAAAATAACTGCTTATTCAGATAACATGCTACATGTGTCAACGAGCAGCTACATGCATTCTGTATCAGTGAAAAAAGAAAATGAATTTAATCCTTTAATAAAACTTTGTCAAATGTAACAATTAAAATTTAATTTTAAAGAAATGTTAAAATTCTTTGTACACGTCCTTTCCAGTATTATATAACTTCCTTTCTTCTATGAAACAAAAAGGAGATATATTACTATCCTTTGTACTGTTTCCCACAGGGACTAAGAGCAACCAGCACAACTTTCCTTTGTATTCCATAGAAGAAAGAAAGCGGAGCTTGATTAGCATGAGTTGTTCTTATGATTCAGAATGATTTTAACAGGCTGACAGATTAAGCATTCAGATCCATGGGTGAAGTTCTGAAGTTGTCTAATTTTCTGCCTGTCACATCAAACAGACTGTGACTAGAAAATGCACCATACTGAGACTGTTGCAACTTGGCTGATGTAAACCTTTCTCTAAAAATGTATGTTTATTGAGATTCATTGTAGTTATCATTAGCGAAAATCATTAAAACTAAAACTATTTAAAAAATGTATTAGTTAATTGAAATAAAGGCTAAATAATTTAAAGTAAAACATAAATATTAGATGAAAAAAAATAAATTAAAGAAATGTTGCTCTGGCAACTAAATGTTTATTTATTTATTTTTTTAAGTTGAAGAACTAAAATTACTAGAACTAAGACTGAAATTAACAGATGTAATAAAAAAAAAAAAAAAAAAAAAAAAACCCTAATAACAATTATTATTAAATCTTTATTAAATCTTAAACTAAAATTAAAATGAAAATAGAAAATATAAAAGTAAAAGCTAAATCAAGTAAATAAAGTACAACCCAAATTCCGGAAATGTTGGGACGTTTTTTTAAATTTGAATAAAATGAAAACTAAAAGACTTTCAAATCATGAGCCAATATTTTATTCGCAATAGAGCGTAGAGATCATAACAAATGTTTAAACTGAGAAATTTTACACTTTTATCCACTAAATGAGCTCATTTCAAATTTGATGCCTGCTACAGGTGTCAAAATAGTTGGCATGGTTTTCCATAATTTTCCATCATTTAAAATGGACTGTTTCAAAGTGGAAAAGTGTTCTATGGTCAGACGAGTCCAAATTTGACATTCTTGTTGGAAATCACAGATGCCGTGTCCTCCGGGCTAAAGAGGAGGGAGATCTTCCAGCGTGTTATCAGTGTTCAGTTCAAAAGCCAGCATCTCTGATGGTATAGGGGTGCATATGTGCATACGGTATGGGCAGCTTTTTGGAGGCACTATGAATGCTGAAAAGTATATAAAGGTTTTAGTGTAACATATGCTCCCCTCCAGATGACGTCTATTTCAGGGAAGGCCTTGTGTATTTCAGCAGGACAATGCAAAACCACATACTGCACATATTACAACAGCGTGGCTTCATAGTAGAAGAGTCCAGATGCTGAACTGCTCTGCCTGCAGTCCAGATCTTTCACCTATAGAGAACATTTGGCGTATCATTAAGCGAAAAATACGTCAAAGACGACCATAAACTCTTCAGCAGATGAAAACCTATATCAGGCAAGAATGGGACCAAATTCCAACACCAAAACTCCAGAAACTCATAACCTCGATGCCCAGACGTCTTCAAACTGTTTTGAAAAGAAGAGGAGATGCTACACCATGGTAAACATGCCCCCGTCCCAACTATTTTGAGAGCTGTAGCAGGCATCAAATTTGAAATGAGCTCATTTTGTGCATAAAATTGTAAACTTTCTCAGTTTAAACATTTGCTATGTTATCTATGTTCTACTGTGAATAAAATATTGACTCATGTGATTTGAAAGTCTTGTAGTTTTCATTTTATTCATATTTAAAAAACATCCCAACATTTCCAGAATTCGGGTTGTATAAAGCTATAATAATAATAATAATAATAATAATAATAAAACTATAATACATAAATACAACTAAAATAAATCAGTTAATTACGAAAACTTTAAATATTTAATGATTATAAATTTACACAGGAAAAGACAGGCTAGCACATATAAAGTGACTTTTTTGAATGTGTCATTTCGAGGCTGGCAATTTATAAACACTTTGATGATACCACAGTAATACAAAGGAAACAGAAAATATACAGAAATTGGGGCGTGTTTCCCAATTCCAAGAACGCAAAGAATGGACTTGTGTTCTTGTGGAGACCGGTCTTGCCAGGCTTCCTCGAAAGAAAAACTCGGAAGGACGCAAGAAGACAGAAAGCGTCTTTGTGAGAATTGAGATGCACTGTGTCCTTGCTGCTCAACTGACAGTCCCAGCAGGTTATAAGGAGCGGGACAGCAGCACGCAATGCACAATAACATCACAAACAAATGCCATAACGCTTTTAAAACATTAATTTCATTTTATTATAGACAATATTTTCATATTTTATAGCTTTTTACCGCATGTATTTGTGAAAATTATTAGGCTATGTATAATGTAACATATTTTTTTTAATATGCCAATAAAAAGTACGAAAGGCTTTCTCACTTCATTAAAATTATGCAAAACAAAATGACAAATGTTTACTTTCACAAGTATTTGCGCACTTGAAGTGGGAATCTCTTGTGAGAACGAGAAGTTTAAAGCTTACAGGATTCAGTACGTCGTCCGCCCGCAGCGTCTTCTGGGATTTCTAACGGTTTGATTCTCTCAAGTCTGCATTCGATGCATCCTCGATTTCAAGAACACATCCGGGCACTTTCATGTGTCCTCTGTATTTGCGTTCTCAAGTATTGGAATTGAACTTCCATGGTTAATGATGACGTAGAGCGAGAAATGGCCAATGTTTCAGCAGTCACTGAAAACAGCACGGAAATCCACCCAAAAGTTCAAAACAGAGATAACTCAGAAAAGAAAGCATAATATACCCATTTTTCATTGATATCTAATTTACTCACAACTAACAAACTCTGAGTATCCTTCAAAGATTTGATGCCACTTTTTGCAAACTTTGGAAAAACCAGTCACTAGTTCTTCCACAAAAGTCATCATTGTATTGACATGAAACCCTGTCAGCATGCTACGCAGATAAACACCAATGGATGACCAAAGTTACCTCCATTTCATGAAGCCAGCAATCCATCATCAAGACTTTTCCAGTCTTTAAGAAAAAGGCATACAAAGGCTCTAAAATCCAAGAGTGTAGAGAAACCCCAGTACTCACGTCGGGCTGCATCTGACCGTTGATGCTGGCGGTCCGGAAGGGCGAGTGGGTGGACAGACGCTTGTCCCACTCGCTGGGCCTGGGCTCGGGCACCGACTCCATGAAGCTTCGCTTGAGTTCGCTGATACTGGTGTGATGACGCATGATTTCTGTCTGTGTCTTTTCCACGTCCTGAGAGAGAAAGAGAGGTCCAGGCAGAGAGAAAGCATACCAAAAAGGTCAAAAGAAAAAAAAATGAGGATAGCAGAAGAGAAATTTGGGAACCGATAGCAAAATTGAGATTAAAAAAAGAGAGCACAGGAAGATGAAGGACAGATGAAGAAATTAAGAGAGGGGAAATAACCCAATGAAGACATCTCATTAGTAAGATGATCTGACATGAATCACTGTTTTACCCCAAACTATCTCAGGGGCGTCACATCTAGGGTTGGGAATCAAGTATTTGTACTGCATAATTTCAAGATGTTTGGTTCCATTAATAATTCTTGAATGTCAAAAGATCCCATCTAGAGTTGGTTGTGAGGTTGCAGTCTAAATTGAATATGAGCTACACTCTCATATAAAAAATAAATATAAATATCAAAAATAAAGATTCCAAAAGAGAGTTTTTGCAGTGATTCCACAGAAGAACAATTTTGGGTTCCTCAAAGAACCTTCAGCGAACGGTTCTTAAAAGAACCTTCTAAAGAACCTTTTTCCACTTAAAATAACCTTTTGTGCAATTGAAAGGTTCCGTGGATAAAGGTTCTTCACCATAGATGACAATACAGAATGTTTATTTTTAAGAGTGTACACAAAATAATACAACAACAATAACTAGACAACACATTCATATTGCATTGTCCTTGCTGGTTGCACATAACATCAAAAACATCAAGTACAATGTAACCAGTGTAGGTGTGAATGACTCAACCAGTTATTTTTAATGAATCAGCCAAAAAAACTCTCAAATCAGTCTTAAACTCACGGGTTTATAATGGGTTTGAACTCACCAAACAATTCACTTACTGAATTGTTATAGTACATTTTATATAGTTAAAGGAACCAAAATCATTATATTTCCTGTGATCCCCATCCCTAGTCACATTATTTTCAGTCGAGTGAATGACACACACAAAGCCATTCAACAGATCGGCCATTGGCCACCAAGACACAGGTCTCTTCTTTCCACTTTCACCGTCTTCTAACTGCATGTTCCTCTTTTTTCATCACCTGCAGCCTGATTTGTCTCCCATCATCTCGGCTCAGTGGCATCGGGTAATCAGCTATGCTCAGACACTGTGAGGCTATGAATATTCAAGTCGGAGAGGAGGCTTTGTGATTGCCCAAAACAAATGATCCATGTGTGCACAGACAGATTGTGATTAATGAGCTCGAAAGAGAGACAGATCAGCTGATCTTTATTCACATAACTACAGACTTTGGAAATAAAACAGATCTGTGTCTTGGTGCCCAACAGAACAGTTGCGAGAACGAAACACTCTCATGACAAACCATGCCTCATCATCTACATCAGACTTCAGACTGACAGTTGACACTTAAAAATAAACAATTTCAAGATTTGTCTGTCTCCTTAATTTTTTACCTAATCCTTTTAAAGGGATAGTTCACCCAAAAATGAAAATTATGCTATCAATTACTCACCCTCATGTTGTTTACAAATCCTGCAAAGGTGCAGTGCTTTCTTTTTTTTGCACACAAAAAGTATTCTCGCAGCTTCATAACATTTCGGTTGAACCACTGACGTCACATGGACTATTTTAACAATGTCTTTACTAACTTTCTGGGCCTAGTAGTACCCTTGCTGTCTATGCAGGTTCAGAAAGCTCTAGGATTTCATCAAAAATATCTTCATTTGTGTTTTGAAGATGAACAAAGGTCTTACAGGTTTGGAACGACATGAGGGTGAGTAATTAATGACAGAATTTTCATTTTTGGGTGAACTGTCCCTTTAAGCATCATTCAAGTTACAAGCTACAAGTGTGTAACATTTAAGATCACAGGTTAGTAGGTTGAAACTGCTATGCGGCAAAATAATAACAAATCAAATCAAAGCATTGTGGTATAGTTAAGACACTATGGATTTGTTCCAAACTCTAGTGAGCTGCTAAGCTAGACATTTTAAAGTGGAAATGAAACATTTATTAGAAAACCATCTTATTTTCCAAATTTCTACCTAGCTATCTAGCTAGCGAGCCACCATGTTGGAGCGACATTGCCATCTACGTAGTGGGGTTGGTTAGCTCAGATAAAAACAAATAGAGTATATAACTTGAGCAACTTAAATTCTTCTCCTCTACACAAGTACGTGAGAAAGTTTAAAATATTTGACCAGTGTCAGCGCTTTTACTTTCCAAAATGTATAAGGGATAAAAATATATCTGTACTCGTTTAAACTAGAGTTGTGTTGGTATTACCCTCATAAAAGCGCTCGTCAAACAGGCATCTATTGTTGTTAAATCACAGCTAGCGTTGCCACCTTGTGGACCAAATAATTTACGGTGAATGTGCGAGTTGTTGCATATGTACACTACAATGCTAATGATAAAATTCACATCACACGCACTGTACACCTAGCCTAGCATACATGGAAAAAACGAAGTATATATTCGGCTATAGTCTGCAACATTATTCTGCTTCCACAGATACCTTGTTTGGCAGAATTTTAAGGTAACATTGTATGTATCATTTCCAAAAAAGGCAATCCAGGAATGCATTGCAATAAGGTTTTCAATATGTATTAAAGCATTGTGTCTATATGCTTAGCAACATGCTAATATTAGCCCTATAAGAATCAATTAAAGTGCAATTTAATCAATTTAAGCACAATTTTTTACGTTTTTGATGGAGTTTACTTAAAAAGCTAATCTGGCAGGCAGCTCACTACGGTTTGTGAACAAAAAAAAAAAAAAAGAATTTCTGTTTTTAAATCTTTAATTAAACTCTTCTAAATGCTATTTTGTTGTTAGGAGGAGAGAGATGAGGTGGTGATCATGTGAGCACTTCAGAAGTTTTACCATTAGATAAACTGTTCAAGCTCCAGAGTGAACAAAGCCTGGGTTGAGACATGGGTCAAATGACTAGATTCTGATCTCTACACAAGCTGCTCCAAAGACTGGTCTATATCAATGCAAAACTAGTGTACTACATAAATCATATGCTGTCATAATTCACTGCAGCATATGATGGATATTTGACCCATGTCTTCTGATTTATGAAACAAAGCAGAGTGCAAAACAGTGCTTGGCTCAAACACCAACAGCAATCTTAAACACTTGATATAATGATAGTGTATGTGATGGACACATAGTGTTATATATGAGGTTTGGTTAGATTCAGAGGTCACAGGGTTAAAGAAGAGGTCAGTGGGTAGATGAAGGGGTTAATGTCACAGAATCCATCTGGTTTTCAGACTCATTATCAGACTCATCAGACCTCACAACAGTGGAAACAGCCTTTGTAGTAACTATGTAAATATATGACTGGGACAGGCTGTACAGATTGTGTACTGTGTAACACTACAAATCAGTAATATTATAATCATGTGATCTGGTAACAAATAACACAATAAAAACGTGCATTAGCCAGCTAAATGTACAGCCAATGATTATATATCTGTCTAAACAGTAGACTTCAGTATATTTATGGGCTTGTCACAGTATGTTTAACCCTCGGTAAACATGTTTTTTGACCCAGGCTTTTTTGTAGTGCTAAACTCCAATCTCTGGTGCCAAACAGCATGAAACAATGTGGTGCTAGAAAGTTACAGCAAGCAGTTTATCAATTAAAAACCAGTTGTAAACTAAACAACAATTCCCTGATTAAATATCCATGCGCTTCGTACAGCTGTTGTGTTTAGTTTCAGTGTCCCAGGGAAAGCATTAAAAATGTCAAATGGTGACAGAAAACAGGTTATCTAGTATAAGAGACTGCGTTATTGCTATTTTTGTACATTAGCCGATTCATGTGGTGACAATTTCACAAGTGGACAGTTCTGTACACATGCTTTACTTGTCCAATCAATATTTTGAGCTGTTTAGCCACGAAACATCAATTTGTAGGCCAAACCAGACGGCTAATTCTAGAAATTTGACTACCCAGGATTAATTTAATAATGTGAACATTGTGAACAGAAAACAAGATTGTTGTTATAATTGGGTTATTCATTTCAAGTGTGAAAAGCCCATTAGAAATATTTAGAAAAGGTAGAACAGAACAGGCATAGAGTCTACTGTAAAAATTAAACAAAAGGCATTCGTGCTAAGCGCCTAACATGCTCTAAAAGGCATCTAACGTTGCTTCAATAAAATAATATTTACACAAAATTGTACTCATTAAAAAGCTTTTTTATGCGATCCAACTACAGGCTACATTTTTGGATCGGCTCAATTTTGCATTAAAAAAAAAAAAAAAAAAAAAAAAAACATTTAATATAAAAGAAGCAAAAAAAATCCCAATCATATATTTAATAAAGTAGTGCTAAGCAAACAGAGAATAAATAGAAGTGAGTACTTGCATTACAGTTAGTGAGGTAAATAGTGCATGCCAAGCCTTTAGGGTTAAGCTACAAAACAAACCAAAACACAAAAGAGAGAGTGCGGTGAGAAGAATGAAGAAAGAAACAAGATGAAACAGAATCTCATGCAGTGATACATGCAGCGGCAAAAACAAGACATTTCCAGAGTTTCCATACAAACCTCCAACATTAAATTGCTATGTCTGATATAAATAGTTTCACCCTCAATTTTCTTAGCTCTTTTCTGTGAAGAACAGGAAAAAATAGAGTTGGCAGTGTTTTGAACGTAGAGAAAGTCGTGAAATGATTCTTGGGTCATTTTTAAAGTTTGCTCTGCAGTTGCATTCAGTGTGTGGGGACGTTGAGGGATGGAGACAAATCAAATATGGATGAACCGCAGCAGCTGCAGCTAGATAGAGAGGAGAGGTCAGAGGTCAGGGGTGACTGCGAGGTCAGGGATAATTGTGCAATGGGTATTGTTATGAAAGTGTAATGAGGTATCAGTTTAAAATGTAACTTCTCTTTGCCGTTATTGGTGAAACACTGTGTATTTGCTGTGCAACTCTCTGGTGTTATCAAAACAGCATCCTGACCCAGCAACACTGGCTTAACCTGTGTAAATTCTGTCTTTTTTGTAAGCTGTATATCATTGACTTCATCCATAATTTTGTGATAATCTTTAAAACCACACTACCAGTCAAAAGTTTGGACATACGTGACTGAATATTCATTTCTGGTGGTCTTAGGAAGCTTTTGATCTAGTGAAAAAAGAAATGTGCTTATTGTATTGAATGTGCACTTGGAGTGTACTTCAAATCTCAATATATTTAAAAAAATAATAATAATAATAATAATGAAATAAAAGACCACCTAAGTGTCCTTTCATATGTTTGTTAACACAATTAAGTGCACTTTTTAAAAGTGCGCTTTATAATAAGGTCAAATTTAAAGTACATTTTAAATTTTGGTGATAATCTTTTGTTGTGCTTATCTAAATTTCTGAACCAAGTCAGGCCACAAGTGATGGTGGCCTTAGATATATGCAATGTACTGTGTGTGTTATAGGTTTATCCAGCATATGGTTCTGTGTAAAATAAGTAGCCAATCATGTATAATCTAGGCCTGTTTGAAAGGTGTTGCAACTGGTTTTGAGAATGACACACTGCATGTGCTGTCAGGCGAGAGCACACCTTTAGAGAGCCTATCTACCTTAGAGAAGAGACCCATTGCTCTGCTTTCTTCTTTTCTGCCAATGTTACCATTGCAAAAGCATTCAACTACACAAAAAGATCAACAACACTTTAGACACTTGCAAACTGAGGAGGCATTCACCTCTTCCCTCCCACAACCTCCCTAATGGCTGACAACTTTGTCCATTTTTCACAGATACAGTAACAATCAGCAGCAGGCAATTCTCAACACAACAAACTAACAAACACCCACGACTCACATGCAAATCTCTATTCTCCTCTTATGAAGGCAGAGGTCTGTAAAGTTCTCCTCTCCAACCATCCTACCACCAGTCCCATTGATCCAATTCCCTCCCATCTTTTATACGCCATCTCTCCTACATTTTAAGCTGCACTCACATCCATCATAAATGCATCACTACGCACTGGCACTCTTCCCAACACATTCAAGCCGACTTGTGCAACCGACACTAAATACCAGACCACCTGCAGACTAGTCTCTCTTCCAATTCACTGCGAAAAACACTTGAGCAAGATGTTTTCTTCTTTCTTCCCACAGAACAAGCTGCTGGACAGCAAATCAGTGAGGATTTGACTTGATTGACTTGATTACAAAGTGGACATTCAACAGATATAGTCTTGATTTAAGTCTTTTTGGGTGGAAAGGACATAATCCGTCCTCATTTGGTTGGAATTGTATGCTGCCTTTGACGCTGTCTCTTTTCTAACCTCTTCAACTTGGGCATCATAAAAAAGCGGAGAGAGGCTCCTAAGGCCTACCTTACAGGTCGATTCTTCAGGGGATCATGAGCTATCAACTAACCATAGGGGTACCACAGGGTTCAGTGCTTGGCCCCTTCTCCTTTTCAATATATACATATATACTACTGGGATCATCCATGATGTTTGTGGGTTTTTTTTTTTTAGGAAAACAGGTATGTCCAGACCTCTAACTGGTAGTGTATATAAAGTGCAAACATCTCACTGATTTTCTTCTGCAGTTCTGTTATACATTATCAGCATGTTTCATTTGACAGATCTAAAGTTTTCAACAAGCTTTAAATTACTTCTCTAAATGTCTATAAATCGAAAGTCTGATTTAAAGTGTTTCTTTCAATTATTATTTATCTCAGTTGGTTTTAAAGTTGGAGTAACTCAGGTTTGCAGCAAGAGAACACAGTTTATCTTCTATAAACGATTTTGTCTGTGTAAAAGACAGCACATGACAGGGGACAATGCATGCTAGAGTAAATGCCACAATAACAATGCAAAAGTTCATCTGAACTTCACTTATAATGAACACTTTCCTCATTCCATAAACCTCAGTTTGTACTGACTCACTGTCGCTGCCTGAATAGGTTCATATCTGACAGCTACAGTGCTGTCTGGTACAGCCAAACTCATACAAGTGCAAGCAAGATACAGCCAAAGCAGATGAGAAAACAACATTAAAATGATCTTTTTGTTGTAAAACATGGGCAGTGAGGAGATGGTGAGTACAATGGCATCGTCCTCATGCTGCGATACCCGTACGGAACGAGCTCTGACCTTCCTCATGCGCACCATCTCTGTGTCCGCCCGTGGCGACTGTTCAGACCCCAGAGGGGAAGGAAGAGAGCATGTAAGTCTTTATGAAACAAGCTACTTTGCTACTCACTTACCAGTGAAAAAAGCATGATTTACAATGGCTGTGATTTATTTAAAGCTGTTCATGTATGTCTTATAGTGTGTAATATTGTCAGAATGCACTAATATATAGTTTAACAAAAATATCTTCTGATGATCTATTATTGGAAGTCATATTACTGCTTTTGCAATTGATCCTTCGCTAAGCCCCACCTTAACATTTCTGACCAATGCAACACTACATTTTTACATTTCACATTTATGCATTTGGCTGACACTTTTATCCAAAGCGACTCACATTGTATGTAAGGTACAAGTCTCTTATGCTCTCCAAGGCTACATTTATATGATCAAAAATACAGTAAAAACAACAATATAGTGAAATATTATTACAATCTAAAATAACAGCTTTCAGTATATTTAAAAATTTAATTTATTCCTGTGATGCAAAGCTGAATTTTCAGCAGCCATTACTCCAGTCTTCAGTGTCACATGATCTTACAGAAATGCTCATTTGCTAGTCAATTATTAATAAAGTTTCTTATTATCAATGTTGGAAACATTTTGTGCTGCTTCATATTTTTGTGGATTTTTTAAAAATTGTCTTTACTCTTGTGTCTTGACAAATAAAAAGTATTCATTTCTTTTTTTTTAAACCAGGCTTAACCTAAACTTTTAAGTGGTAGTGTATCAAAAAAATATTAAGCAGCAATATTGATAACATTGATCAACATCGATAATAATCATAAATGTTTCTTGAGCATCAAATCAGCATATCTGAATGATTTCTGAAGGATCATATGGCACAGACGACTGGAAGAATAAATTACATTTGAAAATACATTTTCAGTTTTACTGTCTTTGCTGTATTTTTGATCAAATAAATGCAGCCTTGATGAGCATGAAGAGACTTCTTAAGACACTGAACTGATCTTAATTATTGCAAACTTTAAACAGTGTATGTGTAACAACGTATATTAATGTTAATAACCTAACATACTTCTTTTACACATATTGAAGACTGTAGTTGTGGGACATTTCGTAAAACTTGTCTGAGTGAGAAAAAGTAATCAAAAGAGGTGAAGCTTAGTGATGGGCCAACTGTGTAAAATGTTTTTGCATATAATAACAGTCTCAATGAAGGTGGCCACTAGGGTAAATCACAGTTGTACATGCTCTTGTGTGATTGGCTGAAATCATGAGCACAAACCTGGCTCTTTCTCTCCCCATTGGTGGCCGTCACCACCGGGGCATCACGGTGCCGCCTTTCTCGCCGGGCTACCGTCTGCAGCAGCACAGAGAGAGTACACATACTCCTACTGTCTCATACAAACCTAAATATCATGGCTGTCTTGCATTTGTGGTCATTTTGTTGCTAATTTGCGCTGGTTTTTTATGTCGATCTTGGTGAGAATAAGCCGTATTGCTATATGAACACTTAGTCCAACAAATCAAAAGTCAGGTAGAAGTCTGTGCTGCAGGTTTATAAAAATAGGTTCATCCTTAAACATTTGCTTAAATTGTGTTTAAGTTTCCAGTGCTTTTACCTGTACTAACACATAAAATAGGGGGGAAATGTAGACTCTAAAATGAAATATAATTTTGTTTAAACAAAGTATAAATAGTATAAATTATGATTTAAAATATATTTCCATTAATTTCACATTGAAAAGCTATAGTATAAATATTTGAGTGTTATTTAGCACATTTGTGTGTGTCATACCTTGATTTCAGGTGTGCCCTCTGCTTTGGTGCTGTGTTTTCTGGAGCCATCTGTCACATGGGCCTCTGCCTTCACCTCACTCTTCCTCTCAGTGGAGCGTGTACGGCCCGTGGGCGTGGACATCTCTTTACGGTCAGTGCGGGCAGCAGATGCTACTGGGGAAGGAGCCATGTCGCCTGGGGAGATGGGAGACATGATGGGAGCGCTGACGGGACGGGCGTTCTTATCCGGGGTCGAGACCATGGCTGTCAGACGTATGGGACAGAGGAGAAAGAAAAAAAACTATCACACTTAAATCATGGACTATAAATAAATATTCACTTTAACATACTGTAGACAACTGAGATTTGCTGTTTTTGCTGTGCAACTCTGATGAGAAACATGGTTCAATTGTAAGGCCATCAAACACAGTAATGCACATTATTGGTCTAACTGTGATTATTTTAGGATAATGCGATCCTAAATCAGTTGCAAAAGCAACTCACTGACACTACCCTTGTGAAAAAGAACATACTTAAGTAAGAACTATACTGTTCAGACACTCAACTGCATGTTAACTGCATATAAATGAAAATGTATTATATATAAATTCATGCTACATGCAATTAGCTGAATGAACTTAAGTACATCTTTATATGAAACTTAATATAATTAATTATTCTATTGTATTTAAATATGGTTCAATTGTACTGTTAAATGTGCAAAAATATATGAGTCATAAGGGTCAATTTTTTGGAAACTGAGATTTAGACATCATCTGTATGGTTTGTTAGAATCTGACAATATTTGGTCAAAATACAACTATTTTAAATTCTGGAATCTGAGGGTGCAAAAAAAAATCAAAATGTTGAGAAAATCGCCTTTAAAGTTGTCCAAATTAAGTCCTTACCAGTGCATATTACTAATCAAAAATGAAGTTTTGATATATTTACAGTAGGAAATTTACAAAATATCTTCATAGAACATGTTCTTTACTTAACATCCTAATGATTTTTGGCATAAAAGAAAAATATGATAATTTTGACCCATACAATGTATTTTTGGCTATTGCTACAGATATACCTGTGCTACTTATGACTGGTTTTGTGGTCCAGGGTCACATATTATATAACATATATAACACACTACAATTAAAATTATAATCAAGTGCTTTACATAAGCTTTATTAAAACAGATATTAAAAAGTATTTTTATATTTTTACAAAGTTCACTTTTTAAAAATGTACTTAAGCGTGTTAAGAAACATAGTCATGAAAGTTCCCTTTTTTTAAATATACTTTTAAGATTTAAAGTACACTACAAGTGCAAATTCAATACATTCAATACTTTTTTTTCACAAGGGCAAGTTTAAAAAAAAGTCTATTGAGTCATCTCAAAATGTAAAAATATCTCCAGGATCATGTAAACACAGTAACAAATGCTGTTGTTCTTTTGTAAGAGCTGAATGTTTAGGAGGAAAGAAGATCAAGCTGAAGGGATAAATCTCTACCTCTGGTCAGATGGGTTTCAGAAAGAGTGCAGCCCAGGAGCACAAACCAATCAACCTGAACTGTTTCTTTCCGTGATATATATTTTTTAGTTTCGGCTCTAGGACCTTCATGCCTTTTGAACTGATCAAGCTCCTGTCAGACTGTGGGAGATGCTCTGGGGTATTACTGACCTGCCAATCAAAGACAACTCCAACAAACACAAACTGCTTAGGTACTCTGAATCTCACTCTGCATGGACTTTAATGTCTTCACAGGTGCATTCTGGGAGTTGAGATCCACAAAAATGAACAATACCAAACTTTAAAGCCTCAGGAAGCAACTTTTCAATCAAACTACTAATCAAAACAGCAATCTGTCTCGCTTTTCCTTCTACAAGCATTTCAGAGAGGGCCGTTTGCTGATTGCATCAACTGACTATGTAGGATTCATGGAGTTTTTATGTAAATAACCTACAGTCTGCAGAAAGTAATTAAATCTGTGTCCGTGTTGTACCTGAGGGCTGAATGGTTAAATTGTCAGTGGGTTAACCAGGGTTGTTTTTCTGGATCGCACCCCTGCTGTGATTTCTCTCCCACAGTGAGTTCACCTGCACTGCTTAAAGCAAGCACGGTTTATTTATACCACAAGAAATCACCTCCACTTTACCTCAGAGACACTCTGGCTCCGTTCCAAACTCTAGTGAGCTGTCACTGTCCACACAGGCTGCTGCCTTAATCGAAATGCAACCCCAAGAGACGGATTTGGAACCAACTCTGAACAGCTGGTTCCAATGCATTTTTTTTATGTTTAAAATTCAAATAATGTAAATATTTCTTGAAATAGTTCATTAGATAAAACAGTAACACTTTATTTTAAGGATCAATTGTCACTATTAACTAGATGCTTATTAGCATGCATATTACTAGCATACTGTTTATTAGTACTTATAAAGCATATATTCATGCCTTATTCTGCATGACCATGTTTTAGATCCCTTAAATCCACCTCATACCCAAACGTAATAACCACCTTACTAACTATTAATAAGCAGCAAATTAGGAATTTATTGAGGGAAAAGTCGTAGTTAATAGTGAATAAGTGTTCCCTATTCTAAAATGTTACCTAAATACTTTCTAGTACTGAATAAAATCAATCATTTAAAATCCAATACTTCTTGACTAGCCTTGTAAAAAAATGTTGTTTAATTGTATTGAATGTGCATGTTATATTATAAAAATAAAAGGCCACTTAAGTGCACTTAAAGAGAGACACTTTCCTGGCTATGTTTCTTAACACACTTAAGCACACAGTCAAATTAAGTTTTGATTAAAGTACATTTTAAATCACTGTTTTAATCTATTTCTTAGTTTGATGTGTTGACTAAGTAAAATACTTGATTATAACTGATTTAACTAATTAAAAAAAAAAATAATAATAATAATAACTAATTTTAATTGTAGTGTGTTATTCAATATTACATGTACTAACTACAAAGTTAGTATATTTTAAATGTACTAAATTGCAATTTCATCATTACAATATATACATGAAATACAAGTTTTAATAGAAATGTCTAGAAAAGTATATTTAGTTTATCATAAATGCTTGTCAGTACATTCAGCAGTTCACATATTTACAACAGAAGTGCATTTGAAAGTACATATAGACATGTACCTACTTAAGTTCAGCTAATTGCATTTAATAAAATACATTTTTATTTAATTGCAGTTAATATGCAATTAAGTGTGCAAACACATTACTTAATACATTCAGTTCACATTTAAGTTTATTCTTTTAAAATACAGTATTTCTGACAAGTGCTTTTGATTTTAAGAAGGGAAAAGTGTGCTAAACCCATATATTTTCACAAGGGTCTGTATTGTGGGATTTTTTTTTTTTTTTTCCCATTAAGCATGAAATGCTGTTTTGGAATTCAGCCAAATGGAGGCATCCTATAGAGCAGCATGAGTGTGAAATGGACTTGACACACAGTTTGAGTCACATTTCAGAAATACACTACTGTCAACAAGACTTAACATTTCAGGCACAAAATGGCCAGCAGGGGTCAAAACCCACGCTTGAGGCCTGAGAAAGCTGTCCAGCATCAGGTTGTTAGTGAGTAGAGCAGCCTGAAAGCTGAGTCTCTATCTGTTCTTCTGCCCAAAGCCAGCAGAGACAAATGACTTGTGCTCGCAGCTAAAATAAAAACAGATGCTTGCAGCACAACTTACATAAAGAGTCTGAACCTCCCCATGGCAAGTGCATTAAAGAACTGGAGAAACGGAGATTGAAAGAGAAAATAGGATCCCAAACACAGCAAAAGCGAGTGTCAGACTTGTGATCAAACTCCCTGAGGTGACTGAAAGTGACTGGCCAGAATCCAACAAAGAGGGCCAATCATCTGCCTCTATTTTCAGCCTAACCAGCTGTATCCATACACAATCAGAACAGACTAAAGTAAATGGCAAAAAGAAAGGGAAAAAGGGAAGACTTCATTTTGATAGTCCACTTTAAACATTCTGCTGACTTTAAGTAAACTATATGTCAGCTTATTCTACTAACCCTAACCTACTAATACTATGTAGTTGCAAAGTTACTCATAGTTAGAATGTCTAAAGTGGACTATCAAAGTAAAGGAGAATAAACACACCTCCATCTAAGCTGCGAGACGCCCTCTTACTGGCGGAGCGCTGGAAATGCGGAGCGGGTCTGTCGATCATGGAGCTGGCCTGACGGGTCTGGGCTTGAGTTCGGCCGCTGTAGCGGAACTTCGATCCCAGAGCCAGGAACTTCCTGGGAGTGGTGGCCGCTTCTGTGGACGTCAACCTGAGACCACAGAGTTCACGTCTCTTCATAGTGTACTTGGACTCATGAATTCACAAAAACAGTCACTAAAGTTGGGAATACATGCTGTGATGTGTTGTTTGATATTCATACCTGAAGAATGTGTGATGCTCCACACACACTTTCCACAGTTTCTTGGCGGCCTTGTAATTAGGCAGTTTAAAGCCAATGGCGCTTTCGTAATGTTCCAGCTGAAACATACAGCACAACAAAGGCTGACTGTGCATACGGGTGATTCTCATGAGCACAAAAATCATTATGAAATACCAATCTGAAACTAACAAAAAAGATCTTTAGTGACTTCTTGCACATAAAGATCATAAAAAAGATGTTCTCTGTATTTTTTAGTTATCATTTAATAAAAACAACCCAACTGCAGTTTGATTTATATTAATTGGAATGCAAAATATATATGTTTGATAACATTTTATTTAAAAGAATAGAAATGAGCTATAAAAAAATTAAAATCAGAAAATTATTTTTAAATTGTAATAATTGAAAATTAAAATTAAAACAAAATAAAACGTGACCTGAATAAATTCAGTGTTTCTAAGGCTGTGTACACTTACGTCAGATGGTCGTATCTTGATGAAGAAACTGCTGCGTTTGTAGGAGACTTTGAGAACCTTTGGCCAGGGGAATCGATTAATCCTCAGCTTATCCTTATACACCATCAGGCCACTGGAGCAAACACCCAGCATTATATCCACTCCGTCCAGATCCTGACAGAAAGAGAATAGTAAAGGTATAATATAATCTTTTGACTTTAACGAGTCGAGGTATTAAGACACACTGTATAAACAAAAATCTTGCAATCACAAAACTGCACCACTAGGGGGCGTCCTTGCTTCTCTTGAAGTGAATCCATAATTTATTTAAATCCATGGCTTGATGCAAACAGATTGACCTGGTTTCAGCTACCAAATCTGAGCAGTGACAGGACATGCAATACTTTTATCACAAGCACTCCTGTGAGATGAAGGACATTTCAGTCTAACCAATGTTTTTATGACAGCTCAGATTGATGATTTCACATAAAGAATGCAGTGGTTTAATCAGTGCCAGGGAAAGTCACATTGTCTAACTGGGACATGTAATTGAATGTACAGTATTTTAAGTCACAGCATGCCTCAGTAAATGGAGACTTAATGTATTTATGTCATGTAAATGTATTTATTATTATTATTATTATCCAATCAAAAACCAAAGTTATTGTAAAAAAAAAAAAAAAAAATATATATATATATATATATATATATATATATATATATATATATATAAATTACCAATAAATACAAAACCAACTTCATGTAAAGTATTTAAATAAATTAGGTTTTATGCCATTTTGGCATATTTGAAATGTATTTCATTTTTTTTTTTTTTTAACATCATTATACCATGGATTTTATACTGTATTGCAAACACTGCAAACCTCATAAACATACAATAACACAACTAATTTAATAGTTAGTGTGGCAATTTTCTGAAGGTTAACCATTTTTATTTTATTTTATTTTTATTAATATTTATTGTATTTATGAAAAGTATCTCCAGTTAATCTACTGTACCTTTGCCTGGTGGAGATCAACCCCATACATGGCCAGTTTTTTAGCATTCTCCAGGAACATCATATCAGCCTGAGCCGGACTCATAGATCTGTAGAAAAAATACATAAATAAATAAATAACTATTCAGAGTCATAACAACATACCTTGCTACAGAAAAGGAAAGTGCAAATACTAAATATTTGTAAATGTGCATTTATGTCAACTGCGTTAACAAATATTTCCCAAGCATCCATTCACGATAAGAATATATGTGCGTAAATCATCAGCGCACCAGTAAGAAGCAGTCACGATCACCTGTATGTGCGGTGAAGCTCCATGACTTTCTCCTCCAGCTCCTTGGTCTGTCCTGGGATGAGCTGGAGCTCCTTGGCATAGTCGGTGCCGTGAACCTCGGGGTCGTACTCGCCCAGCTCAGACTGCAGGGCGTAAGATCCCAGCAGGGCCAGGGTCACGAAAGAGCAGGGCAAGCGGCCGTTCTTGATGTCCTTCCGTAGCTGCAAACACAAGTAGTACCTGCAGAGCGCAAAGACTTTCATATGAGCTCACAAACTCAAAGACATTGTGTGCCAAGTTATCACATGTTACACGTTGGGACAATATGTTGTTGCAAAACATACATGCACAGGAGTCCAGAACTGCAACCATGACAACAGCAGTAAAGTGACGTCAGCGCGCCGCTGTGATTATTCAGGGTGAAAGGGCTTTTGTAATTTATGAGAGTGATAATGAAACTGGCTAGAGAATTGCATGCTCACTTGGTAGGAAACAGCAGGAGGAT
Source organism: Acrossocheilus fasciatus (assembly GCA_036784905.1). Taxonomy (NCBI): domain Eukaryota; kingdom Metazoa; phylum Chordata; class Actinopteri; order Cypriniformes; family Cyprinidae; genus Acrossocheilus; species Acrossocheilus fasciatus. The sequence goes on from CM071956.1 coordinate 27,781,526, forward strand.
CTCCATTTTATTAATGATTTGATCTGGCAAGTATCGGAGATTGGTTTTAAAATTAGTGAGTGAGCAAGCGAGAGAGAGAGAGGAAGGGAGAGACAACTACTATCATATGTGACCCTGGACCACAAAACCAGTCTTAAGTCGCTGGGGTATATTTGTAGCAATAGCCAAAAATACACTGTATGGGTCAAAATGATCCATTTTTCTTTTATGCCAAAAATCATTAGGATATTAAGTAAAGATCATGTTCCATGAAGATATTTTGTAAATTTCTTACCATAAATATATGAAAACTTAATTTTTGATTAGTAATATGCATTGCTAAGAATTCATTTGGACAACTTTAAAGGTGATTTTCTCAATATTTAGATTTTTTTGCACCCTCAGATTCCAGATTTTCAAATAGTTGTATCCCAAATATTGTCCGATCCTAACAAACCATACATCAATGGAAAGCTTATTTATCCGGCTTTCAGATTATGTATAAATCTCAATTTTGAAAAATTGACATTTAAGACTGGTTTTGTGGTCCAGGGTCACATATCTGATTGGAACTGGATATCAGTGACAATTGTGAGGAATTGAATTCTTATGGTTCTGACTCCAATTGTAAATTCACAAAATTCACTTTTTTTTGTGGCACTTGTAAATCAAGTAGCAGTGTCACTGCTGAATGCACATTTGGGGCTGTTACTCGGATGTCCTGCTGCACAATATCAGAAAACTTCTGCTATGATTGAGATGAATTTGTAAGGCCATGCATCTGCATATAAAAATCTGAAATGGTTTCAATACTCTGAAAATGTATGAAGCATCCTTTCAGGACTGAACGAAAATAATCTTTATATAAACCGACTCAAACTTCTTTCAGTAGTTGTGAAGTAAAAAATAAAATAAAATAAAAATCCGCATTTCCACTGTTGGCCCATTCAATATGACAATAAATATGACTCTTTTTTTTTGTGAAAAGTGTTAAAATATTAAGCAAATATATTGCAAGTTGTAAGTAAAATCGAGTATTTAATAAAAGTATTTTTTACAATGCTAATATTTAAGTTTTCATTTAATTTTTAAAATTAAATCATTCTATTTCTATTCTGAAAAGTATTACAATATTAAGCAAATATATTGCAAGTTGTAAGTAAAAATATTTTTTTACAATGCTAATATTTACGTTATCATTATTTCATTTTTAAACATTAAACTATCAAAGTTTTACTTTAGTAGATTGCCAACAAATAAATATATGTGCCACGTGTTTCAGAGTGAAGTACAGCACATGCGCAGTTCATAATACAGCGTTTTGGTATCTCAGAATGCCCCAGTTTACAGTAAATGAACACAGCGTTGCGCTTCATTCCTGTCACTGATGTGCTTTATAGAAATAAAATCTATTTTGAAAAATGGCTTAGTGCGACTATCAAATCACGAAGGCTGCAATTTAATTAAATAAAGATGCACTGCGTATTTAAGGGTAAAGCACGGCACTGTGTTCATTTACACACGAGCAGCTCGTGACGTGGTGCTTCAGCATCTCAGACTCAGATCTCAGTAAATCAACTTCACTCTAAAACACACATATAGCAGCACATATATTTATTTAATAAAATCACAGCTTTTGCAATTTAATAATTCCACTAAGCCACATCACAAAATCTAATTTATTTCAATGCGGCTATAATCCTAGACATTAGGAACAGGAAACATTAAGGAGAGACAGAGGGGTAGGTGAATGCAAAGGTCAATGAAAAGGTCAAATCGTCTGGCCAAAGCTCCAGAAAGATTGTCAGGTGTGAGTGGATAGTCTGCATATTTTATATATATATATATATATATAAAATAAAGAAAGTGCTGTTCACCTGGTGATGTCTTCTGATAGCTGGGCCGGATCAGGCGGGTAGAACTTCACATTGAATGTGAAATCGTACTCGGTGCCTAAATAAATGCAAACATGATTTAAAACAGGAACAACAGAAAATCAGACACTAACTTTCTGAGTTATTTTATATGTCAAAGAGATGAACACTCTTTGATGTGACTCACCTTGTACTTGCCGTCTGATCTCCTTCGTGAAGTCCAGCCATGTCTAAAAGACACATAAAGCTTTAACTAAAGGCCTGTTTACACTCTAAAGTCTGCCCAAGCTCTTTTGGGCGGATTCTGATTGGTTGTCATTGTTTTTATCATTTATCAGTTGAAAAAAAATGTTCTGAAAGTGATTTCAGTTATACAATTCCTCTGTGTAGCTATTGTTACAACTGTGGTGTGCACCTTTATGGTTGGCGTCTCCCATATGACCAGACCGTAATAGTCCTTCTCTAACAGGTTCAGGTGGTCGCACACTTTTGCAAACAGCTCCTGGCCTTTGGCATGTTTCTGGAAACAAAGAAATGTAGTTAAAACACAGAAGCCCCTTTTTTGGATCAGTACTATTTAAGAATTTAAGTTAGACAACAACTGTAGTCCTTATATGGCAACTTGTTAGCAACAAGCATTAAAGCATGCAGTGACTTCTAGACGTATGAGATACAACTGTGTGTAAGTTATTTTGTAGAACAAAACATGAGAGTCAAAGACATTTCTGAGGGAACTCATGGCTTGAAATTATCTTTAAAGTTTTAGGTCTATGAATTGAGCAGCTCTATTAGCAAGTGATATTATGTATGGTGTGGCATACTACTATAATATGTTTCTGTTCCTTCAGTGTATAGTATGGAAACCCATTTCTGTCACACAAGAAAAAATAATGCTTTGGTAAATCAAAAAATTGGCAAATATTATGCGATAAAAAGTTACAATTATGAGATACTAAGTCATTATAGAGAGATAGGGCAACGTTATGAGATACTAAGTCATAATTATGGGGGAAAAAGGTCAAAATTATTACATAATCGGAATTAACAATACAGTCATAATCATGAAAGTAAGAGTTAAAATTATGAGAATTCTCAGAATTATGAGATAAAAATTCAAAATCACAAAAAAACAATTGATATGATATAAATAGTTGATTGAAATTATGACAAAGGCCATAATTATGTCAGAAAGACAAAATTATAAGATAAAATGTCATAGCTATGACAGTAAGTCAAAATTATGACAAAATTATGACAAATATTTAACTTTTTTTATCCCATAATTTCAAGCATGGAGTATGGAATAAAAATGGAAAATTATGAGATACCAAGTCATAATAGAGAGGTAAGCCAAAATTATCACACGCAAAGTCATCATTACGAGATAAAAGTTATTAAATTATTACGCAAGTTGCGATTATCAGTCAAGACCTAATCATGACTAATCAGTAAGTCAGAATTATGAGATAAAAAGTCAAAATGACAAAAGGTAAAAACTAACAACCAATTGACAAAAAGTCATAATTATGTAATGATTATATAATCATGACTCATGATCACGAATAAAAAGTGAAAATTATGAGATACTATGTAATAACAATGTTTTTTGCAGAATTGCAGAAATGTGCTTCCATAATAGAATGTATATTGTGCACAGTAAGCTAATTTTCTGTATGCATGGAATACTCAGATTCTATAGGAAACAACAGAGCACATTGTGCTGGGTACTGTATCCCACAATGCAATGTGTATGACTTCACTTTCCAGGGTGAATAAACCAGAAGTTATTAGGGACATGATGTTTTCGATTAATTACTATTGTGGGACTGCCAAAGATTAAGACATTTTTACTAGATGATAACTAGTTCACATGCAAAGTAGCGAGGTCATGTGACAACAAAGTAGCACACTGCTGTTTGAAACGTGGAATTATGCAGACGGTTTCACCTATTCTTTTTGAAGTATACAGTTCATGTTCTATAAAAACAGTTGCCTTGTGTTCCATTCTGAACATGGAGACTCTTGTATGGAAATAGAATTGTTAGCTTAGCTCGTTACATGCTAACAGTAGAATTAGCTGTGAATGTAAAGCGAGACTTGTGGGTCTAGTTGCTGCTAATAAGGATGTTCTGTTTCACTTAGGATGCTGTCTCTGTAGATAGCAGACATTGAGTCTGCTCAGTCGGTTTCAGACAAGAGCCACACAGTACGATGGCAACAAAAACAGGCCAAAGTGTCAGATCAGCAGAAATAGTCTCTCGGTAGTCTGAGAGTTAATTAGCAAAGGAAGTAAAAGCCCTTGAGCAACGCTTGAGTTTCAGACTCGCTCTCATGGGACTAGACAACGATACGCCGCATTTGATAAGCAACAAAAGCGGCGGTTGTGTGTGTGTGTGTGTGTGTGTGTGTGTGTGTGTGTGTGTGTGTGTGCGTGCATGTGTCTCTTACTTCCAGCTCACACTCAAAGAGAGTATCATCCAGCAGCTTGACTTTGCAGTGCATGATCCTGGGGCGGCGAGATGCTTTCTGCTTCTTCCCCTCCTCCTCCTCCTCCTCCTCCTCCTCCTCTTCCACCGCGTTCTCCTCCTGTTTCTCTTCCTCTTTTTCTCCTTCCTCCTTTACCTCTGTTTCTGCCGCACCTGCGTCTTCCGGCTTGGCCTCTTCATCTACTTTCTCTTTTTCCTTCTCACGCTCCTTGTCTTTCTCTCCCTCCTCTCCTTTGGCCTTGTCCTCGTTTTTCTTCTCCTTCTTCTCTTTTTTCTCCTTCTTCTCTTTCTTCTCTGCTTTCTCTTTTTTCTCTGGCTTCTCCTTTTTCTCTGGCTTCTCCTTTTTCTCCGGCTTCTCCTTATCTGCTTTCTCTTTCTTCTCCTTCTCCTTCTTCTCCTTCTTTTCCTTCTTCTCCTTCTTCTCCCCCTTCTCCCCCTTTTCTGCCTTGCCGGACTCCAGCTCGGCGTCTTCCTTCTGATCTGCTACGATTTGCTGGAGGAAGACAAATTTTTTGTTTTAATTTTTTTTCCCTGAGCTTGTCACAATGTATTCTGGGATCGCCAGTGTCACTTAGGACACAACATATTTATATACTGTAAATTTTGAAAGATCCTTCAAACTGGTCTCATGAGAGTTCATAATTTGTACAGGATGGTGAAATGACAACAAGAACCTCTAAAAATGTAACCGTGAAAATGAAAATACCCATATCAGATCTATACAGGTGGTGCTGGGGGAGGTGGAGGGTTTCAAACTATTTAAATGTTAAGCAGCCTTAATTTTTGAAGTTGAGTTAAATTGATTTTTTTTTTTTCAGTGGGCCAAATGCATAAATGTTAAATCATATCCAGTGTGTTGCTTCCTCCTCCACATCCAAATGTTTAAAACACATAATCGTTTATGCGTTTCTATCACCTTAAAGGATTAGTTCACCCAAAAATGAAAATTAGCTCATGTTTTACTCACCCTCAAAGAATCCTAAGTGTATATGACTTTCTTCTTTCGGACAAATCCAATCATAGTTATATTAAAAATTGTCCTTGCTCTTCCAAGTGTTAGAATGGGAGTAGGCAGGTGTTTTTGTTCAACAGTCCAAAAGTACTCAAATAAAGCACACGCATCTGTAATAAAATGTGTCTCACACGACTCCGGGGGGTGAATAAAGGCCTCCTGTAGCAAATCGATGTGTTTTTGTAAGAAAAATATCCATATTTAAAATTTTATAAATACTTTTTTCCCACTTCCACTATCTGTCATACATGGAAGCCGTTCCGGCGGATGACGTAGGACATATATATCACGCACGCGCCGGTGAGATATGCTAGTCTCACGAGTTTGTTTACAGAAGCAAAGGAAGCAAAGTTTCCTTACTTTTAGCATATATCTAAATCCTCCTACATTCTTCTTTACAAATCCTCGTTTTGGGCTTCTAATTCGTGACTAGCTTTTTGTTTTGATCTCTCCTCTGTGCTTCCGCGTTCGTCACTAATCACGAACACCGACGTCCTACATCATCCACCGGAACGGCTTCCGCTGTTCTGTTGAACGAAAACACCCACCTACTCCCATTCTAATGCTTGGAAGAGCAAGGAAGATTTCTTAATATAACTCCGATTGGATTCGTCTGAAAGAAGAAACCCATATACACCTAGGATGCTTTGAGGGTGAGTAAAACAAGGGCTAATTTTCACTTTTGGGTGAACTAACCCTTTAATGCTCATTTTGACTTAGTTAAAAAAAAACGTCCTGAAGTTGGCATGGAACTAAAATTCACACTATTTTATAAAAAATCCATGTTGTGGAACTTTTTATGAACAATTAATTTGTGCATTTGTTTCATTTTTAATCAAAATGACATAATTGATAGACTTTTTTCTGGTGCTGTATGCAGGACTTCTCCGATCATTTACTCCACTTAAATCCGCCCCTGCAAGCTCACGTTCATCTGCCTCCACTTTTGAGTGCAACGTCCACATCTCACAATGCAATCAACAACCAATGCATATAGAATCAAGTCTATTTTTTATTTTAAAGGGGTCATCAGATGCCCATTTTTTACAAGTTGATATGATTATTTAGGGTCTTCATGAAAAGTCTATAACATGCTTTGGTTAGAATTTCTCAATGGTAGTGTAAAACAACACCCTTCTAACGTGTGGAAAAACAGCTCTGTTCACAGCAACCCGTTATGGTGTATTTCCCTTTAAATGCTAATGAGCTCTGCTGACCCCGCCCCTCTCTTCCATGGAGTGATGTGCAGTTCTCTGTGAGACTGTAAACTTTAGCTGCATTCATTGTGAAACTTGCTAATTAGCACATTATTAGGAAAGACGATTTGCAAAATTCATTAAAAAAAATATGGACAGCTGATGACAGCTCACTCAGGGCGGGTCTAAAGTAAAACGCTACTGTCAATCGACAATCGTGGGAGGGGCCTGGGTCTGTGTGACATCACACAGACAGGCATCTGAGAATGCCTTGATTTTAGAAAGGGGTCATGAGGGGTCATCATTTTTTGATGATCTATCCCTTTAAAATGCTTCATATTCAAGAGAAAAGAAAGCAGAATTAATAATGAAAAGCTAGCATTGGGGGGGGGGGGAGCTGAAGCATTTTGACAGCAGTCAGCAATGCCTAAAATACCAGCCGTTCAGTATGAACAGCCTCTCAGAAAGCTTTTAGTGTACCGTGCTGCTGGAGCAGATGAGAGCTGCACAGAGAAGGTTTTAACACGCAACCTTTGACCATAACTCAGCGTGTGAATGTGAGATGTGTGAAGCCCCACAGTTCAGTTGCTTTTGCACAGACATCCCTTGCTACATGCAAACAGTGTGAACATGCAGTTGTCACCCTGAGGTCAAAAATGTCAGTAAGCCCACACACCAGTGGGCTGAGGGTTACTCAGATTTTTTCAAAAGTCTTGGAGATGTTTTACTGTTTTGCTTCAGAAGACTTAGAATTTAGAAGTGAGGAACACTTTTCTCCAAAAAGGTGATGTTTAATTAGCACTTCTCTAATGGCACATTGTGACTGTTTCATTTAATGCAAACAAAATGGATAAATTACGACAGACTAACATATCAGCTGTGTTGATGGTAGGGCTGATTTAACAATATAAATTTTTCAATTTTAATGGATCTTCATTTTGATAAACAGAGATATTTTAGTCTATGCTATTTTCAGTTGATGCCTGAACAAAACATCACTAAAATTATGTGATATGAATGAACATTAGAAGGTATCGTGACTTATGTAATCACTCATCGGTGTTTCAACTGCAAAATGTCAATAAAACAGCTTGAAAACAACACTTAACATTACATTTACCTCAGGAAAGCATTGAATTTCCATAAAATCGTTAGTCAGCTGGGAAAAAAATATCTCTAGAGAGGAGCATTTTGTTAAATATATGCACAACAGACCAATTCAATGCAGTGATGTCATTGACCCATGAATATTTCCTGCTTGTTGTCAAACTACTTCAAAACGGTAGCAGGAGGCGATTAAGCAACAACTAACCTTAAAACAGCTGTCATGTTTTTATCAAAATAAGGATTTTTTTCGGGATGCTCAGAAGTTATGGAAATTAAAAATGGAAATGCGTTAGGACCGTTGCATTAGTTAGATACCGTTTACATCCCTCAAAATGGTCTATATTACATTTAGATTCAATTCTTCAAGTTTTTATGACAGCCACCATTTAAATGCTTATATTTCAACAACAAATTAGAGTAGAAACATAAGTATATCATTAAAGTTAATTGAAAAAATGCCTTGTGTGCAATTTGAATGCTTATATGCAACTCAGATTTGAGTGTCGATTGTTAAATAAATATGATACATTACATGATTAGTAAATCATTTTTGGTTTTAATTTTCAGTTCCAGTAAAAAATTTATTTCAGTGCATCACAACTTTTATGTTGTTTTTTTTTGTCCTTTTCATATATTTTATATATCATTATATACAGTATATATATAGTTTTGTATATCATACGTCAACAATTATATAATTATTCTTTATATGGTGTAATTTACTTATTTGTTAAACATCTGGAAGAGGTATGATGTCAAATTCAACAAATGTGTCATAATCATATTTAATGAAACTAATGAATCAAGGCATTAACTTTTGCTCTTCACGTCACAATTGACGAGATGTGCTGGAATAACAGCAAAAACTATCACCTATAATTTTGGTATAATCAGATACCAAAATCTGCAAAATGATGAGATACATTTTACTAAGGATTCTCTTAAATAGAAAGATATCACTGAAGAAAATATAACAGTCAGCTAGGATCACATGTGTCTTGATTACCAAAACATTACAAAATAGCCTTGACATCACTGAATTTCTGTCAGAGTTGAATCTTAAATCTGGCTCTAGTTTTAGTACCATTAATCTGTTTCTCTTTCTCACCTGGTTTTCAGCACTGCTGATTGAGTGCTGGTCTAGAGCAACATCGCCCTCTATGCGCAGTTCTGGCTCGGGGTCCGCTATGGGAGCTTTGGGCTCGTCCTTGTCCCGGGCCCTCTCCGTCTCCACCCCCTCGCCGTCCGAGCACTGCGAGCGGCGCTTCAGAAAGGAGGAGAAGAGGCGGGAGAGGCCACGGCCAGCGGAGGTGCGCTGGCGCGGCTTCAGCTGCTGTTCCTCCTCCGAGCCCCCGGGGGGCGGCGAGGTGCCGGAGGGGCTGTCCTGAGCGGTGTCAGCGGGGCCTGGCTCCTGTGCAGCGGGGTCCTCGTCTTCCTGCTGCTGCTCACACACCTGCTTCTTATGAACGCTCTCCACCTCGTCTGTGGTCATGGCAGTCGCTGCAGGAAGAGACGGTTCGGTTAAAGTCACGTATATATTTTACAGCACTGTTGAAAGTGTCCGGATGGTATACTATTTCCAGTGGATTTTCAAAGTATGTCTCTCCTAATAAGCGCTTGAAAATGTGCACATGGAATAAGAAGTAAGTGCGTAAGACAGGTCAGGTCTAAAAAACAAAAAAAAACAAAGCTCAGTGCCCTTAACCCACACTAAATCCACACTATCTCTAAGATCACTTCGTTTTTGAGGTTAAGTGCATTCCATCATTCATCAGCTTCAAGAACTCATGTGGTCTGAAGTCATGAGAATTCAAGGAAAACGTTTAGATAGTAGATAAGTGGATATTTGGTAGCAAATCATGAGAATTTGAGAAAAACTATACTAACTATTAGGGGTCTGTGATATCTGCGATAATATCGTAATTGCTGTTTTAACGATGTGCAATTTGACATTATCGAGTATATCGAAAAAATAAACAAATAAAACACACCTACAGAGTGCACGCTTACATTATTAAAATCTAGTAGGTTAGACTAGAGCATGTGCGCATTTAGAGTTCAATACAACATATACAACATATACAACAGTTCAATAAACAAAAAGTCAATATTAAGAGACGTATGTTTCAGACACCATATCGCCTATTTTTGCTCTATTTCGGCAACAAAAATTCCAAACACAGCCACAGAGCTGGTTTGTGTCTCTGATCAACAAGACGGTGTTTCATTCCTGAATGAATCAACCATTTAAATGATTCGGTTCAATCGCAACGACTCATTTATTAACAGTGACTTGCTGCCACCTGCTGGCGGTTTTAATTTCACATTTAAAGTATCTTTTCATTTTTTAAATAATTTCAAATATCAGTATTCAACTTTTTATGTTTAAAATATCAAAACCTCATTTATGCATTTGTAACTGCAGATTAAATCATGTTTTGCACTAAACAGTAGTGTGTAAATACATCTAAATGCTACTTCAGATGCAGTTTCTGTGTTTCCTCTGCATCGCAAAGATGAATTTTGTTGATACTGATTTAATTTGCTTGGTAACAGCCCAATTGTCTTATTACTCTAATTGACTGATTAAACCTAAGAATTTGATTCAAAAGATGATGCACACTTTTATTTAAAAAAGGCTTTATAAAGGTAAAAATGCCCATAAAAGGTAAAAATCAATTTAAACTTATTGAAAAAGATCAATTTCTGTCACTGCTGTGAACCGACCACCACACAGAATATGAAGAATATAAAAAACTTGGAGTCAGCTGTCCACAGTAGTCCTTAGATTCCAGCACAATAACACACTCAGCAAAATTTGTCTAATTATCGGTATCGATAAAATCCCAGAAATATCGAGATATCTATTTTTTTTTGTCAATATTACACACCCCTACTAACAATATACTAACTAAACTATACTAAAACTATACAACTATACATAATATATTAATTTAAAAACTACAAATAATTTGGTAGTAAAGTGTGAGAATTTAAAGAATATTTCACAGTGTAAATTAAACTGTTAGATATTACATTTGAGAATTTGAGGAAATCTGTATAGTGTAAGTTACATTAATTAGTTGTTACATATAATTTAGGAGCAAAACATGAGATTCTGAGGAAAACTTTACAGTCTAAGTAAAATGAATTATATAATTTGATAAATAAAAAGAATTCAAAAATTCAAAGGAAACGTTTAATTAAATTATTTGTACATATAATTTGGTAGTAAAACAAGAATGAGGAAAACTTTAATGTGTAAGTTAAATTAGATATTTCATACATGAGAATTTGAGAGAAAAAAAAAACTTTACAGTGTAGATTAAATTAATTTCTATTTTACATATAATTTGGGTAGTAAAACGAGAATTTGAGTAAAAACTATACAGTGTAAGTTAAATTAAGTAGTTATGACATTGGTAGTAAAACAAAAATTCAAAGAAAATTTTACAGTTCAAGTTTAATTAGTTGTATAATTTGGTAATAAAAAGCTACTTGCATTTTTACAACACCATGCTGTAAGTATGTATCATCAGCTAATCAGTTCGGCTAGCAGTTCTACAGTCGTGGCCAAAAGTTTTGAGAATAACATAAATATTAGTTTTCACAAAGTTTGCTGCTAAACTGCTTTTAGATATTGGTTTCAGTTGTTTCTGTGATGTACTGAAATATAATTACAAACACTTCATACGTTTCAAAGGCTTTTATCGACAATTACATGACATTTATACAAAGAGTCAGTATTTGCAGTGTTGGCCGTTCTTTTTCAGGACTTCTGCAATTCGACTGGGCATGCTCTCAATCAACTTCTGGGCCAAATCCTGACTGATAGAAACCCATTCTTTCATAATCACTTCTTGGAGTTTGTCAGAATTAGTGGGTTTTTGTTTGTCCACCCGCCTCTTGAGGATTGACCGCAAGTTCTCAATGGGATTAAGATCTGGGGAGTTTCCTGGTCATGGACCCAAAATTTAAACGTTCTGGTCCCCGAGCCACTTAGTTATCACTTTTCCCTTATGGCACGGTGCTCCATCGTGCTGGAAAATGCATTGTTCTTCACCAAACTGTTGTTGGATTGTTGGAAGAAGTTGCTGTTGGAGGGTGTTTTGGTACCATTCTTTATTCATGGCTGTGTTTTTGGGCAGAATTGTGAGTGTGCCCACTCCCTTGGATGAGAAGCAACCCCACACATGAATGGTCTCAGGATGCTTTACTGTTTGCATGACACAGGACTGATGGTAGCGCTCACCTTTTCTTCTCCTGACAAGCCTTTTTCCAGATGCCCCAAACAATCGGAAAGGGGCTTCATCTGAGAATATGACTTTGCCCCAGTCCTCAGCAGTCCATTCACGATACTTTCTGCAGAAGATCAATCTGTCCCTGATGTTTTTTTTGGAGAGAAGTGGCTTCTTTGCTGGCCTTCTTGACACCAGGCCATCCTCCAAAAGTCTTGGCCTCACTGTGCGTGCAGATGCACTCACACCTGCCCGCTGCCATTCCTGAGCAAGCTCTGCACTGGAGGTGCCCTGATCCCACAGCTGAATCAACTTTAGGAGACCAAAGTTTTGAGAATGACACAAAAACATCCTCCGAGAGCAACTTCTCCCAACCATCCAAGAACAGTTTGGTGACGAACAATGCCTTTTCCAGCATGATGGAGCACCTTGCCATAAGGCAAAAGTGATAACTAAGTGGCTCGGGGAACAAAACATTGAAATTTTGGGTCCATGACCAGGAAACTCCCCAGAACTTAATCCCATTGAGAACTTGCAGTCAATCCTCAAGAGGCGGGTGGACAAACAAAAACCCACAAATTCTGACAAACTCCCAGCATTGATTATGTAAGAATGGGCTGCCATCAGTCAGGATGTGGCCCAGTAGTTGATTGACAGCATGCCAGGACGAATTGCAGAGGTCTTGATAAAGAAGGGTCAACACTGCAAATATTGAGTCTTTGCTTAAACTTAATGTAATTGTCAATGAAAGTCACTGGCACTTATGAAATGCTTGTAATTTTACTTCAGTATACCATAGTAACATCTGACAAAAAGATCTAAAAACACTGAAGCAGCAGACTTTGTGAAAATTAATATTTATGACATTCTCAAAACTTTTGGCCACAACTGTACACACACACGATCTTCATAAAACTTGAACACTTGGGGCAAATACAGGAAATATGTCATGTACTGTAAATAGACAAGTGATCAAATACCATAGACTGTAAAAAAGATGGATGACGCATCTCCGCTTCCATCCACTATAGAAAAGTGAAGCGAATACATCTCAGTATGGCCGCTGCCATCTTGAGTAAATTACGTCATTTGGAGCCCGAGTCTGCGCAGTAGAGATTCGTTTGGAGCCAGAGTCTGCGCAGTAGAGTCGAGAGGTGGAGCCGCGGAATCAAACTCCCGCCCAAACTCCCGCAGACCCAATCAACCATAACGACACGCCCCATTTTTATAGCATCAAATTACTAGCTAAAATCAAACGTATCACAAAAATGAGCAATTGAACATATATCAGCGTGATAACAATTACCTTAAATGACCAAAACCATATTTCGGAAAATTGTATTGGAAGTGTAATTAATTTTTTTATTTGGACTGGAGTCCCATTCGTTTACATGGAGAGGGCGGGGTTTATGACCTGTACTGCAGCCAGCCACCAGGGGGCGATCATACAGCCCGCAGCTTCACTTTTAAGGACGAGTGAGACACACCCGTCAAATACAAAGATAGCAAGTGTGTGCATTTTGATAGGCCCTATGTGTTCGTCCACACTTCTTAGGTCAATATTGCTCAAAATCTTTAGCACATGTGACTTTTTTTAATGCCGAGGAATGTGCAAACAAATCCAGCAAGACAATGATGTTACATTTTTGGCCAATGTGTTGTAAACATCTCTAAGACCCTGCACCGCTGCCTCTTCAGGACATGACGCGCCTGTTCATGAGCCCAATTGCCCATATGGTCACTCAGACCCTCTGCTTGGCATGTTCATGACAGTTCATCAGAGATGTGTTGATGTCCGATTAATGAATGATTTCAATTTTGGACTGTTCTGTTCAACCCACAAAGCTGTCAGTTAACTACAGATGTAAAATAGTGTATAGCCTTCTATTATAATTCTTTATGGTGTTGTGTGTCTTTTTGAAGCCTAAAAGCTTATTGCAATTGCATTTCTTCAGAATATCATGTTTAATGTTGCACAGAAGAAAGAAAGTGCCTAAAGGGAATGGATTTTTTTGCCAATCATTCCTGCAATCTAGGTGTGAGAGAAAGATTGTTGAGAGGACAAAACACAAATATGAGTTCAGCAAAGACAAGCTGAGAGCGCTGCCACACAACATCTCCACTGAACCCTGAAGAGTGTTAACAACACAAAAACAACAACTGAATGAACCTCACACACTCTCTCTCTTACACACAAGCAGCAAATCTTATGTGCCTTTTAATAATGCAACAGTCTATTTTAAAATAATCAGTCAAGCCATATCCAATTATGATAAGTTCACACTTTCAGTGTTAAATCTAATTACACAGAGATCACGCACAAACCACTTCAGTAAAGGTGTTCATAAGCCAGCCTACCCCAAGGCTGATGACAACACAGCACATGTACACACTAAAGCATTATGGGTAGGTGATCTTTAAAGTACCTGATTCAGCTTGACCTGTGTTGCCCAGGCAACAGTGAATAGCCTGAGGTCAGCTGTGTCAGCGTGCACTCACACATGCAGCGACGAGGCTTGAGCTCACCGGTAATGAACTTAGTCTTCAATCTGATTATAACTCTTTACTAAATAATGCAATTAATACATCGTGAAATCTGATATTTGATTTTGAATTACAATTCTGAAAATGACTAGTTCTGTAGTTTATCTATTAGCATTCTAATTTTTGTATTAATGTATGCAGTACTTTAAACATCTTTTAATTTAGCAGCATGGCTGCCTTCTCTTCCATACTAAAACAACTACAGAGCCCATACTGATGTCCCACTTACATCTCAGAGACGTCTATTTGACGTCTGCATTTACATCTGCATGACATATTTTTTAGGGTGTTTGTTCATCTGCAATACGTCTGTAGGACATTTCCCTTTAGATGTCAAATAGACGTCTATTAGATGTCTTTAAGATGTTTATGATTTAGAATTTATGTAAAACTGACATCTGAAAGACGTCTGTCAGACGTTTGACAGCAGATGCTTTCCAGATCAAGAGATCTTTAACAGACATCTTGCAGACGTATGTGTGCTATCTGGGTAGTGACGAAAAAAAAAAATATTTCATTGCTTTTGTGTTCTCTTCCATAGAGGTTGTGTTCTTTGAGACGTTTTTGTGTTCACTCGCTAAACTTTTGAATTCTCTCACAAACCTGATCAAGAAAATAATATTGTAACATCGTATTGTTACAATATTACAATGTTGGCACTCCCACAAGCTCCATTCCCACGGCTCTCGGTCCCGCCCTGCTGGCCACAAATATGAGACTTTATTTCAATGCTTTTGATATTTCAATACTTTTGAAAGTGAATAAAAGGTTTCTCAAGGGAACAATACTTTGGCAAGAGAATGCAATAGTTTTGAGAGCGAACGCAAAGGTTCTCAGAGGTTTTGTTTCTCGGGTAAATGTTTCTCAGGGGAATGAAACACTTTTGCGAGAGAATGCAATAGTTTTTGCGCAAGAGTGAACACATTACTTTTGTGATTTGGTGCAATATTTTTGTCAGCGAATGTAAATGTTTTTCGAGCGAATTCAAGGTTTGCGAGCAAGGGAAGCAAGGGTTTTTCTCAGTGCAACACATTACTATTACTTTACATTTACACTGCAAACATTTTGTGAGCCAACGTAAATGTTTTATAAGTGAATGCAAAGTTTATGATCGCAAAAGTTTATTTGTTCACGGCAAGTTCACGGCAAGTCACAAGGCAAGATTTAGCAAGCAAAAAAAGGTCCGCTGTATCTTCTTAATAGCATAGCTCACACACAAGTCACTTTCAAACCAAGCCGGTTTTTGTTGCTCAATGCAATGAATTAACGTTACCAACCTGAAAATGAGCGAAACGTGCATCTTTAAGTGCAAAATCCAGTCAAGATTTCACAATCTTGAATTTCTTGTGAGGGTCAATATTTCCCCATGCAGATTTCACATGAGGTTTAAACTGGTCAAGTGAATTTGTCACGCTGACCAACAGAAATCTGCTTGGTTTGAAAGTGACTAATGTGTTTCATATATCGCTACACTACTGGAATTTTTTTCCCATGAAAAAAATGAAACCCACTTTTTGCCATGTTCACACTACAGGAACTTGGAACGGTTTTAGTTCTAGGAACTCTGTTTGGAGGAACTAAATTAGCTTCTACTTCAGAGTAGGGTCTAAAACAGTTCTATAGGAACTATCAGTGATGTAAGTGCACGCTGATTGGCCAAACGCACGCGAAACACCAGCTACCCGGCATTTTTAAAAAGCCATGTATACATATTTACTCCACGAACATGGAAAACAGCAATAACGGCATTTACCTGTTGTCTGCAGTGTTGTGCTCTTTTCTCAGCTTTGATGATATGTAACACTGCAAGTTGCCATAAAAAATGTAATTTCTTAGCCCAAATTTTTGCTCATGCAATCGTGTAAATTGTGCGTTTACATTCCTCCGTTATCACAAAACCCACGACACACAACAAAGACAGCTCCGATCACGGCGTCCTCCATTCACTGGTTGTTGCCGTTTGTTAATGCCACGCAAAAAGACATCACTGTCGGCCGCTTCAGAGTTCCTGCTGCGAATGCAACCAGGAAAACAGCCCGAGGGAGAAATTGGTTCTCTAGGAACTACCCTGCTGGCTAGCTCCTAGAACTAATTTCCTAGAACTACGCGGTGCGAAAGCCCCTTATGACTGCACTATTATATTATACAAGGATCCCATTGTATATATTTTGCTGGTGTGTCCTCTCTGTACACGTCGATGTCGCCCTGGACAAACACAAGAAGCTAATCACACAGCTACTGGAAACCAGCTGCACCTGAATTACATCAAAGGAAAATCACTCAGACTACAAAGAACATAATCTCACCAAACAAGCTCTCATGCTGTTCTATTGTCCCGTACAGATTCAGACTAAACTGAGCAGCTTCCTTATCGATTCCCGACTCAACATATCATCTGTCCCATCCTCCAAACTAGGAGGATGTCCCTTGTCCATTGTCCCCTCTATCCCCCACCTGTACAAAAGCTTAAAAAAAGTACCCCTCCATGCTAATATTGCATTGAAATTTGGGTATGTGGCTCGTCATTTCAACTAGGCCTACTTAAACACTATTTTTGCTTTATTTTTGCCTAGATTAATGGGGATGACAATTAAAAAAATGATTGATTATTAAGTTGTCATTCTAGTTGACAGCACACAGACAAGTAAATGAATACAGGCTCAAATAGCTCCCTGTTGAATCATCTAGTCCACACACACACACACACACACACACACACACACACAGGTCTGCTATTCAGCCGTCGTTTTTTCTCATTCACTAGCAAAGCAATTACAAAGCCTCATTATGAGGGTCCAAGTTTAAGCAGATGCAGTCTCTTGAGGGCAGACTGGACTAAAGACCATCCCATTCATGCAGAACGGCTGCTTCTGTTTGAGTCAGAGTGTTTATTCAACTAATCTGGCACTAAGATGCATTTAACCTCCCTCTCACAACAAATATCACTTTATCCGCAATAAATCAACAGGTCATGGAACTTTCCTTGTCATTTAATGTGTGTGAGTCAGGTTTTGAAATGTCCCCACAAGCACAGTAATGAACTGAAATCACTCACATCATGTGGATCAGCCAACAGTCCTCATGAGGAAAACAGATACAGAGTTCTGGCATGAAACTCTAGATGGCGCAGTCCGATAGGTCCAACTCAATCTGACATAAAGACATCATTATTATACGACACAGCTGATTGGTTCTCTCCTGTATTTGCAGTAGGGGTGGGTGCTATACCGGTATTAACGTGACTACCGGTATTATGTTGTGCCATGACATGGATTTTACTATACCGTGGATACCGTTACATATTCATGGATTTCATTGGATGGACAAACAAAGATTTTTTCCCCCGCGGTCGTTACTGCATCATCAGAGAGAGAGAGAGAGAGAGAGAGAGAGAGATGCCCCACTTGATCGGACATAAATCAGAACCGGGATCGGCTCTTTGGAACTGCACACAACCTGGATTACAATAATTTCCCAAAATGTAATTTGTGTGCTAATATTACTAAGTCTGTAAACGGCCGTTAACTCAGGACAGAGATGCAGAACACGGACACAGAGAGAGAAAATACTGTAGCAGGCAGCGCAAGATCACCGTTCACAATGCTCGAAATATAGGAAGAAAAATATAAATAATGAATTGGAGGCAGGGGGTTAATATAAATGAGTATCTGAAGGAAACTCTCTTCAGAAAACTTTAGATGGCATTTTCTCTTTCTCTTACCTTCGTGTTCATAAGCGCAGCAGCAGCTTTATTTACAGCGGTAACCAAAGAAACATTAAATTGAGGACATACGCGCCATCTGCTGTCAGAGAGTGAATTTGCATTTGCTGTTTTTCTTTTGCGCAGGTGTCTTATGTAGCATAATTTCACATATCTAAAGTCAGACCATTCTATTTTTGCCTTAGATCTTGAAATCATGTTTTTTACAGTATATAAGGTTAAAATACATATTTTGCCTGTAATTTAACTAAGGTCTACTAAAATGTGATTCCAATTTTTCTTTTCTTATATCGCGATATAATATCGATATCGTCCGGACAGTGGAAAATATCATGATATGAATTTTAGCTCATATCGCCCACCCCTAATCAGTAGCCAGTTTAGCTCGCTGCTCAACATTTAAATATATGACTAGTGCTTGCTGTAGCAGTTCGCAGCGTGCTTCTGAAACCCTCCACCTTCCCCAGCTCCACCTGTATAGATCTAGTACGAGGTGATTCATGTATGCTATATGGGGGTTATTTCATGTATGTTATATTTCAGCAGCAGTATTTCTTACATGCTCACAGCAGCATGTTGTGGATGTATTAGCAGTAGCAAGTCTCGGTACTCCGCCAAGACCAAATACATTAACATTGTCATGTAGGCCATATTACCATGCAAATTACTCCGAGAGTTGTCATGAACTTAGGGTAAAAGTATTGCTACAGTGCTGGTAGTTTATGTATATGAACAGCATGTACTCTTTCTCTGTGTTAGGTGCACCAAGATATCCCCAGTTATTTATCAGCAAAAGTAAAATGTGTAATCCAGCTAACTTTTGACAGTTTCATGGCTTTTGTAAAAACTACAGACCATACTTTCACATTTTTGTATCCTTTCTCACAAATGGCTGTTTATTCTAGCTTCATGCATTATTTTATATCAACATTTGAATGTGGGTACGTTTCATAAAAACAGCAACATTTTGAACAAAAAGCTGAAAAAAATCCTGTTAGTTAATTCCGGGAATTTTCAAGACTGGAAACTTTCCATGGGAATTAACGGGAATATATGGGAATTAACGGGAATTAATGGGAATAAACTGGAAATTTGCTAAATTGCAGGAACTGGGAACTTAAATGTAGTTGAGAACAAAAACTTGCAGCATAATCTTGGTTAGAACAACCAGATTTAATGCAATTTCAGTTTAATTTCTACTCCACACATTGCTCAATCGCACACAGCAGACTGTTTACTGCGGGGCTATCGAGGCCACGCCCCCTACATGCACTGTGCTTATCTACCATTATATGCACAGATCATTTCTTAAATCCTGCACACAAAATATCAAAATGTCCATCTTGGTAAGTATTCATATAAATTACATGAATATTACAAAAAATGTTTAAAACTTCCTTGTGTACTGTGCAACTAAATTAGGCTATACCATAGTAAAAACAAATACATTGACTGAACAGACATTTAGGTGAGATAAATAACATAACAAAAATAACAAAACAAAAGTCTAAAAATGACCCTTCCCCCACACACAATCCCCTCTAGTCACCTAAGAGGGGGATTCCCCTCCATTTTCTCTGAAGCCGCACTTTCTGCATTTGAGCCCAAAGACTCCATCTAAGTTTTGATATTATAAATATATTTGATCTATGGAATTCACGTTTAACTAGTAAATACCAAAAAGTGTTTATACAGTAGCTAGACAGTTTATGAGGTAGGCTATGTGCTGTATAGCTCAAGCTGTGATGGTCCTTCTGCTAGCAAGTTTTCTGTTATCATACAGAAGTGCAGTACTGGTCAAAAGTTTGGACACATTACTATTTTTAATGTTTTTCAACATTGCATATCTTTTGCTCATCAAGCCTTCATTTATTTGATCAAAAATACAGGAAAAAAAAACAGAAAAAAACAGTGATATTGTGCAGTATTGCTGGTATTACAATTTAAAATAATGGTTTTCTGTTGTAATATACTTTAAAATATAATGTATTTCTGTGATGCAATGCTACAGTCTTCAGTGTCACATGATTCTTCAGACATCATTCTAATATGCTTATTTATTATCAATTTTGGAAACAGTTGTGCTGCTTAATATTTATTATTATTATTATTATTATTATTATTATTACCTGTGATTCTTTTTTCAGGATTCTTTGGACTTTAAAAAAAAAAACACACATTTATTTAAAATAGAAATCCTTTTTTAACAATACACTACCATTCAAAAGTTTGGGGTCAGTTATCTTTTCTCTTTTTTTTAAATAAATTAGTACTTTTATTCAACAAGGATGTGTTAAATTAATTTTAAAAAAGTAGTAGCAAAGACTTATATTGATATAAAATATATAAACTGTTCATAAGTTTTTATTCATCAATAAATCCTGAAAAAAAGCATCACAGATTCCCCCCCAAAAATGTCATTTTTAAAATTTGTATTAGTTTGCATGCAAGTGAGCCTATGATCAAAAACAAAATTATATTTGTGTTTGTATATGATTCAGTTTTATAAATATCCAATTAATTCCCATAAATTCCCGTAAATTCCCATAAATTCCTGGTAAGTTTCAAATTTGGAATATTTCCAAAGTTCCCCAGACGAAGTTCCCATAGAAAGTTTCCGGAAAACTTCCGGAAATTTACCGGAAATTTTCCGCCCCTTTGCAACCCTAGCTACAACACTTCCTGGGATGACATTTCATTAACATTAGGCAATGTTAAGTAACGTTAGGCAGGTTTGATTATGCTGTTTGGTGATTGCGTTATTTTACATATGCATCTGCTTACATACGCGATCGCTTTTCACTAGCTAGGACCACGCCACAAACGAGCTATGAACTAGTTAGTAGAACAGAGTGTTGGGGAGGAGTAGAAAGAGGATGAATGGGATGATGATCAGGTTGATCAGGGCATCTAGATTTGATGGCTCAGAGAGACTCAGGGTGGGGGTACCGTCTCGATCATATATTTAGGCCATACAATTAGGACCCCGATACAACCTGAAAGAAAGGGAATGTAGGATAAGGTTGGCTGAATGGGTGAGAAAGGGAGGGAAGGGTGGGTTTGAGATAAAGAGGCAAATTAAACCATTCTGAAATTAAACTAAACAGGAAGTGAACTTCTCAACTTCTCCATTTATCTACTTAAAGTCCTCAACAACCAAACTCCCCACCCAGCATCTGCTTGATTGAACCATTCAGCTGCACAAACACATACAATAAAAGATGCAAAGAGTGTGACTTTCAGTGCCTTTCTATTTCGCCGAAGATTCTCACTTTAAAGAACTTGAACTACCTGCACACATCGGTACAACAGTAGACACTGACCCTACGGCAAACACACACACACACACACACACACACACACACACACACAGTGCTCTGCTAGGGCATCTGTGAAACTCTCAGAACCAGCCCACGTTTCCACTGACCTGAAAGTCAAAATATGACACACGCTGCAACCTGCCCACAAACACAGTGCATGACAGTCTCTGTTTACTGTTTATGTTACTAGATCAAAACATGATATTTGTAAGTAAAACAGGGTCAATCCATGTCAAATTAAATTTCAGAAACTTCCCCATAACATTTTTTATGATCAAAGATGAGCATAAATTGCAATGAAAGGACAGAATGATTAAATGTTCAATGAATATTTACTGAGTAATCCACTGTTTTGTAGACAGGGATCAAAACACAATTTTCACTCGGTATTTGGAGGGGAAAAACGACTTTAGAAAGATGGCAGCATCTTCATTTAACTGTTACACAGAGAGAGGTCCTGTAGGTCTATTAGTAAAATCTGTTGACTTTAGCAGTCTCTGTTCTTTATATGCCAAAGGTGACAGTTAGTATCAGTTGTATGCAAAGTGACCCACATTTGGTTTTTGACCACTGAAAAGTGCAGCAATTTACTCCTGTAGCCACATTTAAGTCCCAGTATATCTGGAAATGAACAATATATAAAGCCTTCAAAATTAACGCACCAAAACGAAACTTTGTTAAGAATCAGAATCTAAAAGGATTTTAAGATATATTTAATACTTCTTGAGTTACAGCCATGCAAACCTCAGGGAAAATGAAAAGTGTCTATTGGCATATAATGCAACAAAGATTGCTAAAGTCAACAGATTTTACTAAAAGACCTACCAATCTCTGTATGAAAATAAACATAATGCTGCCATCTTTCTAAATACATTTTTACCCACATGTAATTTGACTCTAAATCTCAAGTGAAAAAAATACAAAATAGTGGGTTGGTCACTAAATATATATCCATGAGATTTATATCCATGAGATTTAATCCATGAGATTGTGTATTACGTATCACCAGAAAAATATCAAAACAACAATTTTACTTTTCACCCTATAATTTTATTTGAGATGAACAGGGTAAATAATGAGAAAAAAAAGTTTGTTTGTTGATTTTCTTTTTTCTTTGATTTGTGAGTTATTCTCTGTAAAGCACTTTGGTCAACCTCGGTTGTGTTTAAATGTGCTCTATAAATATAAATGTTTGTCTGTGTGTAATGTGACAACAACAGTAATGTGGTTTCTGTCAACTGAACACAACTTTGGGTGCTTCCTGTCTGAATAACTTGCTTGATAATGATGGGAGTGATCTAGTTTTGTTTTGCGTCAGCTCCTGATTTGAGACCAGCAGGTGCAGAGCCCATTTTCCCGTCCCAGAACTGTCTTGTATTCGGCGCTGTGTCTGTGGGAAAGGGGTATAATTCAGTCCATCTCATTTCGCTGGCCCGGAGGAACAGGTGAGCAAGTTCTGTGGATGTCTGGAAGCTTCCTGTCACATAATTTGTCCCGTCTGCCATTACAGCAAACAAACATGAGCCTCTTTTCCTCACAGGCCATCCAATATCTCACTCACATCAACGTCATCCTTTCTACAGGCGCTGTCACACTGCTAATATCCTGTTCACTGCCAGTATGAGGCCTGTCTACATGCATTTGTGTTTTACAATGCTTTTGTAGAGCCGCTATTAATGGTGCGGGGTGGAGGAAGGAGGGGCCGAGGGCATGACGGCACGGATTTACTGAGACAACAATGACTGAAACAAACACACCGAACTGAGACAGAGACGCATTAGACATGCTGAAGTCCTGAACCCCGCCTGATCATCAGACTACAACACCGACGCTGAGCCCACTTCAGGACATCAGTCAGCCACAAAACAACAACAACAACAACAACAACTGTCAGGAAAAAAACAAAAACCGTCCATGTTCAAAAAACAAGTTAAAAAAAAAAAAATAGTATATTATATATATATATATATATATATATATATATATATATATAATATTTAATGTACATAATAAAACAGACATACAAATAAATAAACCAGTGATAGAAAAAAAAAGTTAGAATAAATGTAATAAAAACATAAATATGTTAATCATGAATGAATGAATGCTAGTAATGGTAATACATTTTTTTTTTTACATATTTAAAGAAGTAAATAATAGATATTACAAATACTCCACTGTGTGTATGTATGGAAGTATGTATGAATTAATGAATAAATAAATAAATGCTAGCAACCGTGGTAAAATAAATAAATAAATTTGCTAGTACAGAAACAAATGTGCTAGTTTATATCATTAAATAAATAAATAAATACATACATGCTTGTAAAGCTGGTTCCAGTTTTTTTATTCGCTCTGGTACTATTTTCACCAGCAACGGTTACATTTTCAAAACTGTTAGTACTAATGTCACTACAGATCATCAAAAGTGCAGGGGTTTTTCTTCAAACATTTCAGTGTATTTTCAATCGTTCTAGAGCAATACACATTCACAAAGTATCCTTTTCACTACAAAAAAATAAGTGTTTCATTAATATAAATGTTAATATAAAGCTCTTACTATCAAACTTCTTATTCAGGTTAATACATGTTTTCTATTATTTAATCTAACTCATCTTAATTGTTAATTAGTGAATCATTTGGAGCATCTACAGATATCTAGATATACACTATATTGGGTCACCCTCTTCTAATGAACAGGTTTGACTACTTTAGTCATTTCCATGAGTACAAATCTTAATGTTTAAGCATATAATGATATTCTAGGGAGTTGTGTACTCCAAACAGTTTGGACAGGACCCTTTTCTATTCTAACATGACGATGCCTCTGTGTATAAGGCAAGGTTCAAAAAGAAATGATTGATTGAGTCAGTGTGGAAGAACTTGACTGGTCCTAATCCCAGCTGAACACCTCTGGTGTGACTTTAAATGCAGATCTTGAGCCAAAAAACTCTTTACCAAACACCGATTTGTATTTGATTATGTATTTGATGCCATCTGTCTCCCTTCTTCTGATACAAATAAATAAATGTTTGTAACATATAATCAGCATATTTAAATAAACATTTAATAACAAAGTAACGACTATTACTCCACTGTTCCACTGTACAAACACTTTTTCTATAAATTAATTAATATTTTATTATTGATAATAATAGATAAAATACATATTTAACAGAACAGTAAATGACTATTACGAATACTCCACTGTAAAAACTCTCTGTAGCTCTGCTTTTGTTTGGATCCTCTGGCCGCTAACACCACTGCACTGACACTAATCCACTCTCGACGGTCCCCTCCCCCTCCACACACACACACACACACACACACACACACACACACACACACTTCTCCATCTCCTGCTGCATCTGCCATCCATCAATGCATCACACAGCTCTCGTATGCAAATAACATCACTTATAACGCTTTCAAAATACACACTCCCCATGAACCAAAACACACTTTTATCCCATTACTGCCATTGGACACCCGCAACTTTATCTAATTACAGCTCTCTAAATTACACACACACACACACACTGCCCACGCACAACATCATCCCTTTACAGTTCACCTAAACGCACAGGTACACACACACATACACTCAATCATCCTCTTATGCATCAAGTGCAGATACACACACACACACACACACACACACACACACACACTCATCCAATTATATCTCACTGCAACACTTTCAGTGTATTACAGTCGACTGCGCTCAGATGACAGCAGGAAACACTCACGTCCTCAACAACACATCTGTGTATAGTTGCTGAAGCCATCTTCCTTATCTTACACACTCACACACATACACACACACACACACACACTCACATTGTGCAGTGGTGACAGATGGTGTGTGTGGGGTGTTTTGGCCTTTCAGAGACCGTGAAAAGTGGACATATGCGAGACCCTTCGCCTCTGACCTGTCCGACACCCTTCACAGAGGAACACACTCAAATTATTGACTCAGATCATCCACAAAAACCAAAGATCAGATTACACCGACACATCAATACTCTTTATCTTCACACTAGTCCTGCTTTTTCTAGAAGAGAAACAGGTTGGGCTGTATAGCTAAAATAAGATATACCTCAATATTCTTCAACATTTTGTTTATATTATATATATATATTGAAGGAGAGGATGAAGTGGATGCCGATCTGACCATATCCTTCCTTCTGATATTAATATTTCTTGTGTGATTATTAATCAAGTTATTGATCAGTATTTAACCTCCCAGATTGTTTGATGATTGACAGGTAGTAGAGCCATCTATATTTGTATAGATTGAAGTGTGCATATATCCTTTTTAGAAGTGGTCAGAGTAAAAGGTGTGAATACATGCTGGGTGTATTCTTTCCTTAGGGTCACAAGGCCATGCTAAGGGGGTCAGGATGACCTACCATCTACGTGAGCTACGAGTGACGAAGAGAAGCGTGACATTTAGATGTTCGATTAAAACAGATATTAGAGAATCCTGTTCTATCCTGTATTTCTTTTCTCCAAGATTGATGGCTGCGTAGTATGTGTGTAACCAACCATGCTGATAAGATGCTCGCTAGAAGCTAGAAAACCTTGAGATGCAGATAAGGGCTCTGTGTGTATGTGTGTGTGTGTGTGTGTGTGTGTGTGTGTGTGTGTGTGTGTGTGTGTGTGTGTGTGTGTGTATCTATTCTCTGTGTTAGATGAGAAGACTGTCTCTTGCTGCCATCCTGGTCTGAGCTGAGGTGTCTTCTTCTTCATTGCTGACCCCTACAATAATCATTTGGAGATATGCTTGAAGTGCTTGCATCCATATGTGGAAATTGTCTAAGTTTATCTAGGTTTTGGAACCAATCAGGATTTTGCTGACTTGTGCATTGATGCAATTAGCAACCTCTGTCAGGGTATAATTGTTGAGGATTTTGAATTGTAAGCAGAGCGGCCTACGAACTCCATCGCGAGTGCTGAAGCTGACTTCTGCCTGAAACTGCAAACTACGTTCTTCAGTAAATTTTTCTTTAATTTATCGCATCTCTGACTCCTGGTCTTTGTTCATCATACCTGGTCCTTGGGTTTTAACTGTTATTCCACAACAATATACCGTATGTACCACAGTTATCAGTTGACAGTTACCTTATGTACAAATATGTACCATTTAGGTACTAATATGTACTTTAAAGGTATATGCACCCTTTAGGAGTAAATAAGGTACAAAGGTGTGGTACTGCCCCAGTGACAGCTTTAGTCCTTTTTTTGTTGAGCAGAACAAATGATGATGACTGACAAAGCATTGTTTTAAAGGGGTCATATGATGTTGCTAAAAAGAACATTATTTTGTGTATTTGGTGTAATGCAATGTGGTTCGAGGTTCAAAAAACACATTATTTTCCACATACTGTACATTATTATTGCTCCTCTATGCTCCACCTTCCTGAAACGCGCCGATTTTTACAAAGTTCATCGTTCTGACAAGTGAGGCGTGCTCTGATTGGCCAGCTATCGAGTGCGTTGTGATTGGCCGAATACCTCAAGCGTGTGACGGAACTGTTACGCCCCTTACCATGCTGTGATGCTGTGTCCCGGCACGACAAGAATAAAACAATAAAACCAACTATAAACGAGGCATTTGTTGCATTCAGTGAGAACATAATTACTGATTATAATGACTCAGACGGTCTTTTTATGTAAACATAACACCATGTCTGCATTTGTGATCGTAGAAATGCCAATCAAGCACTACTCTACACAGCTCAAAACTCGTGTTTGAATAGTCCATAGCAAAAGCTTTAAATATCGAAACACCAGACTGTCCTTGCGACGTTGAAATTGCCCCACTTTATGATGTTCACATCACAGCCTTTCATAGTGTTCACATTGCAAGCTACTCTCTCCCAGGATCAGGAAATAGTTCTCCATAAAATGCGCTGCACTCACTCCAATATTTGCATTGTACTGTTCTGGAACTTAACCACTGATTTCTAGTTGTGTACTCATTTGGAAGGCCAAACAAAGTAGTTTCGCTTTCACAATGAAACACAGCGTCTCCACGACACGGCGCCGGCGGCAGCAACAACACTACAGCGAGAATAGAAGTTACACCTTCTTTCTTTTTGCATATATGTTTGGGCGACACTCCACAGACAAAGGAAAACATGAAATCACATCATATGACCCCTTTAAAGTTCAGTATGTGTTTATTCAGTAGTACAGCATCACTGCAATTAATTAAAACAGAGCATCATTAAACATCTATACTATACTTGTGTTTATTTACAAACATCAAGCTTATTAGGGGATTTATGTGGAAATGTTCCAGGAAGCACAGATCGGTTTTTCAAAAACAAGATGTGTAAAAGCAGAAGTATTATACAGTCAGAGAGCAGACTCACACATCTCAGTCCAGCACACTGATGCTGTGTGCCATCAGGACTCAATAATAAGGACAGCCTGATGGCTTCTGGCCAACTGACCAAACTGACACTTGCTCTTTTGGGCCATTTCTGCCCAGTGACACTATAGTCATGCAAACTTAAAAATTAGGTTTCCTTGATACATTAGTATTTAATTTAGGGCTGGTAATTTAGCGTGCTAATTAGATTAATTAATTACAGTGAAAAATAACATTTTAAAATTATTCATGCATTTGATGCACTTGCCCCACCCCAGACCTATGTGGGTCATCTGACATTTAATACAGTTGACTGATAACAAATATGAGGCAGGGCAACAACTCGCTGCGTGATGGAGCCTAGAGTACATAGTTACAATGTCCCTAAAATTTAAGATAGGGAGCAAAAATGCCCCTGTTTGAGTTTTTGTCTCATATTACATCATTCCAAGTTTCCAAGTTTAGTCTTGTTCATAGTCTGGTTACCTGAGTCTTGTATTCTAGTCTGTTTATCTCATCCTGTTTGTCTGCTGCCTGCCCTGAAATTATAGTCTGTCTTGGATTATCTCTTTGTATTGCCGTTTCGGACTCTGTATGCCCCTCGTCTGGACTATTGTCTGTCTGTTTGGATGACCCATTTGCCTCGCCCCCTGGATTATGTTCGCCGTCGATTGACCCTTGCCTTTTTACTGGACTACTCTTGTGTCTTGTCCACAATATACCTCTTTGCCATTTTCTGACTCTTTCCTGTTTCGTGACCACATCTTTAAATAAAAGCTTGCATATGGATCCGCACGCCTCTCGTCCCTGTCGCGTCGTTACAACATCAAAGTACCACGAGAGCGATTCAAAAGCAAAGTACCACGAGAGCGATTCTGCTCTCTATAGCTCTTGTGGTACTTTGATGTCACACACCGATCGGTCTGATGGTGATGATCCGCTTCACAATCCTAATGATTCAATGGACCATTCATAAAGAACCATTTACTTCACTCCTGAATGAATCAGCCATTTGAACGAATCAAATGAATGAATAAATGACTCGATGACTTAATCATTAAGACATTTACCACCACCTACTGGATGTTTTAGTTTATTATTTACGAGTATCATTTAATTAAAGAAATCATTTCTTATTTCCGCAGTAATAATAATACAATTAATAAAATAATATAGTTCACCCACCCAAAAATTACAATTGTGTCATCATTTACTCGTGGTCCAAAAGAGTAATCAATTTTATCAAACAAAATATTTTTTGCTGAAGCTACTTGTTTAAATGTCTGTTTGATGCTTTACACACCAATGACTTTAAATTATCTTTTGGGAGTAATTTCTCAGCCAAATTTGATGTGCGATTAATTTGCGATTAATTAGATTACATTAGAGCAACATCATGTAATTAATTAGATTCAAAATTTTAATTGCTTACCAGCCATAATTTAATTATAGACAATATATAAACTGGAAGCTTTCTAAATATCTTTTTCCAACCGTTTCCAGCAAATACACTACCATTTAAATGTTTGGGGTCAGTAACATTTTTTTAAAGAACTTAATACTTTCATTCCGCAAGGATGCATTAAATTGATCAAAAATGACAGTTAAGACAATAGATAATGTTTTTAAAGACTTCTATTTCAAATACATGCTGTTCTTTTGAACTTTTCAACATCAATAATAATAAATGTTTCTTGAGCAGCAAATCAGCATATTAGAATGGTTTCTGAAGGATCATGTGACACTGAAGACTAGAGATGCTGAAAATTCAACTTTGATCACAGAAATAAATTACATGTTAACATATATTAGAATAGAAAACAGTTGTAATTGTAATAATGCTTCACAATATTAGTGTTTTACTGTTTTTGTTTTTTTGCTTGCTTTTTTTTTTTTTTTTATCAAAGAAATACAGCCCTAAAAACAGTAGTGTGATTTCACATGCAGGAAAATGCAAAACTGAAGCACATTTTATATAGTTTGCAAGGCAAACTATGTTTTACAATGTATACAGACTGCTTGACAAGCACATATTGAACTCATATTTGAGATTCAAGCATAATTGCGCTGTTCAAGACAGTGAGTGTTTATGGCATATTTACTACTGGTTATTTCTAACATTTGTTAAGTAAAAGAGCAGAACAAGAGTTTTTTGTTTGTTTTTGTTTTTTTGGAATATCTTTTCATCAGAAATTTTAAAAATCATTTTATAGAATTTTACAATTTAGCATAATTAGAAAATGCATATTCACTATTAAAATTTCCATGATTTTTTTAGGACTGAGAAAGGAAGGTGAGGAGAGAGTGAACTGAGAGAATATGATGAGTGCTGATCTCTGGATAAATCCACAGGAATAACAGCTCCAGCTCTGGAATGCTGCTCTGTGATTGGCTGGCAGGAGCGGGAACTGCTGATTGGGCATAAAAACGGGAAGCGGGAACCCCACAGGAGCAGGTGTGACAGTACACCCAACACAAACACATTCACGCCTGCAGCCACACAAAACACACACTTTCACTTCAGGACTGAGTGGTATGAACAAAATCACAAATTTTATATCACAATATACATACTGTATGTGTGAACAACACAAACTCATTGTATTTGCATCAGATCATTTGAAATTTAGTGCACGAGTCTTGTTTTTTGGCTTGACAGCCCCAGTCCCCATCCACTTTCATAGCAACGTGAACATTCTCCCAAATATCTGATTATGAGCATTTTTCAGTTGAACTATCTCTTTAAAACACATATGCATACAATTTTGTCTCTTGATTGGATGGACGTGCAACAAAAAACCCTTCCTCTGGGTGCATCATCTTTGTATTTGTTTCTTCCGCTGTGTTTACCGTCAATTACACCTAGCACTGATGAGACAACAACAACAGAGGCACTTTAGGGTTTTGGTGACAATAAACGATGGGAAGACAGAGTAAACGGAGTAGTGGAAAGCCTAAGTGCTGTGTGCTTTTGTAACTGGATGCAGAAAGTGAGCTTAAGACTGGAAAGCGGCTTTAAAATTAATCGGGGTCCTGTGCGGGATTAGAGAGAAACGCTCTCTCTCTCTCTCTAATGTAGGGAGAACAAGCATCTGGATCTCGCTGTCAGTTGTTCTTGCTCTCACTGTCATGTTGGTCTGCATCTTTAGACACCCGGTTTCTGCTCACCCAGTGCTCAAGGACAGGAGCCAGCTGTGAGTGACCCAGAAAACTCTTGCCTGAGCAATCTCGATTTACATAGAAACACGGAACATGGAGGGAGACGGTATATGTTTTGACCATTTAAAGCTTAAGTGTCTATTTATTTTTTTTTTTTCTGATGTTAAAATCCTTTTTCGTATTCCAGTTT
This sequence comes from Acrossocheilus fasciatus, assembly GCA_036784905.1. Taxonomy (NCBI): domain Eukaryota; kingdom Metazoa; phylum Chordata; class Actinopteri; order Cypriniformes; family Cyprinidae; genus Acrossocheilus; species Acrossocheilus fasciatus. Next base: position 27,812,731 of record CM071956.1, read on the forward strand.
AATGCACTGAGACTATAAGTAAGCTATTAGCAGGCTGACATTGTGAATACATTTACATACTCTTTAAAACTTTCAGTTGAACTAATTCATATTTTTAAAATATCTTTTTAAAGTAAATGTTTTAATGAAACAAACCTAGATAATGTAATTGAAGCATTAATTGAACTTTGACTGCGCCTGCTCCGAGTTAATGTGCAGAGTTAAGTGTATTTAATCCCATTCAATAAATAAATCAATTCTGGCCAAAAATGCATTTCAAATATATGCTAATTATATTTTGTAAATAACACTGCTTACAAAAATACATTTTTCAAATTTAAAATATCTTGTAAAATGCAAAAATATATTACAAAATATCTCATGGGACAAAAATGCATCCAATGCATCAAAAAAAAAAAAAAATGTTCCAAAAAATCGTACAATACAATGCAAATGCAAAGCATATATATATATATATATATATATATATATATATATATATATATATATATATATATATATATATATATATATATATGGAATATTATAATATACTTAGATATAGGCCTAGCCTATTTAATAAATAAATAAATCAAATATAAGCTACTTGAAATGTAAAACCATGTTTTAGCAATATATGTTTGGCCATTTTTGTATATTTTGCAATATATATTCAAATATATATATATATATATATATATATATTGGCCAGAAGAGATATTTATAGATACTTGGACATGAAGACTGAAGCTCTATGGAAAAACCCGCTGCAGCCTGATTATAATTCACAAGTAAACCTAAGCAACCAGATCACATTCTGAGCAATCACTCTCATATTTTCTTAAAAGTCATAATCTAGTTGTTTTTGTGATTCCATTTGGTGCCACTAATGGTGCCAAAATTGCACACTTTACCATTTGAGAGCCTCTGGATTTAATACACAAGCGTCCAGTCAGAGAAAGGTCCGATAAACCAAATTAAGATGCCAATTTTCTGCAAACCACCGATGGACAGACCAAATTAACAAAATTGAGAGGTTCCTCTTGGGATAACCAAAGGGTAAGTGGCTGGGGCCGTAAAACACACACACACACAGAGAGGCTCAGGAGGATGAACTCAGAACAATCAAACCAATCAATGACCACATGGTCGCACAGGCCGCCACAGTGCACCTGATCTCCATGGACACCTAACGGATGGGGGAAGTCGCTCGAGACGGCGGGAACAAAACAGACAACAGAAGAAAGAAAAGAAGAACTACCAAAAAACATGAAAATGAATCAAAATTTACTAAGAAACTTGAATTATGAGAACAAGATGTTACTTAGCAGATCAATGAGAAAGAAAAAGCATAACAGAACTTTAAACTGCAATATGTTTAACACCCAGGGTCCCAAACAATAAGACTTCTACTATTAACACTCCAGGTGTGGTGGGCTTATGAACTCTCACAACTCATAATTCTACAAAGAATTTCTCATTTCAACAGAGCAGCGTCCCTGATGAACCCTGATAGTGTGTTAAACTTCCTTCTGATCTGAAATGCAGAAGTTCTGTGCAGAAGTTGAAGGGCTATCAAGAACAAACAAATACCGGAAAGAACTTAAAGAACCGTAACTGTACTCACTTCATGTACACTTGCACCAGTATAACCAGACATACTCCTGAGTGCTTTTGCTGCACAACAGAATGATAGCAAAGAGCATGCAAAGTACATGCACATTCAGAAAATCACATCAGAGACAATACTGTTTAACCAAAAGGAAAAGGCATTTTTTATTACACATCTCATGAGAAAGGCTTACCTCACTTCAATTTAGAAATGGGGATTGATTGCATAACATTTCTGAATATGGGCGCAGACTGAGGCCAAAGCACAGAAACAATAAACTGAAGGTAGCTATTATAGTAACATGGCCTCTGGGTTTGAAATGCAATGCAAAGTCTCCAGGCCTCACTGCATGTGATTTGTTGACTTCAATACTGCGGGAGACTGATGCATCAAAAGGTTGTTTTATTTTACCGTACACCACAGATCTGCACTGTATAAAGTGAAACTGTGCAAAATATGATCTGACATTTAAACATATATTTTGTTGGTGCATCCAGATTTATTCTGTATTTGTCACCATTTGAAGCACGTTTTACCTGACAAAACATTTTACAGCGAACAAAGCAAGAAAGAAAAAGAAAGATAAATAACAAAGCTAACTTGAGTTCCTTTTAATTTGATGTTAGATCTAATTATCTACCCCTATTAAACCGAGTTACAACCGTATTACGCACATCAGGCTTTAGTAATAATCACTGAAATAGCAATGTAACATTGTTTATAGTAAATACACCTGTCTGAAGTAAACATGCGCTTTATTCTCTCACAGCCTCACGGGACAGTTTCCCACGACACGACCCAGCGGACACAAAACTGCACAGAAATGATACATTTCGCGACTAAATAGTGATATTTTAAATCAAAGCGCTTCAAAATGAAAACAGTAGCCTGCGCTGAGTGTTATTAACTATCACATCCATGTGAGGTGCGGACAGCCCGCCAACAGAGCACTGAAACAACACAATAAATCAGAGAGCTCGTCAAACGACTATAACTTAAAGGCTTTTGTAGTTTTTTTGACAGCTGTCCATCAAAAAGCTTTGATATTGAGGGTCATAATGGATGAGCAGGTGCAAGTGAATGAATGTCTGAAAATGGCGCCGAATGTGAAAAAAAAAAAAAATGTCAACAGATTCCCGTCCTCGCGAGCATCACACAATACATAATCCAGCAGCAAGATTGCCCTCTTACCTTTCCCTTTAATTCATCAACGAGGAGAAATAATCCACTACAAGATCTCCACAAACCGCTTTCCCACAGATTTCACACAACAAGCAAACCCATGTACAAAATTATCCAAGCTATTTTAAAACGGTGTTTAGATTCTAGTAAAAAAGGGGGGGCTAGCTATGCAATGAGCCAGGCGTATTTGGAAAGGCGACCAATGGGAGACGAGCAGAGGTAGGAATGAGCCAATCAGACGCGAGATCACTCAGCTTCGGTGCCTGCGCTAAGGCTGTAGCAGCATCGTAACCAAGGAGACTTAGAAACGAGATCAACCGGATTCGTTTTGTAACTGTTTCGTTTCAGATGCTACTTTGTTTCCAGAATAGGTATAACTGACTGAACACCTTTTTTACACAGCGGCCTATCCCTTAAATTAAACAAAAGGCACACATTTCAGGGGGGAAAGTGTTATCAGAATTCATTTCATCATTTCATCTCAGTAACATCCGATAAAGGTTTTTCTGCTTTTGTGAACTTGTTCTGCTAGTGGAAAAAAAATAATTAAATTTTATTTATTTTATTTTGGTATTCTTTGTGTCCATTTGATTTTATTACCATTTCTTTCAAAGAAAGAAAATAATTAATTATCGCCACAAATCTCAGATATAAATGGCATAATTCAGGTTCAGTTATGAGGTGTCTCCTGCCATTAATGGACATCTAATGTCTCCATTAGATTGTAGTAAATCTCAGCGTTTTGTCAAACCACACAATAATTATGACTGGAGGGTTGGGTGTGTTCCCTCTGCCCTCAAAATACGCCATCATCCATCACTACTAGTAAATAATGCATGATGGTGCCGCCCTAGCGACTGCACAAACAGAAAGTGCATGTGCACTTTTATTTGTTTTGGTGTGGAAGTAAATTCTAAGCATTCGGCAAACAGTCTTAAAAATGAAGGTTCTTTAGTGGCACTGATGCTTCCATGAAGAACATTTGGAATTCTTAGAATACGTTTTTTAGAATATTAAAATGTTCTTCACACAAAATGATTCTTTTTAGAACGGTTCACTAAAAGGTTCTTTGGGGATCTGAAAACAGGAGAAAACCCACTTTTGGAACTTTTATTTTTATGAGTAAAGAAAAAAAATCACTTAAAACGTGCTAGAAATATTAATGGTTTTATAACCCAAGACCTCGAGGGACGTCATAAAGCTTTGTCCTTCTTTAAAAAACACAACTGTATCTTTTATACGAGGCTGGTTTGATTGATAATTAATAGTATATGGATCTCTGTCTGTCACATTCTGATCTCCTGTGGTTTCCCGCGTCAGGAGAATTGGCCCTTCCCTTCACTAATTTAAAGGGCAGGTGCTTTGCCATCCATCTGCTAAAACAAAATGACAGCACCAACCAGACAGTCACAGTCCCCAGAGATGGGCGCGACAGAGGGGAGACAGTCCCACCCCACCCCGCCCCGCCCCGTCCTTCCAGAACCTTCTGCATCTCCTCCCCCGCATCTTCTCCATTAACATCTGTGGTAGTGGCACCAGCTGGGCAACAAAGCCCTAATTACTGCTCTGTCAAGCACCCCATCATTAGTCAAATACCTCTAACCTGACAGGCCATCGGAGGATGAATAATGTCACGTCAGACGCGCGCACGCTAATATGGGCCAGAGATCTGGGGGATCGTTAGTGCAGTCAAAAATCGTCAGCAGCACACTGGCTGGGTTTCAAACGCAACCCATTTCTGAGCATCACAGGATGTCTAGAGACTTCAGTCAAAGCATGACCTCTACATATAGTGATGAAGATAAAGTGCATGCATGGTCTGTCAGAAGTTGGAATAATACAGATTTTGTTGTTGTTTTTCAAGAGGCTGCATTTATTTGATCAAAATAAAGAAAGAAATCAGTTAAAATACAGTCTTCGGTGTCACGTGATCCTTCAGAAATCATTCTAATGTACTGATTTGCTGATCATTTATTATTGGTGCTCAATTATATTATCAAAACAGCTGCTTAATAAATGAAAATTCAATGAACAACATTTGTTTGAAATAGAACTCTTATGTAATTATTAAATGTTGTTACTGTCAATTTTGAGCAATTCAGTCTGTTCTTGTTGAATAAAAGTATTAATTTTCTTTTTTTAAACTTTGATGCAGCAGCAACATTGACAACATTGGTCAACAATGATAATAATAAGAAATGTTTCTTGAGCAGCAAATCAGAATATTAGTATGATTTCTGAAGGATCATGTGACCCTGAAGACTGGAGTAATGATGCTGGAAATTCCTTATTTAAAAATAAAAAAACATTACAAAAATGATTACTACGGATTATTAACTGGCAGTGTAAGTAGAAATCGGTAGAAATAAGAAGAAAATGACAAGAAACATATTAATGTAATGCTACTTTTGTTGCCACTCAATGAGGCAAGATATAACAGTAAGACCATAACTGAAATATACAGTTTAACAGATGGGCAAAATAAAATGAAATGAAATGAAATAATAAAATACATTTAATACATACAAACATTTTATTTATATATACATATGTGTGTGTGTGTGTGTGTGTGTGTGTGTGTGTGTGTGTGTGTGTGTGTGTGTGTGTGTGTGTGTGTGTGTGTGTGTGTGTGATTAATCGCATCCAAAATAAAAGTTTTTGTTTACATTTAATTTTTTTTGTTTTGTTTTGATTACATATACTTTTTTTGTTGTTGTTTAAAAAGACAGATGTGATGAAAACATCCACTGTACTTGCTCTCTTCCTCTGGGTGTTTTTGAGTTTCAGTGTTTCCTCCTGGGATGAATATTTTTTTGTTTGTTTGGTGTTTGGCATGTTGTTAATCCAGAGCTCAAGCCAGTGGCCACCTGTTCCTCCATTTTTCCTCATCTGACTCTCTGCTGACATCTGCTGACAGCGTGTAGAACCATATGACTGCTAATATCTGGTCCTTTTTTTCTCTGGGTCACAAAATGAAGCAAATAAAGCATATCCTGAGACCCGAAAAAAAAAAAAAAAAAAGGTGTGAATTTAGTATTTTTTTCATGCCATTACATTGTTTAGAGCATAATAATTTTTTTTGGAAAAATAGCAATTTTGAAAAAATATATTTTTATTCATGTTATGCTATGTCCTCAGTAGAGGACACCGGGACTAAAAATAAAATAATAATAAATAATAATAAAATAAAAAGACGTGAATGAACATGCATAGGCAAAAACAATTGATTTGTTTTTAAATCTCCAATACATTTTTCGGTTTCAGGTTTCATGTATAAAGATGCTATGAAAGATATAAGAGAATGATTCGATACATCATTTTTCTTTATGCAGAATGTGTGTAAAATGGCCATAAGCGGGTTTTACAGGCTTGAACACGTTATCTATAAATTGTATCTAATTTGCATATTAATGTGTTTTTGGGGCAACGTAATGAAAAAAGAAGTAATAATTGTCAAGTTCAGATTGAAATATAATTTCTTTCCCTATTCATTTGTTGTGTCTCCCAACATGCGTAATAAACATGCTTTTAGTCCCGGTGTCCAGAGCTGAGGACATGTATGAAATCAACGTCCTGTTTCGTAACAGAAAGTCATATTTTGATCTGAAACCCCATAACATTTTCCTGAAATGTTGATTTATGACAAACAGTTTAAAAATTAGTCAGATTTAAATGATAATTACAAAATATTATCATATTTCCATAAGGGTGTTACATTTGATCACTAAATTAATGTCAGCCATTTTTAAAGACCAAGGAAAGGGAGTGAAACAGCCAAACCTCTGAGAAGCCCTGAATGTGCTCTGTACAGGACATCCAGACTTAAAACTGTGGCATGTGAAGTCTCAGAGAAATTCACTAAAATATAATGTCCTCATACGAGGATGCAGGGTCTCAGGAGGATATATCCTGCATGAGAAAAAAACGCTATTCTATGCATTCCTAAGAAAATGAAGGAAAGTGTTCGATATGTGTAATATGTTTTAATGAGCATAAAACTATTAGGCTATACAATTATTAAGTTCTCGCATTAAAATGGTATAAATTGTGAAGAGAGAGGCTAGAATTAATCTGGTGTTAAATGTGCTAAATTAAAAAAAAAAAAAAACTGTTTGAAATGAAAGCTGAAATAAAATCAGTAGGCTATTTTATCTATTTTTGTTCCCATTTAGTTCTTAAAATGAATTGTTTCAGTTTTGGTTTGGGTCTGCTGTAGCCTTTACTGCTGTGGTCTTGAAGGATCTTGCCTTTGATTTAGCATTTGGATAAATGATAAATGATGGTGAAAGTTATTATTATTTAATTCAAATAAATTTTATAATGTCAGTAAAAAATAACAACTATAGGTATTGGCGAACATTCAAATACCACAGCTTTCTAATACCCCAATGAACTTATTCACTTGTAAAATAAGCCCTCGAGTGTATTTAATATACTGATTTACTATGTCACTAATGCTCTGAAGAAAACATGTATGCAGTAAATGCTGAAAAATCGCAAAGATCATTGAAAGTGGGCAGTATTTACAGTAATTTAATCTTAAAAGCCTTAAATCAATTTCATTTATAAATAAATTTCTGGAAGCTGTTTCCTAAGCAGGGTTTTGTAAAAGATCTCTTTGCACTCTGTTTATCTATCAATTGTTCCCGTTTCCCAGCATCTGTCAGTGTCTGAACCCTGTGAAAGGCTTTTATAGTGCTGTGTCTCTTCCTCAGCCTGAGGTTTTGTGTTTCAGGCCTCATCTCTGACAGCACAGATACACTGATCTGATTCCATCTGTCTGTCTCACACAGATATTTGTACTTTCTGAATCACTTTTAAAAACAATTTTAGGATTTTCTTAACCAAATCTTACTCTTAACAGCCCAAAATTATGAAATCGGTGCAGAAGAGACTGATACTGTACCTCACTGCATTAAAAAAAATGTGAGTTCAGTGACGGAAGCATACTGTGACATGCAGCAATGAAAGACTGGTTTTTGTTCTGCTGAGTTTTGCAGATCTCAGTATAAAGATTAGAAGTAAAATCACAGACTCACCACAAATCACATTTCCAACGATATCAGCAGCCAATGATGGACGATCCAGTTCAGGTGTGAAACAGAAAAAAGAGAGGCAGAGAAAACATATCAGAAATCACATTTGAAGACCGATATAGCCTAACATAAAAAAAAACATACTTAGTTTATGTTATTATTATTATCATTATTTATCTGCCACTTAGTAAAAATTGACATGTCATCCCAAAAATAAATATAAATATAAAATAAATAATAAATAATAATAATATTTGGCCTCCATTTTTGGTAATATATTATTAAAATATTAAGTTTGGTTTCAAATACATTTACTTTTGTATGAAAAATCATTAATTCCAGTCATTATTGATTTACTATTATGATTTTCCAAAATAATTTTACACACAATTCATATACCATAACATATTTTGAGTTTGGCATAACTAGAAAAAATGTATATTTATTATAAAAAATACCCATGGAGCTTTAATATTTTATTAATTGACTTTTAAAATAAGGAATAAGGAATTCAATGAGAGTTTAAACAGCTGCTAAAAATAATAAACAAATATTTGTATGAAACAAATCCATCATAAAAATTGTTTTAACTTCAATTCGTTGCTAAAATAGTCATCTATCCATAACAATACATTTGTCTATAGTGGAATAGTCGTCTCATCTGTATCAGGAGAGAAATCTGCACAGATCAAACACCGTTTACAAGTGAAAACAGTCCAAAACAAATCTAAACATCATCATCCAAAACAAATCGCTCTTCCATGTTACATGTCACTCCGGACTACAGTTCCCATCATCCATTGCACTGACACAGCTGAATGCACTGGTCACACAGTTGTCACCAATCACACGCTCACCTGAGAGCTATTACACACTCTATTTAATACCCACTCAGATCTGTTCAGATCACCGAGTATTGTCTAGCGTATATCACTTGTCTAGCGATAGCTACTCTACACAGCCATCCCACGCTTGCCCTAGGATTACTCTTGTGCCTTGTCCATGCCATACTCGTTTGCTGCTATTTGACCCTGCCTGTGTTTTTACCATGTTTCATAATAAAAGCTTGCAATTGGATCCGCTTGCCTCACATCTCGTCGACTCCATTACAGAATACTTGGCCACACGAGGATCCAGCGGCTTTTCTAAAGGGCCCTGGCCAGGTATGGACCCATTTGACCAGCTGCTCGACCTGCGTCGAGGGAGTTTATTCATTGAGGAGTACGTCACACAGTTCTGTGAGTTATCTTATAGGGTACCTTTTGATGAGGTCGTATTGAAAGACATTTTTCGTTTCGGACTAAGTGAGCCCATAAAGTCATGTTTACCGGAGGGGAAGTTTAGTTGTAGTCTGAAGGACTTTATGGACTATGCTTTGCTGTGCGCTGGCTCTTTGTTTACTGTGGGTATCGCGGAAGAGGAACGCACCGTCATTTCTCAGCTGATCTTCACGAGTCAAGTCAAGTCACAGTTGATCCTCATGAATCAAGTCAAGTCACAGCTGATCCTCATGAATCAAGTCAAGTCACAGTTGATCCTCATGAATCAAGTCAAGTCACAGCTGATCTTCATGAATCAAGTCAAGTCACAGTTGATCCTCATGAATCAAGTCAAGTCACAGTTGATCCTCATGAATCAAGTCAAGTCACAGTTGATCCTCATGAATCAAGTCAAGTCACAGCTGATCTTCATGAGTCTCGTCACGTCACAGCTAATAATCCAGAGTTTCATCACATCACCACTGATCATCCAGAGTCCTGTCACTCCCTGTCTGTTGCACCCGGATATTCAAGGTCAGTCCTTCGACATCCCAGTCTGGTTTCCAGTGTGAAGGATGCACCGCTGGTGTCTGCACGGGCAGCTGGTATCCCCAAACCCACTCACTCTAGCCCTCCTGTTTCTGAATTGATTCCCCTGTCTGAAGTGCTTCCCATGATGGGGATCGGCCTTTTGGTGTGTCTGGGCTGCATACACCACCACAGAACTCCCAGAGGTGGCAGCGGCCACTATGATCACTCTAGAGGTGGCGGCTGACGCTGCAGAACCTCCTGAGGTTGTGGCGCTCGCTGCTGTGTTCCCCGAAGTGATGGTGCCCGCTGCAGTTTCTCCAGAGGTGGCGGCGCATGCTGCAGAACCTCCCGAAGAAGCGGTGCTCGCTTCAGCTCCTAGCGTGGTGGTGGCACCCAACAATGCACTTTCAGCCTGTCATGTCACGGTCGAAAGAACCGATGCTGCAGACACTTTAGAGGTGTCAGTAGTACCCACCTATGAACTCTCATCCTGTCCCTTCACGGCTATGGAGGCTGTCAGCGAATCCTCGTCTTGTCCTGTCACGGACATGGAGGCCAATTATGAACTATTGTCCTGTCCCTACCCAGCCGAGGAGGCTACCTCTGAATTCTCCTGTCTGTTTTGCTGCGGCTACAAGGGCCGTTCAGGATCTCTCATCCCTACCTATCACTGCCATGGAAGCCTTAAATGAACCTTCTGTATGCCCTTGTTAACCCTGTCATTGCCAAAGAGACTATTAGTGAACCGTCTGTTTTGCCAGTCCTAGTTAAAGAGTCTGTTTATGAACTGTTTTCCTGTCAATGAGTCAGATTTTGAAGAGTTTTCCAGTCCAGTTCCAGTCAATGAGTTAAATTTTGAATTGTCTGCCTGTCCAGTTTCAATCAGTGAGCCTACTTATGAACTGTCTGCCTGCTCAGTTGTCACCAGGGAAAATATCGATGGACTTTTTACGAATCCGGTCCGTGGTCTTCCGTCCACTCGCCATCAGAGGTCGCTCTTCCATCATATTGACTCTCACACCACACAGACTGTTACATGTCACTCCGGACTACAGTTCCCATCATCCATTGCACTGACACAGCTGAATGCACTGATCACACAGTTGTCACCAATCACACACTCACCTGAGAGCTATACACACTCTATTTAATACCCACTCGGATCCTGTTCAGATCACTGAGTATTGTCTAGCGTCTATCACTTGTCTAGCGATAGCTACTCTACGCAGCCATCCCACGCTTGCCTTAGGATTACTCTTGTGCCTTGTCCATACCATACTCGTTTGCTGTTATTTGACCCTGCCTGTGTTTGTACCATGTTTGGGTCTGCTTGCCTCACATCTCGTCGACTCCGTTACAGTGATGTTTTTATCAGCTGTTTGGACTCTCATTCTGACGGCACCCATTCACTGCAGAGGATCCATTGGTGAGCAAGTGATGGAATAATACATTTCTCCAAATCTGTTCTCAAGAGGAAAAAAAAAACTCATCTACATCTTGGATGGCATGAGGGTGAGTATATTTTCAGCAAATTTTTCATTTTGTTGCATCTGAGCATCACTGCACTAAACCATTACAAAGGCATGTGCTAATTTAAAGTGTGGTCAATCACACTAAAGAGAAGAATGTAAGAGGGACTTTTATGTTCCTTCCCAGTGCTACTTTAAACCCAGTCAACTTTGACAGTTCTTTCTACCTCAGCAGACTGAAAAAATAGGAGACAGAAAAGAGCGAGTGAAAATATGAGCTAGCTCTCTATAAATACTTTCTCTTGCTCTTATCACTCACTAGTAATGTTCAATATTTAATGTTGCCCAGAATGAAACCAAGCTCCCATTAAGCTGAAGACAGGTGCCTCGTGTTTCATTATCCCGATGCTGCTCTTTTCCACAGCCTTGCTTGCTCCCCTGAATTACATTTCCAAAAGATAATGAAGAACATGACTTGGTCACAAGAGGATGGTATGGATACCAGGTCGAAGGTTTTCGAGAAAAATGACTCATCTTTAACTCTGCTCCTCACACAAAGCTATTGTATGACTCTTCAGAGGACTTTCATTATAGTACACAAAACACAGGGACTATTCCATGATCATTTTATGTTGCTTTTCATTCTTTTTGGAGCCTAACAGCTACCTGTCACTCTTTGCTTTTGTTATATGGATAACACTGCTAAACACTTTCAAATGCGAATTGTGTTTTTATTTTATGTGGTAATTCCCCCAGCATGCCAATAGAGCTTAATATGTACATAAATGGAATATCTTTTTAACCTCATTCCAAACAAACAAGGATGAGTTTGTATCCACTTTCTGACACTTGTGAGTGGTGACAAAAGTGCAATAGTCTGTAATACTGCTTAAAGTATCATATAACATATCAGTGAAAGCATCAGTGCAGAGCCAGGGCTGATAACACTTGTGAAAATGAAGTGTGCTTAGTTGAATCAGTACTAGTAGAATACTTTGAATCTTAAAAGTGCATTTTTTTTTCTGAACTTGCAGATAATAAAATATTAACAAAATAAAAGGCCACTTGAGTGTATTTAAAGAGTCCATGACTATGTTTCTTAACATGCTTATAGACTTTTTAAAATGTACTTTGAAATAATGTCAGTTTTACTTTTACTATTAAATTGCAACTTCATCATTACAAATGTGTAATTACATATACTATTTAAATACATGATGTACAAGTTTCAGTAGAAATGACATTAAAGAGTATTTTAGTTCATCATAAATACTTGTCAGTAAATAAAGTCAGTAGACTTTAATCATATTCCAATGACAACAGAATAATTATGAAATTACATAAAGATGAACTTAAGTCCTACTTAAGTGGCAAAAAATATTACTCCTCAACTAAAGTTCAAGATTCAACTAATTGCACTGAACATAAATGTATGAAGCTTTAAAAAAAACTTTTTTTTTCATTTAATGGTAAATAACATGTTATTAACGCTTTGAAATAAGTTTATCACACGTTAAAATCACACTTAAAACACTCAAATGCTGATTCAGATTATGATTTAATGCTGATCACCAAAACATATCAGTGATTTTTAATCACAGGTGTACTAGTTTATCCTTAAATAAAAATTCATTCACCCTCATGTAATTCTACATCTGTATGGCTTTCTGAAAAGTAGAAATGGTAACACTTTACAATAAGGTTCATTAGTTAACAGTAGTGAACTAAGAATATACATGAACTAAGAATAAACAATACTACTACAGCATCCTAAGATTATTAATCTTAATGCTATTTTCAGCATTTACTGATGCATTATTAAAATTAAAAGTTGTGTTTGTTAACATTAGTTAATGCACTGTGAACAAACGTGAACTAATAATGAATGAACAATGAACAATGAATGATTGTTAACTAACGTTAACAAAGATGAATAAATACTGTAATAAATGCATTGTTCATTGTTTGTTCATGTTAGTTAATATGTTAACTAATGTTAACAAATGACATCTTATTGTAAAGTGTTACCAAAGAAATTTAAATGTCTCTGTTTTTTTGCTTTTTTAATTTTCATACAATATAAGTCATACAAATCGTATTTGGTCAGGAGGAAAAAAAGTCAGACAGACAAATTATGACAGATTTTTCATCAATAAACAAAAAAGCAGCGTATCTTTTATTTTAATTGTTTACATGATTTATATAATGATTGATTTTGTTAAATAAAATCCTCTTGGTCTAACGCAATGACATTGAAACTCTATTCGTATCTATTCCAAAAACTTGTTAGGGCCACTCTTTCAAAGAACCAGAAACTGTCACAGAAATATTAATACATTAAGCCTATAAATCCATGCACAGCATTATCTGCTGAACTACTAAAAATGACAGACTGCGTAAAATATCAAACATGAAAGGACAAAAAAATAGCTGTGTATTACAGTCTCAAACCCTGAACAACAGTGAATATGACAATCAGCATTCAGCTTTAAGAACTTAACATTCATCTCTGCTGTTTCCTCTCTAGACGAACCACTTCACATCCCATCACAGCTCAATAAAATCCTCTGATATGCACACCACACAGCTATTATTGGACTCATAAATAACAATGCTCAAATCTCATACTGAGCACATCAGCAAAGCAGCATGAAGACAACACATCAAAAACACTAAAGCACAGTTGCAACACTTTAAAATCTCACAAAAAATCACCCGTACAGACTTACCACTCTACTCTTCATAAAACAATGCCCACCTGAGCATCTATCTTTAATAACTGCATTTCCCCTACAATTTCTACTTTGAACGTAATAAACCTACAGGCTAGCGTATGCCCAGACCCTAATGCACCTGCACTCATTAGACATTACATAACATGTTCATAACCTGACTATACGTCCATCCCTCTGAATGAACCCAGCATATCATATGTGTTGTTTCTCGGTGAGTTATATCTGTTTTACTGAAACTGAGCTGTTTGCTATGCTGTAACACATGCAAAGCAAAAACTCTCTGGTCATTAATAATACATTTAGTTCATGCTTCTTCTCCCCTTTTCCCTGTTTCCCTACTCTATGAGGTAACATGCTTCCAGTGGAGTTTGAAAAGTTGTTGTATGGTGCATGTGTTTCATAAAACAATGTATTTCCAGGGTTTTGATTTTAGCCCAATTTTTAGGGGTGGGTGAGCCAAAGTGAAGGTTTCTGCACATCTGTTTACACCATTAAGGAGACATTTTTTTCCCCTACAATCAGGGAGTCCTCAAGGTCATGTAAGAATACTGAACACTTGGATGCTTCAGTCATTGATTTCCACCATGAACACATTAGATTGAACTCGCACACAAATGTCTAAAAACAGCTGTAAAATCAAAATCAATCTAAATACTGCTCATTTGCGTTAAACTGCTCTTCTTTTCGCCTTGAACACATGTTTGCATCCACACATTTAAGTGAGGGGGAGATGAGCGCGAGATTGCTCATTTCTCTGCAGTAAGATAAATAACACCATAATAATGCATAGCCAATATGCATTACATAACTCACAGCTGCTGACACGGATAGAAACAGACCCATATGTTTCAAATCTGCATTACACGACTGAAACTAATCGAAATGGTCGGACATTGCGAAATAACATCATAAAATGACAACGGCGATTCAGCACCGCATCGAAACGACAGAATAACGCAATAATATAACCGTGCCAACGCGAGCAGAATGGTCATCTCTATCTGATTCCGTAATAAATCCAACTGGAAATGTCTTTAAAGTGTTTTTATTTGGATCGGTCAAATGCACGCGCTGATCCAGCTGACAGCGCGAACCGTTTTTAACGGTCACTGCTGTAACTATAGCAACATCATCTGTCAATCAGCATCGCACGTTACACCTCAGTAACAAGCAGTCGCTCCGCTGCCGTAGCTACGCGAAATAACGCTACTAGTCAGGGATATTTACGTTCACTATTCTGACCGGCCGGCTAAACGGCGAACCCTGAGAAGGTAAGTGTTTACCTGAGGCGAAGAAAAGGCGCTGTCCTTTATCCCCGTGGTTTTCCAGTAGGCTACAATAGTACGTTTTTTGTCGACGCTGAGCTCTTTCGTAGGCGAGCGTCACTGCTCTTCTCTGATGATTCGCCCTAATGTTCACATCACGATTCCCTTTCTGCTGCTGTGTGGGTGATGTGGTTGTAAAAGATCTGGAAACTGGTTGTAGTTTCAGCACCCAGCTGGGTTAGTGCCTACATTTAACCCTACTTCAGAAGGGATCTGTAGTGCTACTCTCACAAAACCTTGCCCATATAGTATCAAAAGAAAGAAGGAAAATATATTTTGCTTAATGAAACTGAAGCCTTTATTCATTCAAAAGACATTGGTGTTTGCATTATGGAGTTAGTGTCAGTTAAAGGAATAGTTCAACCAAAAGTCCTACATCACTTGCTCATTTATGGATCCAGTGAATGGGTGCCGTCAGAAAAAGAGTCAAAACATCACAGTAATCCAAAAGTAATGCAAGTAATTCAAAAGCTGCTTGTTTGTAAACAAATCCATAATTAAGTTTTTTTTTTTTACTTTACTGTTACTTTCGGCTAAAATACGAGTCCTCTAAAATATTGCTTTCTCTGGAAAAAGTCATCTTGTCTGAATCAGGAGAGAAATATGCAGTGTCAAGCTCAAGCCAAAACAATCCAAAATCCAAAAAAAAAAAAATATTTTTATTTTTCTGAGGGAAAGTGTTATTATGGATTACTCGTATTTTGGCCGGAAGCTTAAACATAATGGCTTTGTTTCTAATGAACACACAGATTTTCACTTTAACAACACATTAACAATGGACTGGAGTCGTGTGGATCACTGGATTTTTATCAGCTGTTTGAACTTCCAGTCTGACGGCACCCATTCACTGTTCACAAACACATTTACATCTTGGAAGGGCCAAAAATTTAAAGCTTCAAATAGTACCAGAAATAACATTGGAAAGGTAATGATATGAATCAAATTACGTATATGATCAAGGGATTCAATTTAACCTTTTATTCGTATATAAACATTGCACATCCAGCTTAAGTTTTATGGGTTTATATTAACATAAAGGTGAGTAAATGATGACAGAATTAAAATTGTTGGGTAAACTATAAGGAATATTCTGCATTCAGCACAAGTTGAGCTCTTTGTAGCTTTATGTTAATTACCCAAAAATAATTTTAGTGTGTTTAGTGTGGCTATACTTTTGAAACAATGAGTGATCTTTTGGCCAAACTGGCCTCATTCACTTCTGTCACGTCTCACTGTAACCAAGATTTTTATTTAATTTTTTTAATTAAAAAGTTGGACGAGTGTAAATGAATGTTGTTACGTCGGCTACTGTCTCAGCTGGAGACAGTAACAGTCACTCTGCAGATTAGCTGAACAAGCCACCTGCCTGTGAGCCAACCTCAATAACACAACAACTGCAGCAGAGCATCCTGATACTCTGCCAGAAATATAAATTAAGCAACGTCTCTCTCTGTTTCTACAGAGAAAAACGTTCTGTGTTTCCACCATTTCTAAATTCTTTAGGCATTACATTTAAATTTTAGGCTTTACTTTTAATTAATCCAATGTAAAGCTTTCAATAAAAAATGAAACAATAAATTCTAATACAAAATCAAAAAGTAAACATTACTGTAATAATCTTAATATATGCTTCTTAATATATTGTTTAAACACTTCATATCGATGCAGAATGAAATATAGACAGTATAATGATTACAATTCCTGCTAATTCTTCTTAATGTAGGCTAGACTTCAGAATAAAAACAAATTTCTGATTTGATTATTTTGGTGAAAACATTAGTAACGCAATTAAAATCAATTGTATAATTATTTATATTAAATATAATTTCCAACTATTAGTTTTAACTACAATTATTTTAACATACATGAAGGTTACTTTTTTATATATATAACAGCAAAGAACATAGGAAAGAATATTTTCATTGTGGGCTTATCGTGTATTTTGGGTAGAGCACTTTAACCTCTGTAGACCTGTAACTCTATTAATATTGTGTATTAATCATATTAAATGTGCAGTTGCCTTATATTGTCGCCATATTAAGTGACTTTAAAAATCAATAATCCACAGAATATATATAAAAATATAATTTCTTTATTGGAAAATAAAAGTGCATCAGAAAAGATCTCGCTGGTATCATTGCCAGGTGATTACAATGAATACAGTACACATACAAAACTACATTTAAGAGTTAAACGACAGTTACATAAATTAGTACAATCTGTACACGGTCTTCTTACAGTATTTACACAAGGTGTATTCGTCATTGTTCGGTTCCTTTCCAAGGATTCATTTCCTATTAAATAAACAGTAAACAACATAGGCAGTATCTCATTATCTGAGCCTCATTTGTTGGAGTGTTTTCATCCCAAAATACTTTGGGACTCATTAGTGATTTTCATACTTGACAGATTGGGTTCAATTAGATACAAATATTAAAAGTTACCAAGGTCACTTGTTAAATATTATTCCTTGTTGTAAGGTAAAAAATTATGGTAAATAATGATAACCCAATTGACAAATTAAACAAACAAAAAAAAATAAAATACATATCAAGTGTATGATTACATTGTCATTTCAGTCTATTCCTGTATTGAGGAAAACGTTCTAGAAATTAACTCATTATATGAATGTCAACAATGTCTTAAAGGAATAGTTTACCCAAAAATAACTAAAATAATACATTTAAAAAATCATTAAAATATGTAGTTGTTTAACCCAACACTATTCCAAACCCATGGAACAAAAGGAGAATTTTTTAAAGAAACGTCATGCAGTGACATTGTATAGTGACCAAATTGTTATCGATTTAAATGTCAGTCTGTTCCTTATGCCAAATTACATCATGGCTTCAGAATTTGGAAAATAGTGAAACACTTGTATGGACTATATTTTGGTTTTGGTTCTGTGCTTACAGATATGGTGACTATGAATTTTCAATGTACGGAAAAGAGCTGCATCAAGATTCTAAAAAAAACTCTAATCGTGTTCTGAAAAAAATAAGAGTTTATAGGTTTAAAACAACATGAGGTTGAGTAAATGATGACAGAAATGTCATTTTTGAGTGAACTATCTTTCTAACACAAAGTTCTCAGTGCTTTAGGTCTGCTGTAGCAGGACCAGTCAAACAGCCAGATGACTTCAGAGCTTCACAAAATACAAAACAAGAGAAGAAAAGTTTGCGGGGCCATTATCGATGCCCACTTCATGTCAAACATTCTCGTTTTTTTTTTTTGTTTGTTTTTTCTGCTCACGAGACGTGAGAATTTCAGGGTTCAGTAAAACACGGAGCTGCCTCATGTGCACATGTGCTTGATCATCTGTGTGTGTGTGTGTGTGTGTGTGTGTGTGTGTGTGTGTGTGTGTGTGTGTGTGTGTGTGTATGTGTGTGTTACACCAGACAGCTCCTCACATATCATTATCATAGTCCCCGATCATTCTCCGTGAGTTTGAGGCGAGGAAGATATCGTTCTCACGGGGGCAATCGTGATGACAGGAGCAGGTCTTAATGAACATCATCTTCTTCCTGAAGGAGTCTCCCTCGGGACAGCGGAACTCCACCTCGGCCGTGACGGTGGCGTGAGGCGTGCAGCAGCGGCCGTCTGTACACACCCCGCAGAACTTCGGCTTATACAGCCTGATGCTCTGGCATCCGGACAGCTCGAAACGCATACCGCGCTGGCTCTTTGGGGTCCGCACACACTTCTTCCCTCTCTGTAAAGAGGAAGAGGTGGGCTATTAATATTTGAGATGGTTTGTGATGGGTTTACTGAAAAAAAGGCCAAAAGCAAACTCAACACCACTTTCAACTAAAAATGGAAAACTTTTTATGCGTTTTGGATGTTTATTTACGTGACAATGCTGTTTTGGTGGTCAAAAAATGCAAACTTTTAAAAACTGGTTTTGAAAACTTTAACATTTTTCGTCTCAATGTAAACTACAAAAATGTGAATTTGTGAAAATGGTGACATTGCCAACTACTGGCCCGGCATGCATAATTCAGCATTTTTTCTGTGTGAACCAAGATCATTTTGACAGTGTTGTCGTCTGTACGTGAAACTATTCAAAAGTGCAAAGAAAAGCTTTTCAGTTTTTAGTAGAATCACTGTCACGTAAACATACCCTGTGTGCATATGGTCCCATTATACATGCGTTTTTATCAAAGTCCCTTTAAGGCAAGTCATGTCACTCGGCGCCGGCGGCCATCTTTGAAACGCCTCTCGGGCATGCAAGTGCAGCTCCTTGAATATCTTTGAATGAAGAAAAATCTAATTCTCCAAAACTGTTTGCCAAGCATACGATTAAATTTCATATTTGAAATCACCAATGAAATCTGACAACAACTGTCTCATAAATGCTGTTTATTTTGCTCAAATGGCGTTAAAAAAGCTTATTTCTCAGCGGATTTACATCACGCAAACTGTGAATCGATACGATACATGGACATGGGAGGTAAACTTTCTGCTTTACTTTCAAAAGTCTGTACCATTAAATAGCTATAAGCGTGGTGATTAGTTTAAATAACTTGATTAACTAATTAGTTAATTAGTTTAGAGTTGGGGGACATGGACTCAGAATGTTTTCAGAGTATAGACGAATCCACGTCACGTGTAACATAAAAGGTAAAAAAAATAACAACATAAAAAGACGTTAATAAACATCTCCCACTCAAACTCAACTGGTTAAAAATTAGGACTTGACCCAACAGATTTTACACTAATGGCCGCTATAATGCACCATGCAACAATACAGAAAATGCATATTTGTGTCACATTATGGACTGTAATTTTAGTACGCAATCACATTCAAAATACTTGCGTAGAGTATGTTGCCATGCACATGACGTAGACAATAAATAAATAGAAATCATGACCGTGAATAAAGAATTCGTTTTGAAGATATGTTAATTAGTTCTCTTATTTTAGGTAAACTGTGGCCATGTTGTACTAATTCATTCCCATTATTTACTAATTTGTTCCCATGTGACAAAATTCAACTCAGTTAAAATGAGTAAACAAAGTAGTGCAACATGGCCATGGTTTACCTAAAACAAGGGAACAAATGAATACATCATGGAAATAAATTCTTAATCTGCGGCCACGATTTCTATTTTTTTCACATGCCATCTTCAGGGCTCTGTAGTTTCTGGCCTTATGGCCAGGGTACACTTAATTTTCCATGTTCCATCTAACACACGCTTAAGTGTGCTAACCTTTTTACAAGCATACTCTATTGATTGTGAATGTAGACTGACGCGTTGGGTGTACACACACTACACAGAGGACCTTTTGTTTTTGAGTGCTCGAATTATCAGTGCTCAAGATGAAATTTACGTCACACAGTCTGTCTGTGAGCCAGAGCAGAACAAGGCCAGTGTATGTTTTGTTTAAATTAGTGCTCTCTTACCTTGATGTCCTTTTCCAGCTCTGCATTGCAGGGACGGATCATGCACATGCGAGTCTGCCGCTCCAGCTGGCATTGCTCATTGTCGTTGGTTACACGAGAGGACACCCCCATGCCACAGGTTGCAGAGCATTCGCTCCAGTCAGTGGTCTGGACGATGCAATTGTCCCTTGCGCTCTCAGGCTGGACATCCTGACCGGATAGTTCTCTATATGCTGAAAGAAGAGGGAGTGCATGTTAAATTCACAAGAACTTGGAAAGCATATTATTGCCATGCAGTGCTGCTAGTAAAATGAGTTTAGTAAAATTTGGAAAGTTACAATGTCCATATCTGAGCATATGTGATCCTGGACCACAAAACCAGTCAAAACTAGCACGGGTATATTTGTAGCAATAGCTAACAATACATTATATGGGTCAAAATTATCCATTTTTTATGCCAAAAATCATTAAAATATTAATTAAAGATTATGTTCCATTAAGATATTTTGTAAATTTTCTACCGTAAATATAACAAAACTTAATTTTTGATTAGTAATATGCATTGCTAAGAACTTCATTTGGACAAATTTAAATGTGATTTTCTTTTTTGCACCCTCAGATTCCAGATTTTCAAATAGTTATATCTCAGCCAAATATTGGCATATCCTAACAAACCATACATTAATTGAAAGCTTATTCATTCATTTAAAAAAATTGACTTTTATGACTGGTTTTGAGGTCCAAGGTCACATATTTCATTTATAGGAGGTCCCCTTCTCGCTTAAGCCCAATGAGTGTGCTTTCAAGAGATTGGGAGATTTTGAAAAAGGCCAGCTGTTTCAACTTAGTGAAGCAAAATGAAAGAAAATTTGACTTGCCGATTGACCTACCAGCCATTGCTGACTGGAAGGTGTCTTCCTGTGGGATCTGGTCGCACACCCACTCCTCACAGCATTTGCCAGGGATCTGGACGCGTCTTGGGTAGGGACAGTCAGGAGAGGGCAGCCGTATGTTGCTGGCACAGGTCGGCACGCAGCCAATCTCCCCATTCATGCAGACACATTGATGTTTGCAGCTGGGCTGAAACGTCTCACCACTGCGGTAAATCACACCGCCCAGGTCACACGTCTGACCCTCTTGAGCTGCAACACATGCAACAGCCATAAGACAGCTTCCTAACACTAAAAGGCTCCTACTTGTGGACAAAAAGTGTAGTGCAATACATGCAAAGCATTTGAATTCTCTCCTCTTTACATAACACCCAATTGCTGACACTCACCCATGCAGATGCCTGTCTCAGTGTCACTCAGCACACCATAGTCACAATACAGGTCCTTATGATGGTCACATGGCTCCAGGAAAGAGCAGGGCTCTCCTGCCTGTCGGGCACACACTTTACAGCAGCTGCAGCCGTCCAGCACTAGACTGGTGCCTACAGGACACAAAGGGCTCTCAGCCGGGCAGTCGCAGGACTGAGAGCAGTCCTGACTCAGCGCCTGCATAGAACATGGCACAATGTTAGGGTTGCAACAGAAGCTTTCTCTCATAAATCTGTGGTAATGATAATTTTATCAACTCCAAAGATTATTCTAATTTGTCTGGAACAAATTAATTGCTGTGATCGGACAGTCCGTATGCAATACTCTTGATGGCCACAAGGGGGAGATAATATGCATTACAGATGTAGATCTCTAACGTGGAAAGTGATGTTTTGGAATTACACTAGCGTAACGCATAAAGCATGTTTAAAATAATGATAGGTGTAGAAAAATATGAAAGGTTCAAAAAGTTCTGCTACACTGTAAACAACTGGTGCAGAATCAGTTTTTCTCACAGAAATCGTTAGTACATTTCAAACAATTGGTATCAGCATGATAATGTGATGTAGAAAAACTTAAATAGCCTAGTATTTTCTTGTAAAACGTACTCCAGTGATCTTTGTTTTATTTCTATCTTCGAAAAAAGATTTTTTTTTCCATATTAAAATGATTTATTTATTTATTTATTGAATATTATTCTACATATTTTAATACATAAACCTAGGTTCATATATTAAAATATGTAGAATATAGTCATTCAAATGGTAGACTCGAGTCTTAGCAGTCAAAGCAGATTGGATTGAGATCACTGTTCTCAGCATCACAAAATCACAGCAAACACAAACCAGTACAGTGACTTATATAATATTCACATTACATGTTATTATGGCCAAACTTTATTAGAATGCACTTAATTAAATCTAATTAGACCAATTACCTAAACTTACACTTATGACTAACCAACTCACCCTGCAATCAGTAATTAAACAATTAGTGTGCTATGTATGTTATTTCAAATGGTAGTAAAATAATTAATCGTTCATTTACATAATCAAATCAGCTAATTTACGTCAATTCTGCACAAGAGAGCTTCATTTATCTTGAATATACAGTATCACTGCAGTGTTCACTCACCGTATTTATAAGCAAGCAGAGAACGATGCATGATCTGGTGAATACTGTTCCAGCCATTTCCTCCAAGAGTTCCCTTCAGAAGCGCAGACTCCAAGGGTTTGTTTTGGTTCTCTGGTGTGTGTGATCGCTGTCAGACTGCAGGATTGTAGTGGAGTGGAGAGCAGAGAGCCCCTCTTTAAATACTACCAGAATGGGGTGTAGCCCACCGGAGTCAAGCCATGCCACGCGACCCAGAGGGGTGAAAATATTTCAATTCCAGATGGTTTTCCATAATGTTTGAAAACGCAAGAGATGCTGTCGACCAGCCTTTCAATTAATCATACCACAAATTCCAGAGCGTGCACATGGGGAAAAGTCTGGTTTCTGCACATGGATTGACTGCTGTTTATCTGAATATTAATGTGGGCCAGTCTGTGGATGGTTCAGGATGCCTTGGCAGATCATAGATTAGAATGTTTATCAGATACTGTTGGAATGCAACAATGTTTAGACGTCATACAAGTGATGTGTGAAACTTTGCATGCACACTTCATGTTTGGACTGGCATTGCATTTAACAGCAAAAACAAAAGTGATACACACAGGCTGTTTTGTTACAAAATTATTTCCCACCACATGATGTCATGCTAGACAGGGCTGCAGGGCAGAGGATATGACACGGCCCGCAATTTAATGTTTGCTGAGACTAAATCACAAAGAGGACAGTGTGAAGTTGTGTTTAGTGGAAATCCAAAACAAGCTCATGAAATCCGTCTGTGTCAGGTGCAGAGAAAGCAACGTGGTAGGATGACAGTGTTTGTTTTTTCCCTCTGCAGCTATTTCCTGAAGCATGTCACTCTCCTGAGGTTTCGTATGCGAGACAAAATGTACTCAAATAATAGTAAGAGGTTCAAGCTAGACATTTCTGAAGAAAACATGAGTGGTGCTGCCACATTTTACTGTAGGTGGCTGTTAAGGCATTGCTATTTAGTTGCTATCTATCTATTGTCCATACAATGACACAATTGACAAAAAAACACTGGGGCATTTTTCAAAAACTTTTGGGACATTCTTTAAATTATGTAGTAAATGATGACAGAATTTACATTTTTGGATGCGCTAATCCTAGATGTTTTAAAGTTTATTGGCACATTCAGTAGTTATTTAGCTAGCATTAGCATTGCCATTCTTTGTGTACTTTAAGTAGGTCTACCGATACCACAATGGTGGATCACCATAATCCTTTTTTATGTAGGTTGATAGTGAAGTTTTTTGGTATGTTTACACAATAGCGATGTATTACAATGGAAACGTTTTCCTTGCGTTTTTGAAAAGTTTTGCATACAATTTCTCACTGATTCACGAAAACAACTAAAATGCTGTATTATTCATGCCGGGCCAGTAGTTGGCGATGTAACTTTGTAAAGAAACACTATGCATGCGCATGACATCACCATTTTCGCAAATTTGCATTTTTGTAGTTTACAAATTTTAAAAACGTGCACCTTGAAACCCCTTCTCAAATATTTGTGTTTTCAGGCTCCCAAATCGCTGTTATTGTGTAAATGAATGAATGGCCAAAATTCGTAATGAGTGCAAGGTTTAGTGAAACATTTCAACATTGCGAAATACACTGAGGAAGCGACAATTTTTATATTATTTGAACTATTATGAGTGAAGTCTCATGTGAATCTTCACAAAACACTGTTTATTTCTTACCGTCTACAACTTTTTAAATGAGCACCAAACTACTGAATGCACCTCTAATACTAGAATTGTTCAAATGTCATGCTAGTTAAACAAATTTACCACAAAACAACCTCAGAACATGTCTTTTTGTTTGACAGTGTGTTAAAGCTTTTCAACAATGTTTGCTTTTTCCAAGCTCCTATAAGTTTTGCACGTGCAGCCCACTGCATATCTGCTACAAACAGAGCTTTATCGTGCTGTGGCGTGCTACAGGCTCTCTTGTTTTCATGGGAATTTTATTTCTCAGGGTTGGGGAACTTGAGGTGCAGGAATGTAACAGCAGGCAGCGCGCCGTGGTCTCTCTCCTCTCCTCCAGAGTGGCGGGTTGGGGATTGTGCTTTGGCAACGGGATACTCCGGTATGGCCATGAAACATGTACATAAGTTCAAAACAGAGCCGTAACTAAGGAGTGCCGTAAATATCCTCAAGCTGTGAGACTGTAGAGTTGCCATGACTCTGTTGCTGCGGGACACGCTCCTAACTGGACTCGCTCTCTCAGTCTGTCGCGTCTGCATCTGGTGTGTTCAGTCTTCTGCCAGCTTCAGACTATAGCGGGACGGGACTCACTTTAAGTGTCACCAAGATATTGAGTGAGGCTCTGTTGCTATGAGCCCAGTGATTATGAAACCCTTCCATAGACTGATGAGTGATTTTATATTAGATCAGCAAACTTTAAGAGCTATATTTACACATATACACACACACAAGCACACACACACACACACACACATTATATAAAATTAAGATAAGCCTGTGCCATATGTCAGATCCTACAATCTTATTCTGTTGTTCATGTTGACAGCAGCTGTGTTTATATGGACACTAGTAATCCATTTGTGATCGGACTGGTAACCCAGTCTGAATAAAGAAATCACATACTGGGTAACAAATTTAGGTTGTAAAAATGTTGTGGAAATATTGTTTTGAAAAGTTTCAAAAATGTTGAAATTTCCAGTTTTCTAGTCGTGATTAGAATGTTATTAAAATACTCAGTACATATCAAACGATCTGTAATAACAGACAAAGCAATAGCGACCACATAATAAAAACGTTTCTGTGTAGACCTGAATTTGCCTCTCGTCATTACACTACAGGCGCAAATCAGTGGGCGGGGCTAAACAGGCAGTGATGTAGAAGCAGGTGTTGATCTTCTTCTGCAGAGGCGTGTTTAGCCGCACTATTACATCATAGAGTGGCACATTCCACAAGCTGTCATTTTGGCAGATTGGCTTCAATTTAAGCTGTTTTTAGACTAACGAGAAAGTTTTGAGTTTTGAAACTTACAGGATGTTTTTGTAGTTCAATGACCATATTAGATATGTCAAAAGATCAGGGGAATTTTGGTTTCTCAGTTTATGACCCCTTTAAATGTTACAAAAAGTTTCTTTTAGAACATTCTGCTAACTTTATTTTCACCCAAATATGTTTATTTTTAATATTGTAAGAATGTTAAAATGTCTAGATTCTCATTGTGATCATACGGACATTCTGACAATGCTGATCTATGAATCTCCCCTTATGAAAAAGCATATCAAATATTAATGCCGTTATAAAAATATTCCATAAACATTACTTTTAGCAAACTGTGTCCATAAATTTATATAACTTTTAAAATCATTAGCTGGGATGTAACCACGTAATGAATTTTGAAATTCGATTGAAATTTTATTCGGATTGTAGGGGTGGTTTAAGCGTTTTCTAATCTGTTCAACAGGAAATGTAAACACATTATCACATTGACAACTGAAACTGGTTGGTGGTGCAATTCACATGTGCAATGACATAGAATTGGTGTAATGATGTACAGTATGACACTTGGAACGAGATGTTCTGGTTGAATCATAATTGTCATAAATGACCGTCATGTCATTCTAATTCCAATAATCGTTTGTGAAATGGTGCATCATAAATGTCATCCCACCAGTCCTTGCTTCAAAATCTCATCCACAGAAGCCTTTTTTATGGGTGCAGAAAGCAGAATTTTTGCTGTTTGATAAATATAAGAAGCAAGGCACAAAGGTTCACGTGCTTGTCGTCTCCAGATTAGAACCCTTGATTAGAAAGTCTGCTTTATAAAACAAAGAAAAGAAGCAGGATGAGCATGTCTTAAACCAGCAGGGAAACCAGCAGCATGTCAAAAATAAATCTGATTGGAAACTTGTGACACATAAATGCACACATCAAGCCAATGACTTTCTCTTGCATTCATGTAAACACTATGTTCAGATTCATCAATCGTAATGATTTCATTGTGACAGAAACATTAGGTGTCCATGTAAACGTAGCTAGTTATCTTTGCAGGCTAGGCTTTATTAGATTAATGTGTTTATCTGGAAGATGTGTGGAGTTCTGCCATTGATTCTTGGGACATTACAAATAGAGATTCTCTCCTGATGAAAACGCCTAACAGCAGCGTCTGATCTTACCCTTGTTGTGTGTAGATATTTTTCTGACTTTTTTGGTTTGCGTGCTCATTAATGAGCAAATGCAAACAGTTTCTGCCTTAAAAACAAAACACCAAGTGCGTAGTGGTCAAACATGTTGTATGCAGGTTAAATACCTTTTGCCATGTGCTTGTCTCAATGGTTATGGAAGACAGAGTGGTGTGTTTTCACAATATGAGCTAGTTTACTGCCAGCCTTTGGTACACCAAATCCCAAATTAATGACACCATTTAATGGGGACGTAAAATGACTCCTCTTGGTTTCTGCCGCACTGCATCTGTGACACAAGTGCTATGGCATGTTGCATTTCACTTCACAGACACTTGGATGTTCTCAGAAGTTTTAATTAGCCTGTTATCAATTTCTGCTTTATGTGAGTGACTAAAGGAACATATTTTCAAGATTAGTTATGCAACTCAAAAATATGACATTGTTACTGTCTGCTTACTATTGTGCATGACCTGATTAAAATCAGATCAATGCCTTTCAGTGCTGTGTTGTGACTTATATGTTTTTAGGTGAATATTGCCTACAAAACTATGCTTTGTCTTTGGACTTTAGGTGAAGAAATGTATTGAGCACTTTGAGTTCAAAGCTGGCACAAACGTTTTTGAAATATGAGGCTATAATGTCTAAATCTGATTACAGGTTTTCCAGGAGCCTGGTGTGTGTGAGTTTTCAAACTAAAATTCCAGTGTATTTACAAGTTCTTGGACAGCAGAAATGGGCACTTCAGAGGAACAACTAAACACTGGATTTAAAAAAGTTGTGAAGTTTACGACTTATAAACTTTAAGACATTCGAGAGTTTTGTTCAAGGAATTTAAATTTAATAGAGATGTGTTCACATCTCCTCATATGGGAAAAGTACTATTTTCCAAGCTTGGCCTACCCTTTGGATTCCTGAGTGATTTCATTTTATTAGTTGTGGTTCCTCTCACATCTATAATTGAAGTTCAGGTGAAGTAAGGGAATGTCTTTGGCATTTGCATGTAGGTAAACATAAAAGTACTGGTGGTCTGTTATAGCTGTTCTTGTAGGGACATTTACCCACCTTTAAACATGAAGACATGGACATTGGTAAAACATCGACTCTAACGAATGGTTTCAGTGATTAAGCTGCTGTAGAGGTGAACTCCAAAACCTCTCTGATTGGATTAACCATGAGGTGAATCATCCGGGAATCACACTACACAGCTTGAAAAGAAAAATTCCACTACATTTCCTGTCAGGAGGATGTAACATCCTTCACCAGAGACATGTTAACTTCGTCATCCCAAATCACATGCATCTGTCCAGTGGTCTATCGGAAGTGTCTTGGCTCCCATTGGTGTGGAGAGAGCAGGATATGAGGATGGGTCCTGACCTCTCTGTGTGGTTCTCCATTGCATGAGGTGTTTGCTCTTATTCAAGTTGAAGTCTTGGTTCCTTCCTGTATCCTCAGCAGGTAACCTTCACAGCACTGCTATCATTTTAGAGACAGAGAGGATTTCTAATTCTATGTGTGAATGGTATGGTTTACAGTTGCAAGAAATTATGTATGCGTTTTTAAAGCCCTAAACATGCTTTATAGAAGCTAATGAATGCAAGCTTGATTTTGTTGACTACAGTTTATAAATCACCATAAGTGCACATTGTATACTCACCACCAAGTTTCCGTAAACTGTCAAATAATGCATCTTTATTTACAAAGTTGTGAATGACAGTAAGGGCCTGATTTACCTAACAGGGCATATTAGTGTGAGAGCTCAGTTCCAAAACAGCGTCGATGGGCATGGAAATTTCTGCGGGTGATTTACTGACAATGCACAAATTAAAGAACACAGACGCAACATTTCATTTACATAGCGCAATATACCAAGCGCAGCGCAAATTAGCGTAGTTGCAAATAAGCAGAGCCGATGCTTATCAGGTGCAGGTGATCTACTAACTACACAGGTGTAAAATAGTTTAAGACATGCTTTTTTGGGGCATTAAATAATGGCGCAAATACCAGTAATTTGACGAGTAAATTTGCTAGTAAATCGCATTGTGTGATTCATATTAATATTCTCCTCCCATGAATTTTGCGTCTGAAAGGGAAACTCCTACAAATGCATGTTCAATATATGTCAGGTGCAAAAATAACTGTGTTCACACCTTTTCAGCGCTAATTCTTCTCTGCCCGTCTTTAGTAAATCCTGGCAGTACTATTTTAATGCCAAAAGACACTTTGCGCAAGCTGTTAGTGAATCTGGCCCTTTATAGTTTGAGGCTTTGCATTTGTAAAATTTGCATTTGTATTAATCTCTTTAACACTAGCAGACAGAATGGCAGAATATTTGTCTAACCGTTTAAAGATAAAGAGGTTTTTAACACTGAGGTTCCCCAAGGCTCACCTTTAGTTCCATTTGCATTTTCAAAATGATGGGGTGAAACTTCTCACTCTAAGATTGAATCCATCCTTCACACTTCAATATCTTATTAATGGGGAGTGCAATGCTTTTGAGAAATGCTGTCCTGCACAGATGGCCAGAAAAGAAATAATAATAATCACACTCTCCACTAGCAGAGCATCAAGAGGAAATTGCATGCCAATGCAGGGAAAGCATGCAAACTCCACACACCTTTTTGTTGTGGGGCAACAGTGCTACACAATGAACATGCTCAACAAATTTAAAAGAAAGAAGCACACTGTATTTTATTTGTTTCCTTCCACCAGATGAAATACTTTGTATTACAATCTTAGATCAGAGCCATTAGTTTATTTTCCGGTGGTTATGTGCAATTGGACAGGAGGGTAAACATCATGTCTGTAAAGATCTCTGATTCAGCATCAGTGCAGTTACCCTGTATTCACCTCCCACTTCAAAGAAGCCCAGACTGGGCAAAGCTTTGGGTGTATTTTCATGCTTATGTCAAAGATACTTTCAATAGGCGGCTCTCGTTTTGGTTAATCTCCCCTTCTGACTGAATGCAGATGTAAGCACCTGTTCTCATGAGTATTTCATACTTCACACCTGCCTTTGCTTACTCTTCATCTGATTTCTGTCTTGCTGTAGGTAGGGGATTTCTGACAGCAGTTTTTGTTGGTTAAGCAAGATAAGAGGTTTAATGGTGACACCAACATTTCTCAGTAAACTAAAATAAAAATTTGTCCTGACAGAAAAGCAAGACAATGCAACTATTTGATTCAGGATAAAATGCATTTAGAGCTCTGGTGAATGGACTGCTAACACATAGATAGGAGTAAAGTACAAAACTAACCCCCCCCCCCCCCCCCCCCCAAAAAAAAAAAAAAAAAAAGTAGTGCAAGTTTTGCACAGAGATAGAGGTAACAGTCCAGGCAGTCAGTTTAGTGCAGAAAGGTTAACTGGTGTTCTTCCAGCAACAATCCAACAATTCGCTCTTTTATTGCCCACATAATTTTAAACAGGATGGCGTCCAACTTTTTAAATGTTCTTTTATGCAGCTCCAAAACTTTTATGTAAGACATTGTCAATGAGAGCCTTGTACAAATCCAATATTCCCCCTAATGACGCTGGTTTTCGAATAGTTTCAGTAGGCTGCAATAAATTGCATCAACATCTGCCTGAAATGGTCAGGCACAATTCAGTCAAAGCTAATTTAATAACAGAGAGTATGTTTAACATCTAAAACAACACAAGTGTAATTTCCCAACATACATAAAGAGCCCATTTATTCTGTGACTAGACATGAGTGAGGACTAAAAACTGCTGTCAGTTCTTTCTCTTAAAGAAAAAAGTAAAACACTTATAGGCTCTATATTATAAGGGTTTTTTTTGTTTGTTTGTTTGTTTGTTTGTTTGTTTTTTTGAGAATGCCTTATTTTGCTCCCAATTCATCTGGCTTTCCTTCTTCTGTGGAACACAAAAGAAGAGATTTTGAGCAATGTACTGGTGGGGTTTTTTCTCTCCATGCAATCACAATGGATGTGGACTGAAGCTTCAAAAATTATGCAAAAACACCCTAAAGTATCTTGGAGGTATTATTAAAGTGGTTCATCCAACTTGTGTGCTATATAGAAATGGATAATTTTCTGTGAGGAAAAAGACATTATTCCTTTTTAATATTTTTAAGACTGAAAAAGATTGATTCATTCATGAATTGGATATTACTACACTCTTAAGAATGCATCAAGATTTTAACTGAACTATAAGATTGCCATATTAGGATCCATTTAGTATACATGTTACTTTACCAAGCAAGAAAGCCAGCAAGCAAACAAACAAACAAACAAACAAACTTATGTTGAAGAGTAAACGTAGGCGTAACTTAGTGTGTTTATTTACTGAGGAAATGTACCATTTTAATGAATAAATTGGGGATGTTTCCCAACTTTATGGCCACTTTGTTGGCTAGTTTGTTACAGAATAACAAAATTTTAGTCTGTTCATCACAGTCCTCTTTAACTTTCATTATATTGAAAACGTAGCCAGGATATTCTTCATATATTTCAAAAGGTGTTATGGAGCATAACACCTTTGGCACTCCACAGAAATAGTCATATGGCTTTGAAAACACACGCAAATGCTGACAGAACTTCCATTTTGGGGTGAATAATTTCTTTAACAGCCCACACTGTTGGACTCTATATTTTATGTAATGAAGGTTTCTTGTAACTCACTGTGATGACAAAAGCACCTTGTCTCTAATGAGGTGAATCGTACTCGGCTAAAAATAGTTTTTTTTCTCTTTTCCCTCAGGATGTTGTTGAAGCTTCTGGTACATTCCTCACACACTTGGCCCGTCTGCATCATCATCCCTTTTTTGTTTTTTCTTTCCACTTTCGCGTTCCCTCCTGTCTTCACTGTGAATGGTTTTTGAGAAGCACTTTGTGTCCCATACCTGTGGTTTTGTGGTGTTCTGCTGTATCGTCTAGTAATGAGTTAAGTTTAGACAGCTGATTCTTTTTCAAGTTAAAATGTTTTCTATTTTCTTCTCCTTTTCTGGAATCGTTTTTCCCCCCTCTGGCACAGGTCTGGGATCTTATATTGGATGCATGATGCAATAAATACACTGAGGATGAAGAGAATCAGATGTATTAAAAGACTGCTGACTGCTGTAATTCTCCACTGGGCTTTGCTAAAGGAAATGGGCCTTTGTTAAATCATGTATAACAGAGCTCAGTGTAGTTGTCAGTGCTTGTGGTTTGTTTGAGGAACTAATGAAATGCATACGAATGCTTATTAATGTATGGGTTTCATTATTAACTTTAAATGTACCTTAAATGTAATATCGAATAACACACTACAGTTAAAATTGTAATAAAGTGCATGTGTTTTTGTATGTTAATAAACCCATTAAAATAAATGCACAGCAACATATTATTAAAACATGACTGATTGATGATTTGAAATGTGCTTTAAAGATTCATTTGATATTTTTACAAACTTTTAACATGCCTACTTAAGTGCGTTAAGAAATATAATCATGAAGTCACTTTAAGTACACTTAAGTGGCCATTTAATTCATTAATATTATATTATACCTACAGTTTTTTTAAAAGATGTAAGTGCTCATTCAATAAAATTGAGTTCTTCTTCACAAGGATGACTTGATGTCAGAATTCGTGACAACTGGGGTGTGATTTGCAACTGACATGAAATCAGTGCATCCAAACCCGTGAAAATCCTAGTTTTCACAAAGGTTGAGACTTTACTGATGACCCCTAATAAGGGATAGAATGTTTAAATGTTCAATGTTCCACGAATTCCGGAACATCCTGTGCTTCCAGAATCCACCAATGTCAATATAACCAGTGAAAGATCTCCAGTCTGCAGCCCAGATGTGCCTCTCTGAAGCACATTTCTCACACAGCCATTTGACCTTTTAAAGCTGTCCCATGACTGATAAACCTAATTATCTTCAGACACACACTGAATGTGTGTGAATCCACAGAGGATGCACATACAGACACCTGTGAACCATTCCAGCCAACAGGTGGTTTAAACATCTACTAACTGTTGACCCCTGAGCTGAGGTCAATGATCTATATTCAACCCTTGAATGATTGTAGAGGTCTTGAACCCTAAAGGAGACCCCTGTTCCTATAAATAGCAGCAAGAGTTCAGCAGCACCTGATATGTGCTCTGGAATGAGGTTAAAGTCAACATGAAACACTGATATTCAACGAGAAAAAAGGTTTGCAATGCACTGTAAAAGTGAAGCATCACCAGAGAACCTAATGCTTACCCCACTTGCTCAAATTCATCATTTTCAATTGAAGGCTCCACGGCTTTGAGAGTCAAAAAAAACATACACAGACAAAACCAAATTAAATTGTTTCGTGTCTTTAGACCTCAATGTATCGTCACGTGCCGCAGGGTTTAATTTGGTTTTGTCTGCATATGTTTTTTTGACTCTCAAAGCCGTGGAGCCCATTGACTGCCATTACTGACAGCCTGAAACAGTTTGAGTTAAAAAATCTTTGTGTTCTACTGAAGAAACAAGGTCACCTACATCTTGGATGCCCTAGTGGTAAGCAGATAAACATCAAATTTTCATTTTTGGGTGAACTATCCCTTTACCACCACAATTGTTTATTTAATTTAATTTAAAGTAGACTTTAACTTCAGAGAACCTGAGAGTAAAACACCCTCTAGCAACTATAAAAGGCATTTTCAAAAGTCTACACTTCTAAACATCTTAAACCAAACTAAACTAACCTTATCTGCTCATTCAGTGTGGTCAGGATGGTCATTTGGGTAGTTTGGGTACTTTTGAGCTGACCAGACTATATACCAGATTTATACAGGTGGAGCTGGGGAAGGTGGAAGGTTTCAGCTTGTGCCAAGTAGTTGTAACGGTGTAAATATTATACATTTCTGTTAATGACCCACCAGGCCCGACGGCAAATTTTCACGTCATAGTTCAGACACGGGCCGGACCTCGGGCCTGTTTTAGGCTTCTCCTTATTTTTATATTTTAGACATCCATCAATTAGTGATGAAAAAATAGCCACTCTAGTGTTAACAACACGAGACCGTGCTGCCGCGACTGAGAGCGGCTCAACGGTGTTTAGTGTCCTGCAGCAGCAGAGAGTGCGCTGTCAGCGCAGCTGAAGAGTTCTGCATTCAAATACACAATAAAGCTTGCCATAAAGCCCCAGCAAAAGTAATTACCATGAATGTGTCTGGAGGAAATAGTAAGGAGATATTTGAATTAATTACTAATAACCTAGTGTTTTCTGTGTCAGTGTCGCAAAGATGAAGATGATGATCCTGATTCGCCATCTCCTCATTACACGTGCCTTCACAGAGTGAAGTGCATCTTCATGGATTATGATTATAATGAAAGAGTTTTTGTTTTCGATTTGAT
Source organism: Acrossocheilus fasciatus (assembly GCA_036784905.1). NCBI lineage: Eukaryota > Metazoa > Chordata > Actinopteri > Cypriniformes > Cyprinidae > Acrossocheilus > Acrossocheilus fasciatus. The sequence continues at coordinate 27,847,185 of CM071956.1, forward strand.
TTATTTCATTAAGTAGTACCGTAATTTAAAGCTTTCTATAGATATATTTATCATGTCTGTGATGGATGTATTCGCTGACTTTCAGTTCATTTTTGTGAAGCACTCCTGTTCAAGACGAGACGGCAGAAAGCGCATTGTTTTCTTTATTTTATAAAAGCACAAAGTTTTGTTGATATTGTGAGTGCACACAAATAAAAGTAGACTCTTTACAGTTCCGAATGATGTAGCCTATTACTCTTGCACAAACTATTGGATGCAGCGCACATTTATCTAGGTTTAACATTTAAACATTGTTATATGCTTGAACTGTTTCAGTATATCTATAGATTTTATTTTAGGCAAGTCGTGATGATTTGAGAAGGCTAAATTCATCAAACATAAGCTATGATCTGCCGCTGGCCGCTTGGTCGTTACTTTAAGAAAGAAAAAACGGTCACACTTTATATTAGGTGTCCTTAATTACTATGTTCTTACATAAAAAAATAAGTGCAATGTACTTATTGTGTTCATATTGTATTACAAAACACTATTGCTGCTATTGAGGTGGGATACCGGTAAGGTTAGGGACAGGTTTGGTGGTATGGGTAGGTTTAAGAGTGGGTTAAGGTGTAAGGATGGGTCAACAATGTAATTATAAATGTAATTACAGAAATTAATGACATATGTAAATATATAAAGGTATTATTAACAATATGAGTACAATGTAAGCATGAGCATCTGTGGGGCATCCTCAAACGGAAGGTGGAGGAGCGCAAGGTTTCTAACATCCACCAGCTCCGTGATGTCATCATGGAGGAGTGGAAGAGGAGTCCAGTGGCAACCTGTGAAGCTCTGGTGAACTTCGTGCCCAAGAGGGTCAAGGCAGTGCTAGAAAATAATGGTGGCCACAGACAATATTGACACTTTGGGCCCAATTTGGACATTTTCACTTAGGGGTGTACTCACTTTTGTGGCCAGCGGTTTAGACATTAATGGCTGTGTGTTGAGTTATTTTGAGGGGACAGCAAATTTACACTGTTATACAAGCTGTACACTCACTACTTTACATTGTAGCAAAGTGTCATTTCTTCAGTGTTGTCTCATGAAAAGATATAATAAAATATTTACAAAAATGTGAGGGGTGTACTCACTTCTGTGAAATACTGTATATAAAGTGTCATGGATGGTTTATATAAGAGGGTGAAAGGTCATTGTAACGAAAATGAAGTGTTCAGAACTTCATCAGTATGTTCAGAATGCTTTATAATTAAAAACATTTACTTTTTTTGGTATCCTGAAAACCATTACCATGTGTTAATTACAAACATGGAGGTGATTAATGTCAAACTAAGCTGATTTTTTTACTGTTCATTCGGCATGTGTTCAGCTCTCCCACACACTGTTACGCTTTACGTGGGAGGAAAAGGAGAGATACGCTTTTCCAAAATTATACTCCATGAAATATTGAGTTAAAGATTTGTGCTTCTGTCCCAGAATGGAACTCCACCAAAGCTCTGGGGTGGTCTGATGTCTCATCCCAAAACTTGCGTATTTTCAGAGGCAAGAAACTATATTCAACATCAGTATCAGCCCGTCTGTGGTTTGACTGTTCATTTTCCCTGTCATTATAGTACTGGACTCTGTTTGTGAGCTATTTTCTGAACAGAGCTCTGCCTTTGCTGTATTGGCCCAAAAGATTGAGGAAGACTTGTTTTTATTAGTGGTAGAAGGGTTACGTACACATTTTCAGGGTGGTTTTGGAGACTTCGAATGAAATAATAGACTAATATGTCTTATCATTGCTGACGTGGACCGATGAGTCGAACAGGACTTTTCATTCCATTCTGGGACAAATGCACAACAGTTATGTGAGTTATGTTGTGGAAACTTTTCACCTGAACAACTGATTACATAACAGCACTGCTGTGAGATCTCAGGAGGTTGCGTTTACCGAAATCTGGCTGTGGAAAAGCATTTTCAAATACAGACTGGTAAACAGGGCTGTCAGATCACTCCGGTTAGACTGTATACTGTATGCATCTACAAAATCAACAATAAATGTGATCAATTTTAAAATAAAGGAGTAATATCTTTACAACCAGCAAAACCATCTTTGGAAGTCAAGGTGATCTGTGCAATATTTTGATTTTCATGGTCAAACAAGAGAGTGTTCAATATAGGTTTCCCAAAAACGTTCTTTCCATTGTTCAGAAAAACAGATAAACATTTTTATTGTATGAAAGGCTGGGAGATTTTCAAATCTTTTTAAGTAAAAAGTGTCATTTCCATTTTTTTTTTTTCCAAAAGTTAGTGGACTTGTTTACCAAGGAAACAGCGGTGTCAGTGACTAGCTTGAGATGAAATTAGACCTGCGATTTGTAAAGACAAATGAAGAAAATCAAAGTTAATACCAGTATTTTTTATAATACATTATTTTCCAATCGAGCTTTAATTTTGTTAATTATTTTAAAAAATATGAAAAAAATTGTTAAACAGCAAAAGAAGTATACCATTTTTGTATTTAATGCATTTAATATATATAAAATGCTAGCTTAAATTAGTTTTAGCAAGACTAAGCATTTCCATCACAGGATGCTATTAAACACAATAAATCATTTGTGGTGAAATCAATCTTTTTCTTTTTTTTAAAGACTACTGTAGAATCTATCGTGATGTATGTTTGTACGCTGTTACGCTTAAATATCGTACCCCATGAAATTCTGAGTCATAAATTAGCAGGAGTATGAAATGTGTGATTCATAAATAAATGCCATTGTTACTTCTGAAACGTTGCAGAGTGTGTTCATAGAAGATACTTATTTACTCTCGTAGACAGTTTTGTGGGTGACGCATTACAAGTAACGTGAGTTATGTAATCAGATTACTTTTTTAAGTAACTAGTAAAGTAACACATTACTTTTTTTAATTTAGAAGGAAATATCTGAGTTACTTTTTCAAAGAAGTTACGCCTGGCTCTCGTGATGGCTCTCGTGTTGCCATGTTGAGAGAAATCGGGAGAAAGTGCAGAGGCGTTGTGTGCGCTGTGTGAACATGATGTTTCTGTAGATCTAGACTAAATATGAACATGTACTTACTCATTTCACCTGCACAAAAACAGATTCAGTATTCCTCAAAATGAATAAAACAGTCAAATGCAAACTCAGAATATTATACAAACCTGCAATAATTAAATATGTTAGATAAGACAAATATCATTTATGTCTTTAATCCCATTTTATTAACAAATGTCTTTGCTATCGCCTTCAATGATCCAATTTAACCCTACTACGCAATTTTTTTTTTGTTATTGCTGAATAGTGTAGAACTTTCTTCTCCTGCGTCATATTCTTCATGCAATTTGTTTGAGCTGCGCCCTCTACTGTACAGACGTGAATTTACATTTCCTTCAGCCTGAGGCGTGTTCATTTCACTTTTTTGAAAGGGCTTTTACATTTGCAAAAGAAGAACTTTCTTCAAAACAAACAAGCAAGCCCTACCCAGATTTAAAAAGTAACGTAACACATTACTTTCCATAAAAAAGTAACTAAGTACCATAATTAGTTACTTTTTAAGGGAGTAACGCAATATTGTGATGCATAACTTTTAAAAGTAACTTCCCCAACACTGCTCGTGGATGAGTGGCTGCAGGTGCTGACTGAATGATACACGTCCACATCACTGTCTCATGACTCCTTCATCCTTATGCATCCTCTTCATTTACCCTGTGACCGGTCAACCATCAAACCCAATCTGACAAGTTACGAGTGCATATTCAATATAACAATCAGTGTAAGCCCCCGCATCTGCTGCTGTTAGCTGACCCTGTGCTCCATGTGAAATGACCTGGTAATGAGGCTAGAATAACACACACAGGCAGGGAGAACATTTACAGGCGGTTTCCTGGAAATGACTCTTTCCCTCTGCTGCATTTTGCCTTTTTGGGTTATTTCTGAAGTATTTTATTCATTATTCAGTTGTTTAACTATGACTTTTGTCTCAAACTCTTAATTAATAGTTAAGGAGGTTGTTAAGTTTAGTTACATTTATGCATTTGCATTTAGTAGACGCTTTTATCCAAAGCGACTTACATTGCATTCAAGTTACAGTTTTTACATTTTATCAGCTCTTGCTTTCCCTGGCAATCGAACCCATGATCTTGGCATTGCTGGCACCATGCTCTACTATTTGAGCTACAGGAAAGCATAGTTATGGTGTAGGATTGAGGGATCTAAAATATGGTCATGCAGAATAAGGCATTAATATGTGCTTTAAATACTAATAAACAGCCAGTATGCTAGTAATATGCATGCTGTTAAGCAACTAGTTCATAGTGAGAACTGGTCCCTAAACTAAAGTGTTATTTTTTCTGGGAGGTCAGTCTAACAAACTGTTGCAGATATTCTAATGTTTTTAGAATGAAATATATCTCAACATCACTCTATTTGCTGCTATAGAGGTGTGTTGGATTGCACCAGAGATCTGTAACATAAAATGTGAATGAATTCTTCTTTTCTCAGCAGCAGAGTTGAAGAAAAACAACAAAATCAGCTCTGACTTTTCAACTGGGATTTGCATTGTTCATTCACTATAGAACACTGTGCTAAATTTAGCCATTGTGGCTGGCTAAAGCTCAATGGAAATGGGATCTCGAAAAATGCACAGCTGGAAGGCCAATTTAAGTGCTCAGAGCTGCATGAATGGATCCTAGCGAGAATGTTTGCATGGGGAAAATCATGGTAAGGCAAATGAAAGCAGCATTTATTCAATGCACAGGCGAAGGCAGAATATAAATATTATGTAAGAAGTTCAATTTGTGGACATTAAAATCATTCTGACTTTACTTTAAATAACCGTGACACCGAATTTCATGAAAATGACCAGTAACATCCCAGTAATGTTTGCTTTGGTACTCAATAATACTGAGTCACAATTTGGTCAACATGACCAAATGCCAGCCTGTTTTCTTAGAAACGGTATAGATCGTTATTATATAATACCAAAATGGAGCAAAGGTGTTTTTTCAAAGGCAAAGCCAATCAAAGTTTTACATTTTAAAGTAACATTACATGAAAAAACGCTACACATGATAATCAATGAGATGAATACAACACTTCTACTTGAATGTCACTATCAATCACTATTGATTGTTTGTAATCACTTCTGACTGCGATCCAATGTGGATTTTGGTCAAATGATGAGGCAGAAATATGTTTTATTTTTATGTGGAAGATACACAGTTACAACTTGAGAAAAAGTAATGTAACTAGTAGTGTAACTAATTACTGTTGCCAGAACGTAATAAGTAAAGTAACAATATTACTTTTGAAAGGTGTAACTAGTAATGAGTAATATATTGCATTCTTTGAGTAACTAGCCCAACACTGTTGTTCACAAAGTAAAAAGCCCAAGGGTTGCATTCGGTTATCCCCAGGATTGTGCTTTTACAGTGCATCTCAAGCTGCTTTTTTCAATAAACTTATGGTTTTTTGGCACGTTAGGCTAAGGGAAGATCTTTAGGGTGGGATGCAAATATATTATGATGTCCTGAAGCTCCACCGTAGGTCTCAATAACATTATGAACTGTCCTGTCCTGTGGCAACCAGAAAAACATGTGGTCCTGAATTTGTATCCTTGGCTGCAGTTTTAAAAGAGCTCCCTGTGTTTGTACAGTTTTAAAAGACCTCCCTCTCACTGCTGGATATGAGACAGATATGAGAACATTCGGACGTCTGTGTCAACTCGCAACTCTTGTTATCGTCTTTATCAGTCTAGCATCAGCAGTGAATGGTGGCTCAAAGATGTGGTAGCTGTTCTCACGGCCAGAGCAAAGCTAAAACATCCTGCATGGATACACAATCACTGCCTCTGGGTTTGCGTGGACTTTGTGCATTTTGACAAAGACAAACTGAGCTAATAAAAAAAATGCAAGGATAAAAAAGCAACAAGACCTGTGGAATGTTCTTCAGTGCAGCCGCGCTTCGCGTTCACGGCAGGAAAAGCCAGTCAAACCACAGGAATGCAAAGCACTGCAGCAGACATGGTTTTCCACAAGCCTGTCTGTGTGTGTGTGTGTGTGTGTGTGTGTGTGTGTGTGTGTGTGTGTGTGTGTGTGTGTGTGTGTGTGTGTGTGTGTGAGAGAGACAGAGAAAGAAAAAGAAAGAGAGAGACAGGGAAAAAATGAGGAACTGTTGTGGTGAATACACTGTATGTACAGCACCAGAGGTGATGGAAAGGTTGTGCTGGACAGATCAGTCTCAAATCAGTCTTCAAATGCTTAACAGCTACGAGACATTTATTTTTCACATTATCAAGAAATTAGCAAGTTAAAAATTGGGGTTTCATAACCAAAGACTGTAGGTGCATCTGTCACACTTTATTTTAAAGTCCAATTCTCGCCATTAACAAACCATTAACTATGATTTTTGCCTCAATAAACTCCTAATTTGCTGCTTATTAATAGTTAGTAAGGTAGTTGTTAAGTTTAGGTATTGGGGATGTAGAATATGGTCATGCAGAATATGTGCTTTATAAACACTAATAAACATCCAATATATTAATAATAAGCATACTAATAGGCAACTATTGAGAATTGGTTGCTAAACTAAAATGTTACAGGTGCATCATGTATTTGAGAACTGTTCTATAAGTAAAAAGTGCGATGGAAGATGTACCTGTTTAACTGAAAGAAATAAGTATGGAAAGCTGAACACAACAGTTTGGCTTTTCCTACATAGCGGAAAGGGAGGGGCTAAACGTGCTAAAGCTAGCGGCAACACATTGCACGGGTTTGAAATGTAATTTCCCTTAGCTAAAAAAAGGGTGAATATTTCCATGCGGTAAAACAACATTAGTGTTCTTTTAAATATGATACTGCACTTTGAAAGATTTATACAGTACACTGGAAGGCCGAATACACAGGACATACTACATAATTTGAGACAGTGAATTTCATGCATAATGAACAATGCATACCAAATTTTACAGGTTGGATGCCACTACCATTCAAGTGCTGTAGAAGGAAAATTGTCTTATCATTGTATGGAAACTTTATTTGATGGTGCACGATTCGGTAACACTTTAGTATAGGGACCAATTCTCACTATTAACTAGTTGCTTATGCCTATTATTAACATATTGTCTGTTAATTAGGTTACACTTTATTTTGACAGTCCACTTTAGACATTCTACTAACTATAAGTAACTTTATAACTACATGTCAACTAATTCTCATTAATTTGCAACTACATGTCTACTAACTCTCAGTAGGGTAGGTTTAGGGTTAGTAGAATAACCTACCTTACTAACTATTAATAAGCAGAAAATTAAGAGTTTATTGAGGCAAAGTCATAGTTAATGATTTGTTAATAGTGAAAATTGAACCTTAAAATAAAGTGTGACCCAAGATTCAAATAAACACAAATAAGGCATCATCTATTGCAACTCGTATGTCTTCTAAAGATTTTTACCACAATGGAAAATGGTCTTATTTCCCCCTTTCAAAAATCATGTGGAATATTAGAAACGAAATCGCAAGGTGTCTTCTTTGTGTTTTGCCTATTTAGTTTTATTAAGAAATGGAGACTAGTTCATATATGATGCTGTGAGGGACGCTACATGAATGTTGACCTGTTGACCAAACATATAGAGATTTGACCCCTCCTTTATCTTTGGCAGAGATAATAACTGAAAGAGCATGCCAGTTACCTTTACCATACATCATATTACACAACCTCATACCTAGAGCAAATGTTCTTCATCAATCACTATGCTTTATTACAGACATATTCTCAACTGACATATTCATCATCCCATAAACCTGTACGAGGAAAGTTATAAAACACCCAGAGGAGACAAACCAGCCTTTGCTCTATTGGTAAACAGCAAGAGTTGTTGGTTGGGTTAGGCACTGGTAGTGCAGACCCACAGGGCAGTTGGTCAGAATAGAGGGATGTTTTGACTGCTCCATGCTGGCAGGGACTTTTCCGTCCCCAGAGGTTTGACTTGGAAAGACTCTTGCACGGAAATACCTCTGGCACGGCCCAGGCTGACTCTGGGGTGGGTCTCCATTGAGCTGAACGGATGAAATGTTGCACCAGGGCTGGAGGCTGGAAGTGGGAGGGAGGCCGGGGTATATCGGCTGGGGTAGAAGGGGTAGGGGCGGTGGACAGCGAGTGTTCACAGAGCTGACAGCCCTCAAGGATGAAAGCAGGGGAATTTTTTCCTTCCAAACTAAATCCCACAGGTGCTCAGCAGTGGCTGAGGTGGCATATCACATTGCCCTGGTTCTCTCCAGCGCCCAATAACCCGTCTCACTGTTTCCCCCCAAAGTGCATTCACACATTCCAGACAGGAGAGGCCCTTGAAGGCCTTCCAGCTTCAACATTGGGCCTGTCTGGAAGGAATTAAGGGGTGGGGGAGGTGGACGAGATGGTTGGACCAATTTTCCCAGAGTCAGGGAGACACACCCCATCAGAATTAGGTTCTTCTGTCATTACCACCTCTCCCTGTTCCCACCTTCATGACCACTCCCTTGTTCCTAAGGAGCACATCTCTCTCAAAATGAGAAGGACATATCCGCACCAGATCTGATGTCAAACATAGTAGTCATTTAGATGCCTTCATCCAAGCTCACTTCCAGTATTACAGGGACAGTTAGTACTAGTTCTCGATGTCCCAATTTGTGAGGTCCATTCTATGAATTGGTTGTAAGGCTGGAAGAACCTCAGACACTTTGATATTCTGAGATATGGACAATACAAACTCAATGTATTAACGTAAAGACATGTTTCACTCACTGAGAGCAGATGCAGAAAAGCTTCTTTCTCACCTATACATTTGATCCTTTTCCCCTTATTTCCTTTACTCATCCTTACCCTCATTCAGCTCAGCAAGTGATATTCATAGTCATGTTTAGTATCATTTGAAATGTCTCAGCGTGCCTGGACAATGGTCTCAATTTTACAAGGAGACTAAAAGGTAATAAAGATTCTGGTTTAGAGATACTTTGCTCACTGAAGAGGGTGTCCCCTTTCCCAGTGTCTTTCATGCAAATTACCATCTGTCCCCAAAAGGTGTAAACCCTTCATGTAGGCCTTGATCAGAGCAAATTCCTTTTGGAGGATGTTTGTCTTGGTCTGAGTACTTAAGGAAATGTTGCAAGAAGATGAGTGTGCTTCTGTAGCCAGATGAGCCCGTAGTGTGGAGTGTGTCCATATAAAAAGTGATAATAATTGTCAAGAATTGTCAAGTTCACTTAACTTTTTTTTTTTATTATTATTTACTTAATAATATTAAGGCAACAGGTTTCCTCAATTTTTTTAAGTTAAGTCAACTTATCACTTTTTACAGTGTACCATAGTCAGGTATGCATCTTTTAATCTTAGCATAATACAGACGTTGCATAATACAGTACATATTTACCTGACTGATAATACATTTTTACATCTGATTTCATTCTGACTTACTCTGTGATTAGATTATGTTAAACCCATAACACCTCAAATCTACACTCAGGTTAGTAATTCTAAAATGCAGCTTAGGTGGAGCAGACGGCCCATCGACTGATGTTTTAGCACTAGTCATGTATACTTAGACTGTAGATAATGCTAATAATGGGTTTTCCATTTAGAACAACAGAGTGATGTTGATCTAAATAGGGGTGAGCCTCAACCTCTGATTATTGTAATATTATTCTCAGTAAGTGTACGTGAGAAATCACAGCATGATTATATAAAGTTGTCTTTAGATGAAGCTAAGTTGGTCAGCTTGGTTCTATGGTAATGGCCATGACCTCTGGTTAGATATAAGCCGCTTTTCCACCGAAATTACCAGGAACAATTTGTCCCAGGAACTTTTTTTCCCCCCAGACCTGTTGCTGCCTGCGTTTCCATCACAGTCTACCACGAAGATTAGGCAAATAGTCTGGTAACGTAGGTCTGCACGCATTTCTCAATACAAAGTACACAAATTTCGGACTTGCATCCTCGGTAGTTCTGAATTTGCAAGTTCGACTCGGGAGTGTGAACTCCAGCGGACGGGACGACGCAAGTTACTTGATAACATCAGTCAGCTCACCTCGGCTACTGCAATTTTCCTCACTGTATTAACAATAAGATGAAATGTGATATCAAACACCACTGCCTCTTTTCGTTTTCATTTAAACATATTAATAGCTGCAGAAATGTAGTTCAGGCAACGTGCATTACAATGAAACGAAATATTATATCAAACATTATTGCCTCTTTTAATTTTCATTTTAACATATTAATAGATTAATAGAATAAAGACCATGTTAGAAAACGAGATCTCATGTTTAACCACTACAGAGACATCGGCGGCAAATGTCAGAAGGACTAGCCGAATTAAGGCTGCTCTTATCGGGATACATGAGCACTGAGTGCCCGGTCTCGAAAATCAGCGAAGTACATGTTCAAATAGGCAGTGTTTTTATAAATAAACCGCAGATTTGAGTTTTAAACAACTACATTCTTGCCTGAAAGAATTGCCTGAAACTACATTTAATGACACAATAACAGTAGTATTTTAAAAATTATGCGAATATGGTGGTTGAAATACAATGCTGTGTGAACTCAACCAATCAGCATGCTCAGCGCCCAAGTCCCACCCCCGAAAGTTCATGACCTTTGAAAGAGTACTACCTCATGAGCAGGATCTTTCTGAGGGGCAAATTTTTTACTCTGAACTTTATTTAGATCCTGGTTCCTGTGGTGGAAACACACCGATTAGGCTACCGGCACAAAGTCCCTATTCCTGGGGAAAGTTCCTGTGGTGAAAACGGGGCTATAGTCTTACCTTAATTAATTGTGTTCAGATCTATGGGGACTAAATAATACATCCCAGAATGAACAAGTAGAGTACGGCCATCTAGAATATTCAGCCGCCACTGTAATGACCAAGACTGACAAGTTTGTGAGTATGAGATCCGTATACGGTGCCGGTGTTTAACCCTAAACCTACCAATACTAGGGGGGTAATAATCTGGCAGGGGTCAGAATTATGCACAACACCGGTACGAGAATCAAAGTGTTTTAGGAATCAGAATGAACGAGTAAAATAAGATTAAAGAGTTAAATAGAATAACCGAGCCCGGTCTCATGAAAATGCATATCAATAGTGCAATTTTCTGTTTCTATTTAGCACGCTGTTTATACACAGAAATGGACTTTGGCGTGCATATGATTACACACGTGTTTGACATGCATATAATATACAATTTTCGCATACATATGATATGCAATTAGTTGGTGTGCACATATAATACGCACCTACCCCACACCCCTAATCCTAACGATTTTGTATCATGCACGACAAGGTCAATTTATGTGTATAACTAGCACGCCAAATAGAAACAGACACTCATGGTATTGATATGCACTTTCATGAGATCAGGTGATCAATAATGAGGTGTCAAGAAAAATTATCCTACGAATGAGCAACAATAATTGGCAGATTAGAATTTAATTGAAATTAAATTACTTTGCGCACCGAAAAGACTGATTGCACAGGAAACCTTCAGCCACCATTGGATACCTGTTTTGGGTGGACCTTACATGATTAATAAAATAATTCTCAATATATTGTTCAGTTCAGTTTACTGACTCAATGATCTATTCTAGATTCACTGGATGTGAAGGTTCTGAGTAAAGAATGATTTAAGTTTTGGTCTGTGCTTTGCTTCAAGGATCCAAAGGCATCTTAAGTTTACATTAGACTAGGTCCTTAGATGTCCTAATCCACTGGAAGTTTTGTCAAAGGTTACCTTGCATTGTAGAAAGCCAAATCTTGACACTCACTGATTTCAGATGGTCGGTGTAATATGGCCTCCTAGTTACTATGCTATTACATATTCCTCTACATTTATAGTGTGCGGAGGTGTAAAGTATTGGAGTAAATGTAACTAATTACTGTACTTGAGTATCTTTCCAGATACTCTGTAGTTTTACTGAGTATCAAAGATATTAGCAACTTTTACTCTCTATTTCACTACATTTTTTGAATAAGTATCTGTACTCTTTACTCCACTACATTGGAAATGAGTGTTGCAGTTACACATTACATTTTGCATGGCACCTAACTTTTTTTGCAGCAGTTTATTTCTGCTACAAAAGATGTGATGTTGTCTACTACAGTGCACTGAAAGTACTACATCTTGAGCGTTTTGCCCTGACTCACCCGAACTTGTCAACAAGGCTACTTTACGTGACTGCGAGTGCCTTAGCAAGTAGTTGTGAATCACAGGTGTTTTATACATAAGGACATGACTGCAGCTAGCAATGAGGCCAAAACTAGCACATCCAGTGCAAGAAGGCTTTGGGCCCTATTTTAATGATCTAAGCGCATGGTCTAAAGCGCAAATAGCGGACACTGTTCTTTATCAGCCGCACCACAAGGATGCACTGTTTTCTGTCCAATCAAAGCGTAGAAAACGTGTTGTGGCTGACACAGAACAGCGTCCGCTATTTGCATCCAGCGGATATTCTCCAAAATGGCGCTACGCTGAAGAATAGGGGACGAATTATTGAATAAAGTCGTTGTTTCTGTTTTCTTTGCACAAAAAAAGCGTTCTCGTCACTTCATAAAGATCAGATTGAACCACTGATGGCAGATGGACTGTTCTGATTATGTCTTTCATACTTTTCTGGGCATTGATATTGTTATTTACTTTTTAATTTTTTAATTTATTTATTTATTTTTTGCAATTTTGAGGTGTTCAGATTTATTTTGGTTTTAGAAAATAAATGTGATTGCTCTCCTCACAAATCAGCTCTTTCTTGTTCATACATGTTCTCTGTGCCTTGTCTTGGACTTTCATGTCACTTCCTGTGTGTGTGTATATATATATATATATATATATATATATATATATATATATATATATAGCCCTAGTGTTTCTTTAGTTCTTTGTGAGTTGTTGAATGTAATGGTTGTCTGTTTGTCCTTCATTCTGTTCTTTGTTCCCTTTGGTTTTTAGCTTATTATTTGTTCTAGTTTTTCATGAAATCCCTGCACACAGTACTGTTAAAATCAGATACTTAAGACTTTTACCAAAGTTGTTTTGGAATTGGTGACTTGTAACTTGTAGTGGAGTAACTTTCACCGTAAGGTATCTGTACTTTTACTCAAGTATGGTTTCCAGGTACTCTTTACACCTCTAGTGTGTGACTCCGGTTGTATCCTAATGATCAAGTGAATGCTGGAAGATCTCTTAACCTTCTGTACCCTAAAAAGTTTCTTCCAAGACATATTTTGCATCAAGGGCCAAAATATCAGACATCCATTCCAGCTGGCCCTTGATCAATCAAATTGACTGCCAGATCACATTTAATGCTTTTCAGAAACATCTTGAAGATTAATGGGCTTCTTCTCCATGTTAGTGGCCCAGCTCTCTGAGAGCTTTCCAAAGGAACTGAGCTGCTGTGGTATTTTCTGGGTGAGGTCTACAGAGGAGTTGACATAAGCTGTGAGGAGCCGGGGCGGTACTGTACAACTGCCAGAATATTGACACAGGCCTTGTACTGAAAGTTAACACTGATGTTATTTGAAAAACGTGAGGGCTGGGTGTCGGCGCCTGGAAACAAAAGAAACGAGGTCACGAAGGCACACCATATTCAATTCTGAGATACCTTGGCCAGCAGATTTGTTCTTAGCAGATTTAAACTGTTGTCTCCCAGCCTAGTCAAGCATGAAAAGTACATCAAACCAAACAAGTCTGACCAGTGGGAGCAAGCTTGCTGGCCAACTAAGACCAGCAAACCACCAGGTTTTTTCAGCACGGATGCTTTGCGCTGCATCGCACACAGTGTGTGTAATGCAAATAACATCATCGGGACGAATTTTGTCTGGAATTACCTGAACTATTAGTTGGTCCACTAGGTGGCGACAGTCAGAGTGAAGCAGTTGCATTTAACAATGACTTAAAGAAGGTGACAAAAATGCAATTCAACACAAGAAAAAAGGGAATGTGCAAACAACTAAACTGGACATGCAAGGAGGTCAGAAAGGACCAGCATTTGCACTCAAGAAAGATGACACATCTCTGTATGTCATGTGGAGTATCACAAAGCAGTTGTATAGTGATATAGTGTATAGTGATGGGTCGTTCTTGAACGATTCGTTCATTTGGAACGAATCTTTAATGTGACTCGGGAAGAACGAGTCGTCTCGGGGAGTGATTTGTTCATTTGTACATGCGCAACATCCTATAGGTTCTGTACTGGAATTAGTTCACCTGTTTCGAGTCTTTGGGTTTTTCAAGTCGTTATGAGGCTGTCACGTGATGAACGAATGACTCAAACCCGAAGACTTGAGAGATGAACTAATCAATTCTCTTTCCGGCACAGACTGCATAAGCTTATAGGGCTGTCACTTGATGGACGAATGACTCAAACCAGAAGACTTGTTAGCTAAGAGGTGAGGTGAGGTGAGCTAATCATAGACTAAAGACCCAGGTAAACAATGAACAAATCTTTTCTGTTTCTTAGAGCATTATAGTTTTGTCTTGTTTGTAGTGTGATGAACGTTTGCGTAAGTAGTAGATGTGTTTGGGAAGTAACACGTAACATTTTAATGGTATTTTGCTAAAATGAACGAAATGAACAAAATGACTTGAAAAATATTTTTGCATTATCTCTGACCTGCATAATACTGCTCTGCTGTACACCATCCTTCACAGTAATATGAACAAAGGGAGCTTTTCAGAAGACGAAGGGCTCCATCGCATTTCACCTTTGAGAAAGGCCCCTCTTTCATAATTTTAATGTTTTCCTGTGCCCTTTGACCCCTTTATCTATTTTCGAAAGATAAAAAGCGTCTTTTCGGGAGTTCTTGGCTGCTTTTAGAGGATTTTCTGCAAAGGGAAGACGGCCCCTGGCTGCACTTTCAAGATGCATCAAGAACATTTAGCTAAAGAGCTTATTTGCTGTAGGGAAACCTTGGAGAGACAAATAGAATCAAGGGACTTGGAGATGAGAAGAGGAGGTTAAACACAACCACATGCGATCAGATCAGTATTATGCAACATACCTAGATGTAAATAAGGGCCTTTTGAAGATTTTCATTTGAGCTGTGCTCATGATTAATTACGCTTTCATTAAACATAAAAAACATTCTTGGAACATTAAGTGCAAAACATTTCACATGATCATGGCAAAGGATGATTTGCGCTGGCAGGTTAAATCTAATGCCCTAAAGTGTAGCACAAGAACACCATCATTTTACATAAATAAAGCTAAAGGCTCAAGAGACTACACTGCATGAAGATTCATGATTACTGATATATGCAATGGCTTACACAAGGTTTAAAAGGTCCAATAAGAAAGGATTTAGATTCTCTCAGTTTACTTCACAATTCACAATTCTACACAATGTGTTGATCCCAAACTCATAACATGCTGTGGTCTGCATTCAGACTTGTCTATAATAGATTGAAAGGTAATGCAGAGCAGAATCCCCTGTTGAAAAAAACAAAACAAAACAGTATATACCAGCTCAGGACCAGCTTAAACCAGTTCAAACCAGCTGCCATGCTTTAAAACATATCTAACTAGCATATGCTGTTTTTTTTTTTGTTGTTTTTTTTCAACAGGGGCTAGGAATGGTTCCTGAACTGATGACTTCTGGAAAACATTGTAATTGTATAAATGTTCAGTGTCAAACTAGGTGAAAAAAAAGTGAAAGGGTAGATAAAACCACAGGAGTTTTCACACAACGTGCACTCAAGCTTGATTAGACATAACAAACAAACCAATGCATGTGCAAGACTAGCTGTCACCTTTCGATGGAAACATTAGACACATGTTGCCATACATCCCATTTCCCTAGATGACGCACAGGGGTAAAAAAATCTAAATAAAAATAAAGAGATAGATGATTCAGCTGCCCGTGTATTCATACAAGAGCTGGGTTTCCATCTGCCCCTGCCACAAGATTAAAAATATTCCATGACAGCTCAAAGATCAGCTTCCACAGGGGAATCCACGCTGAAGCGCCATGGAATGGGAGATGGAAAGGAGCTAGATGGATAGATAGAATGGAATCATTGCAGAAAATACCAAATATAAAATCAGCTGATCTCCTCTCACTAAAGACTGGAAACAGTGATGGTGCTTTCTAACCTCACTGAGTCTCGAGTACAGCAAAGGGCGCTCTAATAACAGCGCCAAAGGCCTCATTGTGTCTGCACCTTGATTTATTTTTAATAGAAGGATCAGAGACATATGGCATTTTTCCTTTGGGCAGCATGCCCTAACGCATTCCAGTAGCTTGCTATTATTATGTGCTTTGGAAAAACACTTTATCAGTGTAAGTTAATTGCCAGCACATGCTGGCACTACTTTTTGGACATATTTCTTTGAAGTATCTTGGAATACCATGGAACAAGAATATAGCAACGCTTTAGTACCATGATATGTAGCCCTATCATGTGCCATGAGGTTACCTTCTGATACCATCACTGTACTATGGTAATGCTGACACAACACTTTTTTGTAAGAGTAATTAAGTTTCTGCAGCAGTGGGCTAAACTCGATATAAAACTGAGAACCTCACACAAAGCACTTAACATTGTGACAGCTGATGAGGCAATAGATTCAGAGACTTAAGTGAATTAGCTCACAATGTCAAGCTTCTTACCACCCAGCAATTAATCAAGCTGCTCTTTGGCATTTGTTGACGACAGACACAGGAGTGGCTGATGTTCATCTGACAACCAACTTTATACTTTGCTCTGAAAATACTGATGAAAGCTCTTTATCATTGTGTGGTTCTAGTATTTATTAAATAGTCAGCAATATTTGAACTGCAACAGTCCGAAAAAGGAGACCAGCTTTATTGCCTTCTTAAACTTTATTAATGAGCCCTAGTGAAAAATGAATATATTAAAATGTATTTGAAATACACTTATTTCAAGTATACTACAAATACATTTATTTATGTGCTTAATAAAAAATACCCTGCAATTGTACTTTTGGTATACTAAACTGATATACTTAAAGTCTGCTAAATAGGAACAACTAATTTTGTTCTTAATGCACTTTAATTGTGGGGAAGTAGTGCTGAAGTCCAACTAAAGATATAATAAAGTATATTTGATTGTGCTAAAGTGGTACGATTGCAACAGGTACACTTTAAATATCATGCATTTAAAGACCAATATTATTCAAAGATCATACAACCCTCATCAATAGTGACATTAAAACACATTTTAGGCTTAATATTTGGAAATGTGCATTGTGTACAAGTAGTACTCCAATTAAAGTTAATATGTCAGTAATAGATTTGAACTATACTTGGAATGAAATAAATGTATTTTAAATATATTACTAATTTACTAGGAAGTTTACGTCTACAGAACCATTATAATGAAGTGTGAGGTTTGTTGAGACGGACTGAAAGGTTTATTCATGACTTACTCCTTCGGCCTAAATGAAGATCAAATCCCCAGGCTTCCTTTCATCAAAAATACATATTGGGTGTGAATAGGCTTATTGAAAAAACACTGGAGAAATGATTCCATATGGTATTTCGAGGTAGTGAGCAGCGTTGTGTTTGGGTGGCTGAGTTGTGAGTAACACATTGGTGTTATATTAATCCATGTTATATGTCATCACACTGGGGTATGGTGTATGGAGTAGACGGGAGGAGTTGAAGGATATGTCAGAGGTCATGGGTTAGATCCTCTGAAGTGTAGATCTTGGTAGGGCTGAGTGACAAAACCAGAGTGGGCACCCAGGGGCCCGTAGGACAAAGGTGTAACCAACATCTGCAACCCATTGCACCCCCAATTATCCTCGGGTGAACCTCATGGAAAATACGACACAACCAGCTGGAATGTAAACACAACCCAATGGGAACTCCCATTTATTTTCTCTCTTGCGTGAGCAGCAAACTCTGTTTTTCTTGCTTTCTTCATTTTGCTGTTGGCTGTTCTTGTTTTAATGTAGGTCCCTTTCATTAGCACGTATCCCATTGCAATTATTCATGTTTTGAATCATTCCATTATTCGGCAGGCAGTACCTGATTCACTCTCTCCTGTTTTCCCGGCAAGTGCCAGTTACTGCAACAGATGAAATGACGCAGTCTTTTCAGGATTCGTTGGTGTTCCAGTTCAGGGTACATTGATTCTAAAATATTGAAACTCTCCACAACAGTGAACACGTGTTTGTGTACACACTCGAGTCACACCACAGGTCTGCGGCCCAGCTGTCTCCGGTGAGGGTCTAGGCTTTAAAGACCTACCAATCTCAAAGGCACTGGCAGATTTATCCCAGAAATCCAAATAAACTCCAAATACCAGCTTGTGCAAATCCCAACGATTCCAAATGCTGAAACAATTATGGTGTATTGACAGGGTGTGAGAAACCATCGTCAACCAATGCAATTTGACTAGACTTTGTTGTGTAACTGATAAACAAACCAATTAACATTCCAAAAAAGAGAGAAAATAATGTGTGTTGGGTTATCAGTATTGTTTGGCTAACATTATGGGTTTTTAAATGAAAGAGAAAGTTAAAAATATATAATCATGGAAAATCCACAAACCCATTAAAGAAAGGTCAGTAAAAGAGTCATTTTGTAAATTCATTTAACAGATAAAAGCATTACTCTGCGGAACTCTGGAATATATATCTTTTCAGAATACTCTTATGATTTCTCCAATGGTAGAGCTATTTCATACCGTAAAAATTGCTTCAAGTCTTTGATAATCAAAACGACATATTTAAATGTTTTCCCATGAAAAAAATTATTTATTGATGCCTTATCGGGTTAGTTCACCCAAAAATGAAAATTCTGTCATTAATTACTCACCTTCATGTCATTGCAAACCCGTAAAACCTTCATTCATCCTCAGAACACAAATTTGGATATTTTTGATGAAATCCGAGAGCTTTCTTACGTGGGCACCTGACCTGATGCTTTTTGTTCCTTATCATTTTGCTTTATTTGGGGTATGCTTCTTTATGGATTTCCCTCTTACGTCATACACCGGGGTTCTCCTATGCACTTATGCATATGCACACTCTTCAAAAATGGGGCTTATTGAGAACACGCTAAAATATATAGATTGAAATCTACATACATTTACAGTAAATGAAATTTAAGGTATTGACTGTATTGCATGTTAGCTTGCTTATTGTGAGGACAGTTTAAAGTTAATAAAAAGATACCACATTTGAGAGCTGTAGTTCCAACCACGCAATACTGTGATGCACGGTTTGTCATTAAGCATTAAGCAAACACCAGACAGACATGCAAACAGCATTAAAAACTTGATTAAATTGTTCAGCCGCTAAATTCTACAGAACAGCAGACCTGGAGGGCCAGAGTTGGGAAACCCTGATATATAGGAGCTTTTTGCAATTTCTAACCCTTTGCCAAGAGCTCACTTCCACTCTTGACATTTAGTAATGCTGCACTTCTTTTCAGCTCCTTCATGATCAATTTTGTGTTTTTCACTTCTTCATAAGCTGTGCAAATGAAGTGTATCTATTCATGTATATTTCATATATGTGCATGTAAGGCTTTAGTTCCAGATTTTCCAGTGATGAAGTAGGTGGGGAGTGTGCAGCTGGGATTCAATTCAAGACGTCTCAGACCTGCAGTATAAGACCCATCCCATGTGCTACACCTACAGGGAGTCCTGATGGTCCTTCTCTGCTCACAACCAACCATCCACTGCAAAAAAAAAAAAAAAGCTGTAAGGACAATAGAAGGTCCTTGAAAGAAGAAATATGGAGTCCCATTGCAGTCTTTAATCTCTCCTCTCACTCACCCTCCAGTGGGATAATGATTAGACCTGTCACAGCTGCAAAAATGCATGCAGTTAGCCAGAGTGTATGCCAGCAAAAAGCGAAGAAATAAATGAGAAACGAGTGTTATAATGGAAAGGTCTGAACAACAAACCAAACTTCTGACAGTCACTTGTGGTTTGATTATGTAACACTCCAGCAAGAGGTATGTGCAGCTGGAGTGTGAGTCTCCGCACTAGCTTCAATTAAAGAGAGACAGAACGGCAAGTTTAAAACCAAGAACGCGCTGCTGGCCAAGATACAGATGGCAGAAAATGTGCGATGTCAGAGTATTGCAACAAACTGTGAGGAACAGACAAAAAAGCGTGGAGTCATCAAGTTAAATGAGATTTGCTAAATGCTACATTAAATGAGATAAAGTGTGTGTGTTTTTTTTTAGTACACATTTAAACAGCAATGCAATGATTGTATTCAAATGATTTTCAAACACTAATATTGGTTAAAAGATTTTGGAAAGCTTGCCATGTTTTGTCATTGTGACTGTTAATAAATGTGGTGATTTTTCTCAAAAATAATAATAAGAAGAAGAAGAATAAGCCCCCGAGGTCCACTTTCCTGCACTTTAGCTCCAACCTTGATCAATCCACTTTGTAGAAAGTAGGTTCGAACAGGATTTAAAAGTCATTGTCAATTGATTCTAATCAGTTATAAGAGAAGATGCTACAGCTACAGCCAACCCTGCTCCTGAGAGCAACTATCCTGCAGAGCCCAGCTTCGACCCTAAACGAACACACACCTGAACCAGTCAACAAGGTGTTCATGATTTTTTGAAAATTACAGGCAGGTGTGTTGGAACTAAAATCTGCAGGAAGGTAGCTCTCCAGGAACCGAATTGGCTCCCCTGTGCTACAGAATGAACTGATAGATTTGGGTGAGTTGCCAAAGCATGCCCTCCACTCCGCACATTTTCTGTCTCCCTTATCTGACACACTCAGTTCTGTTCATGAAACTTTTTCCTTATGAGCTGATGATCAGAATCAGGTGTTGAATAAGGGACATGCAAAATGTGCAGAGCAGGGGTTTGTTTGTACAATGAAGTGGTGATTTTGGTCTAAAATGACCAAACACCAAAAGTGGTTAAGAACCACTGCATTAGAATGAACATCAGTGGACACTCCAGGGTCTAGTCTTAAATGCTGCCCTCAGCCTCCCATAACCACAAGTCCACACTTTGATCACATAATACTGCAGACCAAGGGTGGAGGGCCACCGTGCCTGCAGAGTTCTGCTCCAACTCACCTACCTTTAGATTACAAGTAATTCTGAAACGTTAATTAGCTGGTTCAGGTGTGTTTAGAGCTGGACCTAAACTGCAGGTCTGTGGCCCTCCAGGAACTGAGTTGGACATCCCTGGCATCGACTGTTGATAGTAGTCCACTATGGAGTCTGCAGCAATGAGGACACATAGTCCCAGAAACAAGGCTGTCGTTAACACCTGCAATGAGACACCCTACAGCAGGGTTCCTCAAATCCAACCTTGGAGATCATCTGCCCTTCAAAGTTTAGATCAAATCCTGATTAATCTCACCTACCTGAAATTTTCTAGTAACCATGAAGATTTTAATTAGCTTGTTTGTGTGTGCAGGGCGGTGGCCCTCCAGGGTGGATTAGAAAAACTATGTTCTACATCTGGTGCATGAAGACCTATCAGATTCACCATTTGGGAGAGAATCCAAAGAGCCCCCTCAGGAGAAATCACATTCTGGGGAGACCTCGATAGGACCAAAATGGCACTTCAGCATTGGCAGTTAAAGGGGCAGGGGGCTCAAGCCCCCTGGCCTCCGTCCCATGCACACTACAGTCTTATTGATTTCATGAATGTGCATGAAAGTGTTTACAAGATATGGCAGATTCACCATTTGGAAGAGGATCCAAAGAGGCCAAGATAACTGCAGTTGACGTCAACAAAATGAAATGGCTTGGGATTCGTTTTAAAACCTACTCGTTTCAATGATTCAGAGTTGACTCTTCTTTGAGAGAGAAAATAACTTTATACACGGTGCACTTTCAGATTTGAAACTTTGCTGGATGTTTTCATTCACTTACAACTGTGTTACACACTGCATGAAAGGTAATGTTCAACAATCCATAATAGGGGCACTTTAAAACCTTAAACACTTGTCCAGGGCAAACAAGAATGTCTTTAGTGTACATAGTATTTGGGCAAGTTTGGTACCAGAATTGAACTGGCCTAGACTGAGGAAGAGAACACAGCCTTTGACGGTTGTTTACTACCTTACAGTAATTACTCAATCCTGAATTTCCAGAAAAGACGAGCCTCATGTTCTTGGTGCACTCACTGAAGTAGATCAAACAAGCGAGCACTCTGGGCTCATGGTGACAGCTCAGCTGGAGGTTTGGAGCCAGATTAAGCAACAGATGCACATGAGGAGAGCCAAATATCAAAGTCTTGAACCGTATCCATATCCATTAACCAGCCTGATGAATCCCACGCCATTTCCAGGATTCGTTTGAGGATGCGGCCCAGCTATGGGGAGCATGAAATGAGGGACATGAGCTATGAGCAGCACTGATGGGAAATCTCAGACAAGGTTGATTAAGGTCTTCCCTGCGGCAGACAGGCTGTGTAACCAAGCCAGGAATTCCCCCTGCTGTATCGTCATTTCACAGCCTTGTGTTCTGCTTCGTTTGAGTTTTACCATGTTCATACCTGCTAACCTGACCAACACTGCAATCATTTAGACAACTGGTGATGCTCTTCCATCTGTAATCATACCCATCCAATTTAATCACATAGGACATAATATCACATATTATATATATATTCATAGTTTGCAGAGTAGTGACTACTTTTTGCAAACATCATTATTCACTGACAACAAACTAAAAGCAGAAGAACACGCAGCAATTATATAATAAATTTGAGTATTTTCATGACTATCATTCATTTGACTGCAAAGGGCAAGCTACTCCTTGGCATTAACCGCTGCCGGCTCTACCACAGAATGTGAGTAGATGATCTCACGCAGAGGCTCAGTCAGAATAATACTGAGTCAACTGATGAGAAGATTTAAAGGTTAGTCATTTCGTTAAATGGCAGCAAGTCATTTTTGGTTTAAGCATATGCATTTAATTCTAAGAGTTGAGCTGACATTACTATTTCAGGTCCAACGGAAAGCTGAACTTTGTTAGAAGGAATTCTGAAATAATCACACTGGTAGCAGCTTGCTTGCAAACATACTACGCAACTTTGTATGAAAGCATGAAAGCACCAGTTCTGAACAAAAGAATGCACAGGACAGAAAAGACATACATGATAGCAATACTTGGCTAGTACTGTGGGTTATAGCCTCAGTCGAAGCAATGTCTTAAATCCCAAAAAACTTGTTTTACACTGACACCTGCTGTTGAGTCAATAATATTTCTATTACGCGCATGCATACCTGAATGTATATAGCAACTGCATTTGCCATGAAATCAGGGCTTTGTTATACATTTGCATGAAAGGTTTTAAGCACTTTTTATGCAGCCAGTTAGTGGTTTCTGGGTGGCTTCTTTTTATTGTCCACCAGATGACATTTCTGGATGTCTGATCCATTAGAAACATGTCCTCAACAAGCCACAGAATTTGTGGTTTCATTCATGTCCAAAGCAAAAACAGTTACGCTAGTTGCCTGGCAAAGTTTGGCTATTTTAATGGTAAGCCTAGAGGGTAATAAAAGCCCTAAACTTTAATTAGCACACACAACCAAAGCCAATCAACAGACTGCAGAGAACACTGGGTTGATACAGTGTACACAGTGTACTTTCTGAAATATATAGCATATCCTGACTGCTCACATTCACACAGTGCTCATTTCACCACTGCTAAATGTGGCTTCAACATTTCTAAGAGAGAATCCGAAAGGCAGGTTTGATTAAGACACATTTCTTTACTCACGTACTCATAGAAGTCATATAAATCAATTTTTAAAAAAGAAATAGGACAATCATTTTTGCATGTTCTAAAAGTATGGGTGCAAATCTTTTTTACATCATTTTAAATGTACTGTGCAGACTTTTAATGTTGAAATATACAAATCAATTTCAGCCATAATATTGATTACGAGTTCTTATACAACACATTTACAGCTATATGACCACCATACAATAGACCTGTATAATAAACCTATCAGTTAACACCAGTAACAGTACTGAAACTGAAGTTGAGAAATGTTTGAGCTTTAGGTATCATTGCTGCTTCATATTTGCAGTTCTACTCATCTACTGGTTTACGGTATCAATAACATGGTGTCTAAGGTACGATTAATTTTGCAGCTCATCTAAGCGGTTCGTTGTTAAACTTTGGAGTGACTTGACAAATCTGAAAGAGTTGAAATGTACAATGTACAAAACATCTAAAGCCAAAATTACATTACAGTAAGATGTAAAAAAAAAACTTCAGTCATCAAAATGTCATTTTTACACCTTATCGCAATCCAATGAAATTCATAAAATGAAATAACCTGGATTTATTAAGAAATGTAAAGTAGTGTTAGTGCTAGAAATATATCAAAATGAAACCTTTTATCACTTTTTCCCACCCCATCCGTGAACTCATCCTCCTTCATTATGAACTAAAGGTCTGGAGGGGAGAGTCTAGGGAATGTTGCATTCGCTTAAGCCACTTCATACTGTATCTAACCCCGCAAAACTACAGAGATGGACCTACAGGTGCTGCTGAGAGCCTCTGACCTCCCTTCCTTCCCATGTGGATGGCACTGGGTTTGCGAGCGAGAAAATAAATTAAATAAAGAAGTGAGAGAAAAAGGAGAAGGGCAAGGAAGAATCTTCACTTTGTCGACGCCCAGATGATAAGGGCGATAACACCGACCAATAAGGCAAGGACCACTGCCAGGATGCACATCTTCTTACGAGACTTTTGCTACAGTGAAAGACAGAAAATATTGTCATTACATTAAATGCATGGTTTTGGATTCTACCATTTCGCCACATTTTTCATACACATCTAATACACATCTGTTTGTGTGTGATGCTGAAGCTCTTGCTGTACCTGATACTGAGCTGCTCTCTGGAGTTGCTCAGCTCCTCTCTCCACATGTACTTCTGCACTCTCCACATTAGCCTCTATGCTATCTGTAATCACACATAGTTGCTTGCATTTAGGACAGAGATTACAGCGTGTTTTAGACAATGTGTTAAGCATACTCAGTTTAAACCTGTAATGCCTAAAATATGAGAGTCAGAATTTAATGAAATGGTTTACTGCTTCAATTAGACAAAAAAAAGATTAAAAAAAATAATAAAATAAAAAAAAAGTTTGCATGTGTTTATGGAGGACCAATTTTTACAGAGGACCAAATTCAGCTTCAGTCCAGTAAGTGATCATCTTGAAATATTACTAACAATTATATTTACTTCATAAAAATCAGTAAAGTTTTCACACACAAGACATAAGAACCATAACCTGAAAGCTGAGGAACAACTTTTAAAGAAAAGTTTTGATCATTAGAGGCCTTAGAAATCTGCATATCATATATGACAATGTAAGTTTAATACTACAACGTTATATGGTTAACCTGTTGAATGCATGATGTTGAATTCTGCCACCATTTTACCATCACCACCACATTGCTCCTGGACAGTTACGTTCCTACAGACTTTGGTTTCAAACCTGCTCCAACACACCTGCCTGTAATTATCAAGTAACTCTGAACACATTCAGAACACAATCTGCAGGACGGTAGCTCTCCAGGAGCAGGGCTGGAGACAGCTGGTGTAGATTAGAGACAGGTTGTACTCACCTATCATTTCACCCTGATCGTGGATCATAACTGCAAGATCCTTGAAAATCTGATTCACATCCAAAATGTCCGACTGCAATCACAGCAGGGGTACAAAATTACAGACAACAGCACAAATGTGTAATTTATGAATACAGAAATGCACTGTATTTTAACAGCAGGTGACAGCTATTGAATGAACAGATATTTTGCATACGTTACAGGTCAAAAGTTGGGAATCATTTTTGAAAGAAGACATTAAAAATATTAGAAATCTTCTGATTTGGTGCTTAAGAAACATTTGTCATCATTATTAATGCTGAAACGAGTTTTTGCTACTTAATATTTTTGTTGAAACCATGACACATTCATAGGTTTGGGGTAAGAGAAAGCATTAAGCTGATAAAGCTATTTCAAATAAATGACGTTCTTTTAAACGTTCTATTCATTACACAATCCTTAAAATATGTCTGTTTCCATAGCAATATTAAGCAACAAAAACATGCGTTTTCAACATTAATAGTAAAAAGAGCCATTATTAATAATTGAGCATTAACAATAACTGAGCAGCAAATCAGCATGTTAGAATGATTTCTGAAGGATCATGTGACACTGAAGTAATGATGCTGAGAATTCAGCTTTGAATAAATTTGCAGTAATTATTAAATGTAAAATATACAGGTGCTGGTCATATAATTAGAATATCATCAAAAAGTTTATTTATTTCACTAATTCCATTCAAAAAGTGAAACTTGTATATTAGAAAAAAACTTGTATAATAGAACTTGTATACTTGAAAATTAGAATATTGTGAAAAGGTTCAATATTGAAGACACCTGGTGCCACGCTCAGTCTAGTTCTGTAGGCTACACAATCATGGGGAAGACTGCTGACTTGACAGTTCTCCACAAGACGACCATTGACACGTTGCACAAGGAGGGCAAGACACAAAAGGTCATTGCAAAAGAGGCTGGCTGTTCACAGAGCTCTGTGTCCAAGCACATTAATAGAGAGGCGAAGGGAAGGAAAAGATGTGGTAGAAAAAAAGTGTACAAGCAATAGGGATAACCGCACCCTGGAGAGGATTGTGAAACAAAACCCATTCAAAAATGTGGGGGAGATTCACAAAGAGTGGACTGCAGCTGGAGTCAGTGCTTCAAGAACCACTACGCACAGACGTAAGCAAGACATGGGTTTCTGCTGTCGCATTGAGCCACTCTTGAACAACAGACAGCGTCTGAGTGGTCCAAAGTTATGTTCTCTGATGAAAGTAAATTTTGGGTCCCAGAGTCTGGAGGAAGAGAGGAGAGGCGCACAATCCACATTGCTTGAGGTCCAGTGTGAAGTTTCCACAGTCAGTGATGGTTTGGGCTGCCATGTCATCTGCTGGTGTTGGTCCACTGTGTTTTCTGAGGTCCAAGGTCAACGCAGCCGTATACCAGGAAGTTTTAGAGCACTTCATGCTTCCTGCTGCTGACCAACTTTATGGAGATGCAGATTTCATTTTCCAACAGGACTTGGCACCTGCACACAGTGCCAAAGCAACCAGTATCTGGTTTAAGGACCATGGTATCCCTGTTCTTAACTGGCCAGCAAACTCACCTGACCTTAACCCAATAGAAAATCTATGGGGTATTGTGAAGAGGAAGATGCGATATGCCAGACCCAACAATGCAGAAGAGCTGAAGGCCGCTATCAGAGCAACCTGGACTCTCATAACACCTGAGCAGTGCCACAGACTGATCGACTCCATGCCACGCCGCATTGCTGCAGTAATTCAGGCAAAAGGAGCCCCAACTAAGTATTGAGTGCTGTACATGCTCATACTTTTCATGTTCATACTTTTCATTTGGCCAAGATTTCTAAAAATCCTTTCTTTGTATTGGTCTTAAGTAATATTCTAATTTTCTGAGATACTGAACTTGGGATTTTCCTTAGTTGTCAGTTATAATCATCAAAATTAAAAGAAATAAACATTTGAAATATATCAGTCTGTGTGTAATGAATGAATATAATATACAAGTTTCACTTTTTGAATGGAATTAGTGAAATAAATCAACTTTTTGATGATATTCTAATTATATGACCAGCACCTGTATAAATACTAAAAATACGAAATAGTTTCTTTTAAATTGTAATTTAACTGTACTTTTCATCAGATAAAACCAGCCTCGGTGAACATAACAGACTTCTTTCAAAACATAAAAAAAAAAAAAAAAAATCTGAATTATTCCAAACTTTCGACGGGTAGTTTAAGCTCTTCAGCACTTTCTGTTTCAAACACAGAGACGTTGATTAGGCAAAAAAAGGGGAAGAATGGAACGTGCGTGGCAGGAAAACAGGAAACTAACCTCAAGTTGTTGAATGGCAGTTTCTCTTTCTTTAATGAGCTCCAGGTCCTCCTCTGTTATGGCCACATCCTCTGTCTGAGTGGTGGTCTTACCCCAATCATCATTACTGCACACACACACACACAATGTTTTCAGCTCTAATGCTTTTACTCAGTGCTGGGAGCTCATAGACAGGGACTGAGACATACTTATCAAAGGAGACCAGCTGCTCTTCATGACCTCCATCTTCAGCCTGCAGTAAATCACAACACAAAACCACTTCACTGAAGAGTAGAGTACTGTATGAATATTTGCAGCATTAAAAACAAAACAGCATCAGCATCCCATTTTACTAAGTGACATTTCGAGGGAATCAGAACAGTCACGCTTAAAACGTAATACAAATAGTGCAGAATTAGTATAAAACTGCCTGTGTAGACAGTTCACTAAGTTTTGGATCAGAGCTAATGAGGAAAACATTATTCTTAGAGTGTATCTTACTGAGAGTCGAGACCCTGCTCGGGCTCTGGCCACGGACTCCTTCTCCTTCTCTGCGGCTCGACGCTGCACTGCCTGGAAGTTGTTGAGAGCCGCGGAGAAATCATTCATCAGCCGGTCCTTCTGGATTTTCTGCTGTCTCTGTTTAAAGAAGAAGTTCAATGAGTTAGGATAGACATTTCAGATAACACAAGAACTTCAACAAATGACCTTCCCATTTTTATGTTCATTTCCTTATGCTTTATGTAAACACGTTTCTCTGGAGGTTAAAAGTGAGCCTGCACATACAAGCGCACCTGTTCAGACAGGGAGGCGGGTAGAGAGAGCGAGCCGAGGTCTTTCAGGTGTTTGTTGGTCTCCTTGGCCAGCTGGTTTGTGTAGTGCTGCACCTGCTGACTGGAAACAAATCACACATACTGAGAATACAAGTGCACAATGGAACAGGAAATGCACAGCCATAAATAAATCAAGAACTAAACACACTCACAGTCTCTCCCGCAGGTCACTGGTGTCTTGTTTTGTTCCCAGTTGGTTTACCATGCTCTTGATTTGTGCCGCTAAAGTAAAAAAAAAACACAAATTTTAATTAAAATCACGCTGCAGGTTTTTCACAGTATGACAATACATTTATCTCATGAAGAAATTTCCAAATTATATTTCACATCAAAACAGAATTAAAAAAAAATTAAAAAAGAAGAAAATAAATAATATTTAATTGTTTTGCATAACAGTAATGAGAATACATAAAAAAAAAATACATAAATAAAAAACTACAATTAAACAGAAATAAAATCTCATGAATCCTGTTACTAATATAATAAGATTATTAATCTATGATTTATGCTGAGGGTCATTCCTTTTTTTTCCCATTTGAAAAATTAATACTTCTTTCAGGAAACTTGTATTAAATTGAACAATTTGACAAAGTACATTTAGAATGTAAAATAAACAAAAAATACAGTAAAAAAAAAATATTACACATTAAAAGAATGTTTGTCTATTTGAATATATTTTAAAATCTAATTTATTTCTGTGATCAAAGCTGGAGCATCATTCTTCCAGTCTTCAGTGTCACACGATCCTTCAGAAATCAGTCTAATATGCTGAGCTCACTAATTATCAGTCATCAACTCAATTATAAAGGATGGTTCATATTATTATCGATGTTGAAAACAGTTTTTGCTGCGTATTTTTGTAGAAACTAATTTGTTTTTCAAGAATTCTTTAATGAACGAACATTTCATTTGTTCTTTTGTAACACTATAAAAATCTTTACTGTCAATTTGTTCAATTTAATGCATCCTTGCTTCATAAAAGTAATCTTTTTTAAGCATACCTACCCCAAAATTTTAATTGGAGTTCAATAACACTTCACAATATTACTGTTTTTAGTTTGTTCAAATGAATGCAGCACTGGTGAGCAGAAGAGACATTTTCAAAAACCTTACCAGCAGTAATCTTCTGAGCAGCAGTGCATGTCTCAACACGTCAGATTATTATGAGCCACCACGTAATAATCTCAGTGCTGGCTGACTTGTTTCATGGATCAGAATTCCAATAAGTTGTCAAACTGATTTGATACTCCCTGCTGATACCTTTATTGCTACTAACTAGCACGCTCAGATCACTAAACATCACAGCCAGGGCTCCAGACTGCAACCAAACGGTCACATTTTGCAACCATTTTTTGTCAAAAAGTGCTTGAATTTGTCTTTCAAAATATTTAAATGACTTTCAAGCATTTCACACATCTATTTTCAGCTCTTTAGATGATCCAAATTAAATATTATTTTAATAAATTAATATTCTTTGTGGTAAAACACTCATGTAAAATGAAAAAAAAACAAAAACACATCAAATCACTACAATAACCAGTAGACGGCAGCAGAGGAGCGCTTATTGGCTTATTAGTCATTCATTTCTACATTTTGCTTTATATTTTGAAATGATAAAATCACTATTAAAAAATATCATATCATTAATAAATCAGATTGTGCCAAAGTTTAGCACTTTTTTGTGTATCAAGTAAGAAAATTCACAAAACGCCTTGAAAAACAAACTTTTCTTCAGTCTGCAGCTGAATCACATAAAGAGCGATCCATTTATAATCACTGAAGTTGTCAGTCAGTTCTGCACAATACTACAGAAGAATAATGCTACTCGTTTAATAAAAGTAGAAGTTCATTTTCCAAACGATATTACATACATTTTGCACGTTACTATGTAGCCTACGTTTTGAATGCTTCCCAACTCAAGCTCAGTGCTTTAAATGAGCATTTGACAGTAAATTATCTTTATTTTTTAATACCCCCACACACTACCAAATCTGCTCCGAGCGCCACCATCTGTAGAACACAGTGGCTGTTAAATGTTAGTCTTGAGCCCTGACCGCACTGAACAGCACAGATCCAGACACTCACTGTTCTGTGTGATCTTTTGGATGTTGGAGCTGCATGTCTGGATCAGGCTGCTGAAGTCCTTTGGCGGGGTGCGCTGCTCTGTCCTTCCGTACGACATGACTGCGGGATATTTAGCCGGCTCTGACTGGCGTCTCGGGACAAAGGGTGGAGGAAACTAGAGCAGGAAGCGTATCCGTGCCTGAAAATGCTGAGGACAGAGAAACATTTTGTCAGAACATCCACAGTAATATTACAATGTCTCGAAGCAGTCAGCAGTTACTATAGCGTTACAGTTTATAAGCCTGTGCCTTTGACGTCATGTATAAGGGACAGTGTGTAACATTACCTCACATTACCTGGCAATGATTAGATAACCAGATAAACACATGACAGTAAACAGCCCTGATCACACAGCACTAATGTAGATATGAGTGTGCACTTGCTGTGACAGTGAGCTAAAGGTTGAGGATTAATACTGGAAAGTACTAAATGAGCAGTCTCACACACGCATAAAACACATAAACATGATACAGACACAAAGTAGTGTCAAACTGCTTACTCATATTACAGTGTCAACAGATATACTTCACCAGCAACAACCTCAGTTTGGTTCAAACTGCAGTAACAGTGAGTATAGAGCACTAATACGGCTATTTAGAGAAATTGGGAGCGATTTATGTAAGATTAAGCCATTAAATAAGATCATGATATATGTAGATAATCACATTATTAATATATATAGAGCTGTAGTAACAATTAATGGTCTTTTTTTGTTGTTATATTACTAGCATATGCTACTTTTTATCTTTTTAAGTGAACACAGAACAATAATAAAGGAGCACTGTCATGTCAGTCATAGCTGACCCCAGATCAGTGAATGCTAAGCTAGTGCGCGTACTAACTAAACACTCGCGCTAAAGCAGAATATCACTGGAAACTGTTGTTTCATAATTATGTTTTATTTATTTAAACTGAACAGACTGGTTGAGTTACTCGTAAATAGCCAAGAAAACTACACGGTCAAAAACCCGTTACAACACGAAACAACACCCGTCAACGGTATTAGCATAAAACAAACTGACACGAAACACCGTAAAACCATCCGCATTTAGCCTCGTCTGACATCTAGAGACGCTTTCGTAGCCATTCAGAGTATATATTTACGCAGTCAGAGTGTTGTTTTTGCTAATTCTGAAGAATTAATATAATGATCTTACTTCTGCTCAGGGCCGCTCCTCACTCGACACTTCCGGTCTGATGCACTTTGTACTTCCGCTAAGGGGCAGAGCCTTCAAAAGCACGTGATGGCACAAAAACCACACAAACTACCCCAAGTCTCTTTCTCGATCTCTTTAAATGTGTATAAATAACTGAATAATTTCATTCGTTGTCGTTATTCATCAACCATACTTTATCACTCATATTTTATCAGGATTAACTTCCGTGTATTTATTACATTGCTTATATGTGTTTTGTTGTACCTACACTGTTCTCAAGCTCAAATAAATAAATGGTGATCTGCACAAAATGTGCCTGGTCTATATATATATATATATATATATATATATATATATATATATATATATAAAAGAAGAGTTTTTTAGATATTAAAGTTAAAATTCCACTTGAATGTTACCAATGTTTTTGTAAGAAAAATTATTCTACTATTTTTTTCTTTAATTTATAATACATAAATGAAACCTGTTGCAAACCTGTCATTACTTACTTTAGCTTTTTTATTTCATAACTTTTATTACATTTTGATGTTCATTTTATTTGGATTTGTTGGATGTATAAAGTTAAATGGAAATATTTTTAATTGCATAACTATTATTATGATGTTCATTTTTTTGCATTTGTTAGATGTATAAAGCTACATGGATAAAATGCTTTCATTTTTTGAGGAAAAATATTTTTCTTTTCTAACTTGTATTTTCTTTTGATTTTTATCCTATTTGGATTTGTTGGATGTATATAGCTACATGGATAAAAAACAAAAAAACATGTAATGCTTTAAATATATTGTGTAATGGAAAAACAAGACATTTCTGAGAATAAAATTTCTCAATATAAAGAGAATAACAAAGTTATTTCAGTTATTTATTTTAATAAACTTATGGTGCACTATACACTTCCCATCAAACAAACCTAAATGCATATCATTTATACACATCTACAAATCACATACATTACTGCATAAGCTGCACTCTTTAAAAAAAAAAAAAAAAATCAACTAATGTTTTTTTTTTTTTTTTTTTTTTTTAATTCATCCTCGATAATGGGTTCTCTGTAATATAAACAAATAGTAAATATGAACAAATGAGAGTACATATACTCAGTACTGATAAACTGGCTCTGGGAGGTAACATGTCACGCTACAGGTGACCCCGTCCCATGATTCAGGAGGCTGGAAGAAACAACCCATCAGAGCGCTGTACAGCTCCTCACTCTGGTCCATAAATCTCTCATTTGCCTCCATCACATTTATCTCAGAGTCTGGATCTGCAACACACAGAAATGAAATACAGGCGTAAGACACCTCATTCAGTGGAATCGAGGCTTTTATATGGTGTAAAGTGTAATTATGATTACATCATGCTACTATTAAAACATATGATATCATGCTATAATTAAAAGCTGTGTTAAGTGCATTTATGGAATATTGAGCCCAAAGAGTAAAAAGAAAAATGTCTGATCTAATATGCAAATAAAACTTACACTCTAGACCGTCGTCTTCTATCTCTTCAACCTGCAATTACAAAAATAGAAATGTATTAGACATTGAGGCAAAGGATACTGGCTATAATTTATGCCAACTGATAAAGAATCGCTGACAGTTAAAGGTGCCATAGAATGGAGAACTGTATTTATCTTGGCATAGTTGAATAATAAGAGTTTTGTACATGAAAATGACATAAAGTGAGCCTCAAACACCATTGTCTCTTCCTTCTTATGTAAATCTTGTGCGTGCAAAAGAGCACTGAAAAAGAGGCGAATCCCAACAGAACACCGACTGTGACGTTACAGTTGGGATCGTTGATGTTTACGCCCCCAACATTGGCATAACATTGCATAATGTTCTAGGCCAGCCGGACCTGCACAGCCGAATCATTCGATGCAGTGTTGCCAGATATTGTAATTTTAAACAAACAAAAAACGATAAATAAATAAAAATAAACCGAAATTATTTAAAATCTTTTGCAATTAAGATAAGATAAAGATATCGCTGACCCTAAACTGCAATGTGCTACTTTATTAACTTTCTAATCTAAAGTGTCAAAAAGTCCTTAAATCAGCTGGATTTGGCAACACAGAGGCTGCGTCCGTGGACGCCTACGGATGCTAAACATTCTTGCAAAATCTCTCAAAATCTGTATCTTCTTATAAGGTCGGATGCCTAATCTCTCCATCGTTCACGCCGGACAGTAGAGATCTGTTTGCTGTGTGAGCTACTGAAATGAGCCACGCTGTGAAACAGCCAATCAGAGCAGAGCTGCACATTATTATTCATGACCCTTCCAAATAAGGTAATAACAGACCAGTTCATTCTAGGGTTGTAAATGCACATGTAAAACCGTTTCTGGAGATTTTTTGCCCTTACCTAAGCCACATGCTCTATGTAGATATCAGAGAACAATTTAACATATCGTATCAATGCATTCTATGGCACCTTTAATGAAACAGATTTAGCATGACATGGAAAAGCATTCACCTGTGTGATGTTCTGGGAAGGATCGATGTAGTTGTAATCATAGTTCCAGTCATATGTAGCCAAATGGCTGTCATACTGTGAGTAATAATACTGGTTCAGATACAAGTTATGGCTGTTGTAGCTTTCTGCTTGGAATTGACCATTTTCATTCTCAGACGACTCTTTCTTCTTCCTTGTGGATGGAAGGATTAAACATATTAATGTCAAATATTTGTGATCGTACTGTAAGTATTTGTTTCTCATGAGGTCGGTAAGATTTTATTTGAATGTTTCTGAAAGATGCCTCTTATGCTCATCAAGGCTGTATTGATTTGATCAAAATAGAGTAAAAAC
The DNA here is from genome assembly GCA_036784905.1 of Acrossocheilus fasciatus. Lineage (NCBI taxonomy): Eukaryota > Metazoa > Chordata > Actinopteri > Cypriniformes > Cyprinidae > Acrossocheilus > Acrossocheilus fasciatus. The sequence continues at coordinate 27,882,006 of CM071956.1, forward strand.
AGTAATGCTGTAAAATATTATTACAATTTTGAAAAAAAAGTGTTTTCTGTTATAATATATTTTAAACTGCAATTTATTCTTGTGATCAAAGCTGAATTTTCAGCATCATGACTCAGAAATCATTCTAATATGTGACCCTGGAGCACAAAACCAGTCTTAAGTCGCTGGGCCATAGCCAAAAATGCATTGTGTGGGTCAAAATGATCAATTTTTCTTTTATGCCAAAAATCATTAGGATATTAAGGAAAGATTATGTTCCATGAAGATATTTTGTAAATTTATTACTGTAAATGTATCAAAACTTAATTTTTGATTAGTAATATGCATTGCTAAGAACTTCATTTGGACAACTTTAAAGGCGATTTTCTCAATATTTTGATTTTTTTGCACCCTCATATTCCAGATTTTCAAATAACTGTATCTCAGCCAAATATTGTCCTAACAAACCATACATCAATGGAAAGCCTATTTATTCAGCTTTCAGATGATGCATAAATCTCAATTTCTTGACACTTAAGACTGGTTTTGTGGTCCAGGGTCACATATTTACTGCTCAAGAAACCTTTCTAATTATTATCAAAGTTAAAAACAGATATTGTTGAAACTGTGGTACATTTTTTTTTTTTTTTCAGGTTTCTTTGACAAACATAAAGTTCAAAAGAACAGCATATATAAGAAATAGAAGTCATTACTTTTAACATTATAAATGCCTTTACTGTCATTTGATCAATTTAATGTGTCCCATCTGAATAAGAGCATTACTTTCTTTCAAAGCAAAATCTTACTGTCCTCAAGGTTTTAAACAGTAGTGTATTTTTATCAAAAGCACAGTTGCTGTCAAGAATAAAGAGAAAGAAACGCAACCACACTGATGCAAATGCCCTCGTCACATAATTTCCTCTCATAACAAGCACTCACAGTTTATTTGCAGCCAGACTGAGGCGTAAAGGTTTCCTCCCGAGTCCAGAAGCACCCTGGAGTTCTGCCAGAGCCCGTCTCCGCTCTCTCTCGCTCTCAAAGCTCACAAAGCCACAGCACCTACAAACAACAGCAATCAGCAGACGGGAAACACATGGAAATCAAAAGGAAATCATTCATTTCTTCATTCTCACTTTGAGTATCCACCGCTGTCCAGAACGACCCTCCCACTGCAGCAGGACGAAAAATGATAATGAAAGAACTCATACAACATGCCATCATCCACATCCGGGGTGAGATCGGCGACGAAGAGGGAGAAAGTAGAGCTGTGGGGAACAGCAGAGAACACACATTTAATGGATCGATCAATCTAAAGAAGCTAATTTACCATATCTATAGCAATTCATTAACCTTCACCTAATTGACTGAACTCTATTTTCACCTGTGGACTGTCTACTGATGAGAAACAGGTGAATAAAGACTGACCGTCAATGTTTAATGTTCAGAAATTATTATTTCAAGACATTTATGCTCTTTTATGTGAGCCGTCCCAAGCATGGTAGGTGGGGTACATTGTAACATATATATATATATATATATATATATATATATATATTATTATTATTATTTTATTGACAAAATATTTTAGTTTGTCTTGTGTATTTTGTGTGTGTATATATATATATATATATATATATATATATATATATATATATATATATATATATATATATATATATATGTTACAATGTACCCCACCTACGGGGCATGTTGTCACATTTCACTTCCATTTTTTGAGGGTAAATAAAGAAAAACATATATACTGTAATTATGAAGCAAAGTGACATATTTGTACGACTGCTGTGAAATTACTGTGAATAAAAACTTATATTCTGAACACCAAACTGAGAAAGTCAAAAAGTGTTACGTTGTGGCCCGCTCTCCCCTACAACACGGCCAATTGTAATTCTGGTATCAGAGTCACAAGATACTATACTAAACCCAAAGTTAAAATAAGGATGACGTAAATACATGGCAACATGACATCCTTTTTTACTTTGGACTTGCAAAGAATCTTAAAAAAGCAACACGTTTTAGAAATCCAAATCTTATACTAAAATTAAACCCTGAGCTCAGAAGCTTCTGGAAGCAGCATGTCAGAATTAATTCTGGCATTGAGAATTATTATTGTAGGTTTACTAAAGCTGATTGTGTGTCTTCCATATTCATCTTCTACAGTGTTGCAGTGATATATTTATATCTAAGCTTCACTTCTTCTTTCTATCCACACAGGATGTTCTCTGAATAGTTGGTTGCTTGCAGCGCTAGATTGCAGCAGTCATTTCAAAAGCTATTTTAACTCATAGCAGTCTACCAAAGAAAGAAAAAATGCATTTCTTACCAGCTGTCGCCATGTTTCCCGTAGGTGGCACGACTCAACTTGAACCTCTTAGGCTGTAACATCACATTATAATATTAAAGGTTATGATAGTACAGTCTATATTTTGCATATGAATTGGACGACACTTAAGGTGAGCATAATAGTGACTTGTGAATAATTACAGCAGTGGCAAAAGGCAAAGGTTTTCCATTCACTTTGCGGAGGCATCTCTCCACTGATGTTTCATCTATCAGCTCCACAAAGCCATAGCCTGCATTTTGCCTGGAGAGATCAACAACAACCTGACACGAAATGATGCATAGACAGCAGCGCTGGGAGAGTAACTAGTTACACTTAAAAGAGTTACATAATTCAATTACAAAATAAATGTAACTGTAATCGGTTACAGTTACTGAGAAAAAATGTGTAGTTAAATTACAGTTACTTCTGAAAATGTTAACGATTACAGAGGAGGATACATCTGAATATTTTCACCCACACACACACACACACACACACACACACACACACACACACAGATTTGATTGATTTCTCTCCCAAATTGCATCGACTGCTTTAAAATACGAGACACCAAAGTTTCAGGAGTTTAGGACACAGAATAGGACACATGCTTATTTGATAACTGTTTTAATTCCTATTTGGGTTTATGCTTTATTTATTTTAAGATGAGCTGTTTTTTTCCCAAGGCACTGTTAGATGCCAGTGTTGATTTCCAAACAGTATCGCAGCTATTAAATGGTTTCTTGTTGTGTATTTAACCTCAGAATGATCTCAAAGTAAAAAGAGGTGCTCATTTCTGATTTTGTGGTTGCCTGCTTTAAATGTTTCAAAATGATTAAAACATTCACTGAACATTTAGAAAAGTAATCAAATGGTGATCAAATGTAATCAGTTAAATTACATTAATAAAGTAACTGAAATAGCATTACATTTCCAAAGTAACCTTCCCAACTCTGACAGATTAGATAGATAGATAGATAGATAGATAGATAGATAGATAGATAGATAGATAGATAGATAGATAGATAGATAGATAGATAGATAGATAGATAGATAGATAGATAGATAGATAGATACTTTACCCAGTTATTTTGTCTCGGATCAGTCTGACTCCTATCACTGTTTCTCCCATCTGAGCAAAAGCTCTGGAGATGAACTCTTCGTCCATGTAGGGCTCCAGCTACACATACAGCACACATCACAAACATACAGCCGGTTACCGTGAATGTCCCGTTCTCGTTTATCTGTGAACAAACTTTAAACAAGTCCTAGTGTACCTATGCTTATACAGACAGACTCGGTCTGCAGAACTCACGTTGCCCATCCAGAGGCTGTTCATTGCGTTCATGAGTTCTGTGGGTTCATTCGAGATTGTTTGCTGTTTTTTATTAATCTTTGTAGAATGTGTTTACAATGCCGTTTTTTTTTTCCAAACCGGCGTTTCTTTTTGATTTATTGGGATGCAAACACAGCTTGAGAGATTCACAGCACGTGCAGGTGTTTATAAAAACTCATGTTGTCCCACAGCGTCATCTAGAGGCGAGAATAAGAACTGACCTGGCATTAGTTTCATGTGCAGTACCCCCCCCCCCCCCCCCAACCCCATTCATAGATTTTTAAAAAATAAGACATATATGAACAACTGACACATATTTACAAAAATCCAATTCATTACTATAAGAGGCGATATAAAGAAATCATGTAATAACTTTACATACATGTAGTGGTTTATTGAATGATGTGTCTAACCATCTAAACTTCACTTAAAAATAATAATAAAACACCTCATCCTAATCCATGCCTTTGTTGTGTTTTTAAAAAGTGCCATTAGCTAACTTCTTGATACTCTTGAAAACTTTGAGGGGAATTTTATATATTTTTTTAATTATAAATGTTTTCCATGACTATTGTGTTCATATCATTGATGTCTGCATTTTACTGTCCTCACAAATTAAGGTTGAATTGTCAAACCCAAAACAATCAATACCGAACAATTCATGGTTGTTTTGGTATTTGCATATTTCAACAGTGACATTTGTTTTATTTTTATGTTTAAAAAATCATATAATTTTTTTTTTTTTTTTTCCTGGTTTGATCTTCAACATCTTACATTTAACAATAAAAAGATACATTTTCATACTAGCTGTATAAACTGAAACAGAACAAAATAATAGAAAATAGTTCTATACAGGTTCCAAAAAGTGTAATAAAATTCACTATTTCATGCTGAATCAACATGTGTAAAGATATTTATTTGCTTTCTATATATTCTACCTTTTCTGTTGTGTTTTGGTATTGACCAATTTTGGGGCATTGTTTAAAATTAGCTGAAATTGCAAATACCCATGCACTTCAGATACAAGAAAATACAAATTTACAAATAAATTTGAAAAGAAAAGTTAAAAACGTTCAAGCTCATTGCACCACTTCTGTAGAATGACTCATATATTATTAAAATATTTCGTCTGGATTTGACCTGCTCTTCCTCCTAATCATATATGTTTATTTGCGTCACACAAAGCTGTCAATAAATAGGGATTCTGGCCATGAAATTGTCATGTACTCTGTATTTTTAAAACCTGTGTATGACTTCAGCTAGGTCTAAGACACTGCTTTCATCCTTGAATATATCAGATCCATGGAGTCAGTCGCTTTCACCACTGGACATTCACCCTTGAGGATACTGTTCAACCTCTCCTGTGATGAATGAGTCGATCTGAGTTATTCTGCATGGAGGCTGTCATCTAGTTCAGAACAATTTACCTTCACCTTGACTGGACCCTGAACAAAACCTTTAGAAAGAGCCCCTTCTCAATCTGGTCAGTGGATTAATGGACATTTCAGCATCTATGCAAATAATACCTACTGCTTTCAGATTCAAGTAAATTTATTGGCATGGAAATACCAAGGCTTTCCATTGGCGATGCATTAGTGACTTTTCTCACAGCCACATGAGGGCGCAAGACATCTCTGTTATCATAGAAATGAATGCGTTTCCCAATCAACCTACGTTTCAGAAAAGAGTAAAGGTTGGTTATTTAGATCAAAACATATTGGAAATGTACATGCATTTCCATTTTTCTAATGTCAAAATAATAATATAAAGCCTGTAAAAATCGATAAGATCATTATTAAAGTAAAGTATTAAATTAAATAATTAAATAAATAAAAAAAATTCAGGAAGCAGAAGAAAGCAGCAATGCCGTGCTGGCTATAATACATCAGAACTGTGTGCTGTTTAACTGGTCTAGTTGCATTTCTCATATTGATAGATAAAGGAACTGTAAAAAGGAACAGTAAACATTATATGGCAGACGAATTTGATATTGTAAGCCTGGAGAATTCAATCTGATCCTGAAAATATATTGAAATTAAAGTAACAGCTTGCTCAATTTGTGACACATTTTCATATTTTCTAACAAATTTTACTTCACAATTTACGTTCAATATCCACAGGTATATGCATGTGTAATTAACAGGTAAGTGAATCTAATCTAATTCTTATGGTCTGTTTCAGGCCACTTGATGCTGTAGCGTCAGTGAGAGTGCAGAGCTGATAGTGGGGATGAATAATTAACTACAGCTCCCTGATCATGTGTCAATATATCCTCCCTTCGGGTTCAGGTCCAAAGATTATATGCAAAGTAAGAGCAAACCATGCAGAGTGTGACACTTTGTTTAAGGTCAGTCAGCATTGTAATTCTTGAGTTACACACAATACACAAAACCAGTTAAACCAGTGAGCACTAGGCCCCTACTGCTGTCTTCACCGTGTCTTCAGTCCTGATGATCATATTCTCCAGCAAGATTTCACAAAGACTCAAAGAGCATCCTGAGCTTCAGTGGAAGCAAGAACATCTGAGAGCTTCCCTGATCAGTGCCCCAAAAGGCTTGAAGCATTACAGTCATGGCCAAAAATATCGGCACCATTGGTAAATATGAGCAAAGGCGGCTGTGAAAATTAATCTGCATTGTTAATCCTTTTGATCTTTTATTTAAAAAAATCAGAAAAATATAACCTTTCATTGGATAATAAGAATTTAAAATGGGGGGAAATATCATTATGAAATAAATGTTTTTCTCAAATACACGTTGGACACAATTATTGGCACCCCTAGAAATTCTTATGAGTAAAATATCTCTGAAGTATATTCCCATTCATATTATGGATATTAAATTATCCAGCCATGGCTTCCTGTTTCACAGAAATATAAATAGGAGGGAAAACAAAGCCCAATTTCCCTTAATCATCCATCACAATGAGAAAAACCAAAGAATATATTTCTGATGTGCAGCAAAAGATAATTGAGCTTCACAAATTAGTGAAGTGACTTTAAGAAAAGAGCTAGAGCAGTGAAAATTCCCATTTCCACCAATGATTAAGAATTTCCAATCTACATAAAATGTTACGAAACTGCCTGGAAGAGGACGTGTGTCTATATCGTCCTAATGCACGGTGAGAAGGAGAGTTTGAGCGGCTAAAGACTCTCCGAGGACCACGGCTGGAGAATTGCAGAAAATAGTTGAGTCTCAGGGTCAGAAAACTTAAAAAAAAAAATAAAAAAAAAAGAAATTGTCAAACAGCACCTACATCAGCACATGTTGTTTGTGAGGGTTTCAAGAAGAATTCTCCTCGCTCATCCAAAAACAAACTCCAGCATATTCAGTTATCAGACACGACTGGAACTTCAAATGAGACTGGCTTCTATGGTCAGATGAAACTAAAAAATGAGCTTTTTAGCAGCAAACACTCAAGATGGGTTTGGTGAACACAGGGATAAAAAGTCCCCCGTTTGTACAATGAAATAAACTGCTGTATTTTTTATGTTGAGGGCCTATATTTCTGCTGGAGGTCCTGGTCATCTTGTTTAGACACATGGCATCATGGATTCTATCAAATAACAACAGATAAAAAATCAATAAGTGACTGACTCTGTTAGATATCTTATAATGGGCCATGTTTGGATCTTCCAACTGTACAATAATCCAAACACAAACCTCAAAAACAACACAAAAAGTGGTCACTGAGCACAAAACCAAGCTTCTGCTGGTCATTCCAGTCCTCTGACCTGAACCCTGTAGAAAATGAGTGAACTGAAGAGAAGAAACACCAACATGGAGCTGTGAATCTAAAGGGTCTGGAGTGATTCTGGATGAAGGAATGGTCTCTGATCTCTTGTCAGGTGTCTTTAACCTCATCAGGCATTATATGAGAAAATATAGACCTGTTAAACTGGAAAATGGAGGTTTCAAATGTATTGAATAAAAGGGTGCCGTTAATCGTGTCAAATGTGTATTAGAGAAAAACATTTATTTCATAATGATATTTCCCCCCATTTTAAATTCTTATTATCCAATGAAAGGTTTGATTTTTGTGAATTTTTAAATAAAAGATCAAAAGGATTAACAATGCAGATTAATTTTCACAGCCTTCTTTGATCATATTTACCAAGAGTGCCGATATTTTTGGCCATGACTGTATATAAGTATTTTAATGCATTACTTATGCCTTATAATGCATTGCATGACCTCATTAATAACTGTAACCACAGTTATAATACATATAAATTTTTTCACCATTAGAAAGTAGAACACATTAAAAGACAAAAATCAATTTTAGATAAATCTGCAAATAATGCATTTTAACTTTGTTTACAATTATTTATGAAAATATATAATGCATTACAACATACATTATTTATAGCTTTATAATGCATTATACCGGCTTCAAGCAGTGTTACCAAACTGTTTTACCTCTTTTTTAAAATTGTTGGCGTTTTTGCCCTTATTATGACAGAACAGCGAAAGAGGCGGGATCGGGAAAGGTCCTTGAAGCCGGGATTCGAACTCGGGATGCCCTTAGCGCGATGGCGCTATATTTTACATTTTTAATAAAAATCCTACAGCTGTTTGTTTGTAGGGTTGGCGTTATTTAAGACTTTTGTTCATAATCAAGCAGAGACCGTGACAACTTGTGTTGGGCTAGTTAACAAAACAAATCTGAAATACATTTAACACCCATCTAACCTAAGTTAATTTGATTACCATATGTTGCTAATTATTTAAAAAAAAAAAAAAAAAAAAAAAAAAAACTTTTTTTCTTCTGCAGTTTTTGAATAAAAGTATGTTCTCAGCAAATAAATGTAAACATTCTATGCCATCAAAAAGAACTATATTGGAAAATAATTGTTTTTGCACTTTTTATTTGACCCATAAATCACAATTTCACCATCTTCTTGGAAGACAACAGCATTTCTTTCCCTAATGATCATTCTTTTATTTTGGCCAAAAAGGGCGTTGGTCCAAAAGCAAAGCAGTACAGCACAAAGAGACCACAAGAAATCGTTACAAACAATAATGACAGAGGAAGATTCACAATCATTTCATGAGCCAGCTGTCTGTGCGTGCAGGTCGCACATCCTCAACTTTGACCGCAGAGAACAACAGATGCATATACTGCAAACAAGACCAACTGGGAGCAGCAGACATTACCGATGCCAGATGAAATGAGTTAGATGTGGGACCACGACTCACATCAAGATTGTAAGACTGTGCCAAGTATACAGTATAAAAATTAAGTACCAATATGATCAACATAACATGCTAGAGGATAACCTGCTGGAAATGCCAATGCTACAACCTCCAGTGAGCTCAATTTGATGGCAATAGACACTTGATGGAACAGCATGTACATGTCAACTATGCCGTATGGAGTGATTCGGCTACTAGATGATGAATTTCGTGGTTGCAGCTGAAATACTGAGCTAATTAAGAGCTCAGGGAGGGTTTGCATTGCTGATCACAGAAACACCAACATTTAGTGCATTACCAGAAAGAAATGAGATGAAGTTCTGCGACATAACAGGAAAGTGTTGGAGTATATTGCCCACTCATTGGGTTAAGCAGTTAAGCAGATCTCTCTCATTATTCTGCTATTAAATTTATGGTTGAGCCTGTCAAGAATGTGTCCGGATCGTATTTCATCCTAAAATCAAAAGATGAAAATAACAAATTATATTTTGCAAAACGATGCCTTTTTTGCATTTTGAAATGATCATCATGACAATTTAGCAGAATTATCGTTATAGCAATGCAGATCAATTTAAATGCAAAATTAAAATTGTTAAAGCATTTATATGTAATAGTAGTATTATATATACTACTAATACATTAAAGGTTTAACTGTCATGAAAGAAATATCACAATGCAAAAATAAATCATATTTTTAATGTGCAAAATAAGATTTCTTATTTTGCTAAAACATGACCAAAACATTGTGGGATTCATCCTTAAAATGGATTTTCAAATTCTTAGATATTTCAGACTTGTATCCAGAGGACAGAGGAAAATGCTTGCATGGAAAACACATTCGTACAGACATTTATTGGCACAGTTTAACGCAATGGAACGTTTTTCAGTCCCTGAATTTGGGAATGTTAAATGGAAATCTGTCTCGGAGAGCATTCCTGTGGCTTCGACACTGCTAAAAGACACAATACAAAGCAGTGTGCTTAATATAGAATCCAATGCAGCTGGTTCACATCATGCTGGAAATTAGGGCCTGTGTTTTTAAGGTACCAACACATAATAAATTTCAGCCCATTTCTAAATGATTTATCAGTACTAAAAGCGGGAATATATGAAGGCCATCTACACAAATTGGCAATCTGATTCAACTACTGGACACAAAATGATTCCCGTGTTTCTTGGACTGTGGATTAGTTCAGTCTGGAATAAACATAAGGTTGCAGCCCAGATTAGGCGACCTAATTACTACACATCCAAGCGCTCTGATCCAAACAAGATTAAGACAAATCAGTGGCGTTTAAGCATCGGAACCAAAGAGGACACAAGAGAGGAAATAAACAAGATCATTAAAACAAAAGCATGAAGGAATGAAAGAGTGAACAGGTCTCAGTTTGAGGGTAAATATGGTGGTACAGAGCAAGTATGTGCTTTTCTGTTGACCGTTTTTTGGCATGTGGCATGGCATTGAGACATCGAAGGCAGGCACCGCCAGCGGAGCAGAGGGGGACAGGCAGGCCTCCCTTTGGGAATGTGGACATGGACCAAGGAAGGGAAGAGGATGATGGTTGCTACCAGGTTTGGCTCTCATGCAATCTTCAGAAACTGTTCCACTGTGTCTGCCTCCACCGCCTCAGAAAACATCTCGTAGTTCTGACAGAAAGAGAAACACACAAACTATGAGTTTCAGCACATCTATGCAGACCTGAAACTAATCTGATCAAAATAAATAAACAAAGAGGAAAAAATACTGTTAGGTTTGTTATTGAATATCTTTGAATCCACAATAAGATTTTTGTATAATAATGTTGGTAACCAAACAGTTGCTGGTATTCATTGACTTCCATTGTATTTTTTTTTTTTTTTTTTTTAATACTATGGAAGCTAATGGGAAACAAACATTCTTGGTTACCAACTTTCTTCAAAAGATCTTCTTAAAAGTTCCAAAGAAGAAATAAAGTCACAGAGGTGTGGAATGACATGAGACTGAACATGACGACAATATTTCTATTTTTCTGTGAACTTTCCTTTTAACAAAAGCCGTTAACTCAAAACACGCATGCTGTTCCAAGTCTGTATGACTTTCTTTGTTCTGTGGGATACTTATTATAAAATAATTTGAAGAATGTTTAGTTCCCAAAAAATGGAAATCAATGGGAACCAAATTTTTTGGATATCAACATTCTTCAAAATATCTTATTTTCTGCTCAGCACAAGAAAGTAAGTCATACAGATTTGAAACAACATAAGGGTGAATAAATTCACCCATTTATCCCAAAATACATAAAGTCATCATTAAACTAGGAGAAGAATAGAGTGAACTTTATAGTTACCTACACAACGTGTACCTATATGAATAAAAAAAGGATTATTACTGCGGCTTTCCTTAGACAACAGTGTATTTAAACTCACAAATATCAGTGTGTATTTAACAAATGTGTTTTGCTAGTAATTCATTTAATTGTCTGAAACCTAAAATAAATTTTATGTGGTTTAAAACACTGAACTGTTGTGATATAGGCTATGAAAAGCATTGAGTGTGTCTCTGCCTCAGTGCCAGACAAAGTGCGAAAGCACGTTTGATTTTAGCATTGAATGCTCCAAATACACCAGCGATCGTCTGCATTGAACAGTTAAAATCAATGCATTTCGGGGGGCTGTAGGGGGTCAAATTTCATCTGAGGTGGCGCAAATCAGATCCGAGGGGTACGCATTCGTTTTAGATTGCTTTCTGCATTTAAAATCGTATTCCAGAGCTGTAGGGTTGTGTCCAGAACGTCTGCTTGAAGGAGAGAATTTGAGTAAATAATGACATAATTTAATTTAGTCCTACAAACCATCATATGCTTTTGAAAGTCTAGTATGGTCTAATTTTATGGTGCATTGGTTTTGTTTTGGGAAATTTCCCATTTACTTTTATAACATGGGACAAAACTGAAAAGGATATTGTTCAAAAACGCAGCTAAGTTCAACAGAAGAAAGTCAGATTGTAATGACATGAAGGCGAATTTCCATTTTTTAGGCAACTATTGCTTTAAAGTCTTAAGTTCAAAAACCAAAACCCCCTGCTGTCAGTCCTCCTTACCCCACAGTACTGGTCTTCGTTGAATATCTGAGGTGGGATCGCCGTGGGGTTGCCTGATTTACTCCTCATCTCATCCCGAACAGCACCACCCACCGAGATGTCAATCAACTCATACTTGATGCTCTTACTTTCCAGAATACGGATCACCTCGGCCTGCTGAGACTTGACCTGAGAAACAAGGAAAACGGTCAAGGTCGGGCAGTAAGTAACTGTGCTTTCCTTTCCTGGCACTGCTCTTTTGTTAAAAGAACTGACCTGAGCTGCTGTCTCATTTGCATTTGTCAAGTCACCGCTAACATTATTCAGATTTAGCTCAAGATTCAAAGACTGCTTCAAGGGAACAAACTACAAAAGATGCACAACATACAGTCTAATGAAATTAAGTGTTTCTTCAAAAAAAATTATTTACAGACTAATAGCAATACAAATTTGAATACTACTTTCTGAAAAGTCCTTGTACTTGTCTCCATGCAGGAAATGCATTACAAATAGTTCAGTCAAAACAATCTTCTCATCTGGTCTTTTAATGCACCAAATAAAACCATGCATTGCATGAATAGGTGTAGAAACTATACTTTGCTTTTAAGAACCACTGGTTTCGACTACAAACTGCTTAGTTGATGATTAATAATGAAACACTATATTCAGGAAGTTGGGCCGTATCTATATTCAGGAAGTTGGGTCGTATCTGCAGAAACCACACCTTGAACAAGACAACAGTTAAACATTAGCCTGCATTAAAATGGTAAAAGATTATTAGGGCTTAATAGTGGATTTCAATGCAAATCACATACATTAAACATGTTTCCAACAATCCTTTTACAGTCTCCCTTAACGTGCACACATTATTATTTATTTTTAAGTCTATTTAAATGTTTCTGTTCTCATGTCAGATGCGTGTATGTATGCATGTATGTACCACGAGCTTCTTAAAAACCACAAATTCCTTGTGTGTTTGCGCACACTTGGCGAATAAAGCTGATTCTGAATCCTTTCAGCATCTGCACTGGTTGACCCATTATTTACCATTAGTATTTAATACAACGGCCTGCTGCAAACACTCTACTTGCTGTCTTATTATTATTATTATTATTATTATTATTTTCATTTGCTTTGCATGTGTGTTTGCATTTTGTAAAGCGCATTAAGCATTGGTTGTAAGTGCTATATTCTTATTTTTTTGCTATTATTATTATTATTATTATTATTAATACATACTAATTTGAATGTAAATTGTAACATGAAAGTAAATTCCATGAACTGGTTGGTCATGTGATCTCAACATGGTGGCACCCATGAGGGGGCGACCCCACTCCATGTAGAATTATTTATTTTAATAACATTTCTCAAAAGTGTTGTTCATTGTGTAAAATTTTAAAAGCAAAAAAAAATTTTTTTTACATTTTTAAAAATAAAAAAAAAACAGTGCACTTTCAGTATATTCTGCTTTTCGCATAATTTGTAGCCCGGTGATTATAGAAACACAACAAAATCAAAAAGCATTTTTTCTTTATTCTTAACAGATGTGCACAGACTCAAAGCTGCAATGCAACCGTAGCGTGCAGCAGCTCAAGTGACGTTTTACATCGATTCAATCTCATTTATGTCGCGTACAGGATTTAAAGAGGACGTTTTATTTACGAGTAAAAACGAATAGTTTATATGAGCACACTAATGCAACATTAGTGAGAGCACAACTACATTCAACACAGACAGACAACATGACTTCCGCTTTTTAACCAATGCCCATCATCCTTCAACATCGCTACAAACCCAGAATCTACAAAACACTGCGCTTTGCAATCACTTAAAACGCTCGAGGGCCACAATAATGTCTTACTAATGCATTCCTACGCGTTATATGTTGCGATAGCGTTTAAATGTGGCTAGATGCATGGTAACGGAGCAGCTGGGTGTGTCTAGAAGCCTAATCCTCCATTTCAACAGTATTTAACTCTGCATTCTTCACATGCACTGCTCGCTTACTGAGTCCACAGGGCCACGGGTTTAGCCTCACCTCTCTCGATGCAGTGACGGTGGTGTAATACAGTTTGATACCCATAGCGTTGGTCGTAATGTCCCTTTGTGTTTCTGGAGGCGATCAGTTGCCGTTCTCTTGCTCTTCAGTCGCTGTTTCACCACAGACACCCGCTAGTCACTCATTTAAAGAGACAGCGCCGCTTTTCTACATAAGGAAGTAGCTGAGGGGCGGTTCTAGACCACAGTAACTGGGGGGGCCAGACAGGGGCCACTTGCGCTTTTAGGGGGCACAAATTTAAAATTCATCTTAACCTACTAGTTTTATTCATTCAGTAATTTTTCACCATGTCATGTATCACTGCAGTCTCTAGAAGTAATCTATAACAATTTCAACTATAATTAATGTTTCATCATGTTTTATTTATTTGACAAATAATTTTGTACTGTAGTGTCAGGGGCATTATGGGGGAGGGGCGCGCTCATGCTTGTCACGTGACACACAGCAGCCACAATACCACTGTATAACTGGCTCATGTCCTTACCACTGATCTGTAATAGAGAATATATATATATATATATATCATTATATATAGTTCAGTGGTCCTTACTGAAAAAAAATATATATATATATATAAAACCATCACAGAAAATTTTAATGGTTTCCTCTACAAATACCATTGCAAACCATCAACTTTTAACCATTAAAAAAAATGGTTTTCTGTAGTGTGTTTTGGGACATATTCCATTAGGATTTAACAAGCCATCAATTACCAGCAGAGACAAACAGGGTCATTGCAGCTTCCAGTAAAACCAATACAAGTCCCATTATAACCAGTAAAACCATAACTAATTTTGTAATGGTGTCTGTTTTTTTATTATTATTATTATTATTTTATTCGATATATCCCCAAAATATATCATGAAATATCTCGATTCTCAAATATGTGTAAGTAAATGCACCTTTATAGATTAGCTACTGTATGTTAGTTGATCTAATAGGCGATGGGCAAAGTATAATACTGTAATCTATTAACTATGCATAAGTCTGTCTTTTTACATAAGTACCAGATATGGGTGCCATACCATAAAATACTTTACTGAATGTGAATTTAATAAAAACACTGTTAGTTACTAATTAGCATAAAACTTTCTTTGTACAAAATAGAGCAAAGAACGTTTACATTGTCAAAGAACATTTTCACTTCAGTCCAGCGAGTTCAAGCACTCTCAAAAACTGCCATAATAATCTCTAAAGCTGTTTAATTAATATCTTACATTCGTACATCTTCACTTTGTTGTTTCTGATGAGAGAATTCAGTCAGCAAGCGCGCGCGGTGACGAAGCAGCATGTTTCAACGGTGACTCATCTGAACACCTCTGATTGGTCCTTGCATTCATAAGCGCAACAGAATCGCATGTGATTGGTTATAATGCACAGCGCTTTAAAAACGCATTTGGCTCTGTGCCAGCCAGCGAACGCAGATTTGAATTTAACAGCTGGTGATGTTTTTCTTTTTAAATACAGTTTACAGGACAAACTGCATTTCACTCCAAATTGTTTGCTGTGATATGATTCCAAATTTAGGGAATCATATAAATTTAGGGAATCATTTAAACCCCTAGAACCGCCCCTGACTCTGAAGATTAAATTGGCGGCCTTTTGTTTCCCTCATGAACATGTATGTAAACAGTTAGTTTAACAATAATTATTAATAACAATAGACGACATTTACCAAACAAAAAAAAAAAAAAAAAAAAACTCAAAGAATGTAATATATTAGGCTACTCACTACTAGTTACTCCTTTCATGAAAACAGTAATTAGTTACACTTCTAGTTGCATTACTTTTTCTTCACACCCCACAGAAGTTGTAACTGTGTATCCTCCAGATAAATTCTTCTAGAATGTTATTAACAACATATTTCTGCCTCATTATTTCACCAAAATCCAGTCAGAAGTTATTACAAACACTCGATATGACTGATAGAGACATTCAAGTAGAAGTGTTGTATTAATCTCAGTGATTATCATGTGTAGCTTGAAGCTAATTGTACTTTCTCCGTTACCCGTATACAATTAAATTTCATTATGTATTTTATCAAATCACATAAGTTTGTTAGAAACTGTTTATTTTTCCAAAAAGATTTTTAATTATAGTAATATAATGTAGCACATGCTGATCAGAGGGATGTAATTCCAGAGTAAAGTAAAGCCACAACTTACACAACAGTGTTCAGAGCATCTTTTTTTTTTCTAACAAAATCAATATAATGCAATATTTCTATCTGCTGAATGTAAGCTGCACTGGGGACATCACATGCATGCGCGAGACGTGAAAATTATGAAAATAAATCTAGGAATTATTTGATTGTTGGATTTTAAATCAGCAGGGTTGAGGCATCACGAGTAACTAAGCTGTTTTATGGATGGAATATGAAATGTTATTAGTAAGTAGTTACTGCAAAAAGTAATTTTACAGTAATTAAGTTACTAGTAACTGCCCAACACTGAATGTGAGTAACCAAATATTGACTTTCATAGTACTTTTTTATACCGTGGAAGTCAATGGGGGCCATAAACGCTTCAATTCAACAAAATATCTTCAGAGGAAAGAAACTCAGGTTCAGAACAAGTTGAGGATGAGTTAATGATGACAGAACTGTAACTCTTTAAGATATGCATTGCCACAGTCGCCCTTGTTAAAATGTACAATTCCATAAACAAAACAACTCTGTCATAATAACATCATCATGTGAACTCTTCGCCTCCTCTTTCATCTTTTGTTCTTGTGAGTAGGTGCTTATTTTAAATAGTCAACACCTTTACCATGATTTTATACTGATTATTGAAAACAACATTTGTAGAAATATCAACATTAAATTATTTGTTTCACATAAATACTACTGTTACTAGGCCTACTAATAATTTCAGGAGTTACTCAACACCGAACTAACTGTTATTCTAAACTACTGACCTTTTCTGTCAAAAACACATTATAAATAACAAGAAAAACAGGATGATACATGAACAGATGTGTACATTGACCCAAATGCCCACAGTAACAGCTCTGAAAGAGGAAGTTCCTCCCTCAGATAAAGTTTATCAGTGTGTTCGCAGCGGAGTTTGCTTCAGTCCTGGATTACTGCATCAGACATTTTCCAGGAAACTGTCAAGCGTTTCCTGTTGTACAGTCCACACGGGACATTCATGTTTTTTGACCTTTTCATATTTGTGCCAACAAAACTATTTTAACCTAACGCTCCAAAGAAAGCACAAGAGGGCAGTACAGCTTCACTTTGAGCGTTTACTCAAATCACAGTGATCATCTCCAAACAAGGTGGCCTTACTTTCATAGAACGTTCTATGGCCCAGATTTGCAACATATAGGGATAAAAGCACCTACATAAGAATTAAGTAATAGAAATGTGTCAGCAATGTGCAGCATTGTGTGTAGCATACTACTAGTTAATGAAAATGTGTATTATTTTTCAAACTGCAACTTTGTTTGCATGGATTCAGTGCAGGGATTCCCAAAGTTTGCTGTAATTTATTTGCCTGTAACTATTCTGTAATTTATTCAACTATACAACAGCACATTTGCAAGTTCACAGTTCTTTGAAGTTAATAGTCACATGACATGCATAAATATTATTTTTAGTGTTTTATTTTATTATAATTATGTTTTCCATGTTAAGTAATTAATAATGTAAAATAAAAAATAAATAAATAAAAATAATTAATTCAAAGTTTGTTTGTTTTTTTTATTTAACAAATTCAAAACCCCCAGTGAGAAATCCTGGGGCCTGTACCATGATGGTGGCTGAACAAACTCAGGGTTACAGGATTAGTTTTGATTTGAGAAAACCAAACCAGTCCGATCCGGCTTTGTTGGTACCATGAAGCTGATCAGCTTTCTCTGTGAACTCAGGCTTTATCCTGAGTTAATGGAGCGCGTGCACATGAAAGTGTGACACTTATTTATATTGCATATTATCTATATGTTTATATTAATTTAAAATAAAAGCTTAATAATTATACTATTAAACTAAATTGGCTTGTGTTATGGATTAAGGGCATTTTATCTACAAGTGTCACTTTGCTTGAAGCTGATTGGTCAAATTTCGGTTTGAGATCTCTAAACCAGAACATAGCCTGCCCCGGAGCAGGTTATCTGTGGAGCGTAAGTTACTATGGCGATGAACACTGCTAAAAGCCAAACCACTTTCATGGTACCTAAAACCCAGAGTTGGTGCAAACTAAACTGAAACTTACCTGGCTTCATGGTACAGGCCCCTGGAGTCATTTACTGTTCAGTATGCACTAAGTTAGAATACCATTCAGGAATGTTACCATTATTATTCAATCAGACTGCCATTATTTATACACAAAACTGTGATGCACAAAAATTTGGCAACAAAGTAGGAGTTGGTTTTAAATTTTTATTTTTAATCGTTACATTCTAATTCATAGACTAAACAGCAGGCATTGTACACTGTGGAACATTAGTTAGTGCTTTAATTAAGGATCCTAATTGGAACAGACTTCGCTGGGTGTCCCTTTTACATAATAAACGTAGCAACACTAGAAAGGAGAATACTTAGGAAAAGAGAACAACAGTTATTAATGTTGACCAGGTGAAAGCATAAATGTGCATCTGCATTGCCTTTCCCTTTAATATCCAGAGAAATGACCCTGGTTTATACTGTAAGTAGGCACTGGTTTGTGCAATAATGTTAACTGGTAATTGCAATAATGGTAAAAAAAAAAAAAGTCAGCACTGTCCATTCAAATGCAACCAATCTCAATAATATAGTACCACTGTTTGTTATCAGTTACACATGATATGTGATGAGAATCATTGAGGTTGATCTAAAATGCTCATTAAGGCACAGCAGTGATCATGATTGTATTGGTAACACTGTCCCTCCTTATAGATCATAAAAAATCACTGAGAAATTCAGATAGATTGTTATTTTTATGCCACCCCAAACCAATATGATGATCGGTGTTATAACATTGTGTTCTGTCATTTAAAAAAGACAGCATTCATAACAAAATCTGCAATTTAGAATTGACATATTTCAGGAAAGAAAAGATATATATATTTTTCAAATACTGTATTCTGGTTTCATTAATGTTTGCTGGCTAGAGTGTAACAGAAGGTGCATCACAAGACCAATATTAAAGGGATAGTTCACCCTGTCTTCATTAACTCACCCTCATCTCATTTCAAACCTGCATAACGTACTTCCTTCAGTGGAAACAAATGCCAATGCTTACCAACATTCTTCAAAACCTCTTCTTTTTTCCTTTTTTTTGTTCTTCTTTAGAATAAAGAAAGTCATTCAGGCTGAGCAAATGATGATTTGGGGGTGAAGTATCACTTTCACAAAAGCACTTCTTTCAAAATACATTCAAGAATATTAACACAAATGCTCAGTTAAATGCATTAAGCGTTTACCTAAAGTTCAGTCCTTGAACAGCACGTGTAAAGCAAACATACTCCTAACCTGAACACTGTAAAATCGAATTTGTTGATAGGAATGTTGTTAAAGGACCAACAAGAATATTGATCCAGAAATATGCAGAATTACTGTTAGCTAACGGCTACATGGGCTTGAATGCACTTTTTCATCACAAAATGCCCATAACTGTAATGCTCCTTGAAAGCGTGTCCAGATGCTGACCATCCAGCATTAAGGATGCAGGACAAACTATTCTATTCTTTATTTAGTTTTTCCTTGGGACACACTAATCTTTTTACTTTCGCAAGCATGTACAATGCTATCAGAGTAGAGGTGATCAATGTTAAAATAAAGAGCACAACATAGAACAATGCCTCGCCATCGGCATGGAGTTTCACATAGAGGTCTCTGCGGTTGAGGTAGTCCAAATATGAAGCCTGGATCTGGCAGACCGTACACAAAACCATCAGTACGTGGAACACCTGATGACCCTGACCTAAGAAGTCACAGTGACCTGGGAACCAGCGCTCGGGAATGGGATGAGTGAAGAAAAAAGCGCTGGAAAGAAAAAACACCACTTGGCCGAAGTGAAAGAGCAGAGCAGGACTGCTTCTGAAGTCGCCCCTCGTCCAGGACAGAAACCAGACGATAAAACGATGAAACACAGGGCTGGTGTCCCAAACGTAAGCGACAGCTGAAGGCACCACTTGGCCAATTTTACGAACCCAGGAAGGAAGACTGTAATTGCGATATTTCCCGTAACAGCAGCCGAAGCAAGACAGGCAACACAAGAAGCTAGCAATAGGCATGAAACGACCTCGTACAAGTGTGTGCAAGCTTTCCTCAATGGCGTAGTAGTAGTGCACCACTGCACTGCCAAACTGATAGAGCGCCACTCCTAGGTAATCCAGGTAGAAGAAGCTGTAATGGCAGAGTTCAGATTTCCCCGCAAACAGGTGGGCCACGGTGCTGAAGGTCAAGTAGCTCGCTGAGGACAAGAGCAGGATGAGAAGCGGCCAGGAATGAGGGTCGTTCAGGAAATCGACGGTTTCTGTAAACTGCGCGGTTTTCGCGAGGACAATCAGCGTGCCGATTAGGTGCGTCCAAACGTTTATGGTCTCGTTGTGCCGCTGTAAGAGCGACAGGAAGTAGTAGCGCCAGTTCTGGTGGAGCGGCCGGTAGCCGGAGTGAATGTAGCGTTCACGGAAAAACCAGGGCACCTCCGTGTCACGCAGGGTGTTGGCCGTGGATTGTTGAGTCTCGGTGAGCATCTGGGGAATTCGCCTCATCTGCTGCACATTAATGAAGAGTCGACCAATCCGCTCCATAACGATTGTCGCCATGACGATCTCAGAACTGAGGACACACACTGATGTATCTGGGAATTCAAAGGAAAAATATATGTGAACATATAAATATTGTTTTGGTCAAAGAATTGCTCATTCTTATGCATTATCATATGTACATTTAATAGGAAGCTGACAAATAACATTATGATTCTAGGTTTAAAAAAAAGTATATATATATATATATATATATATATAATACTGTAGTAATCAGTGTTGGGGAAAGTAATGCAATACTGCATTTCTCCATGAAAAAGTAACTAATTGTGTTGCTTATTTACTTTTTATGGAAAGTAATGCATTATGTTACTCTTGCATTGCTTTTTGTCACCTGGGTTGGGCTTGCTTATTTATTTTTAATAACAGAAAACCTGTAAATAAGCCTCAGGCTGAAGAAAGTGCACTTACTCCCAATTTATCTCAACACGGGGACAGGACAGGTGTCAGGGAATAAATAGGAAAACAAAATAACTTGCGTTACTTATTTGAAAAAGATATTTTCTTGTTCATTTTAAAAGTAATGCATTACTTTACTAGTTACTTGAAAAAAGTAATCCGATTACGTAACTCGCACTACTTCTAATGCATTACCCCCCAACACTGTTAGTAATATATATATATACATATATATATATACACACATACATACATATACACACACACACACACACACACATATACATATATGTTTTTTTTATTTACAGTTCATTTAAATACTCTTTAAAAATTAAATCTTTTTAAAAGTACAAATATTCATCTATAGCAGCCTCTCAATATCAATCTGTATCATGATAATTTACAGAAAAAAATTTAAAAATTAAATAAGTAATACAAATGTCACACATGTAAAGATAAAAGAGATAAATATAATGTTTTAAAAATCATTCTATTCTACGAAAACAGTGAAGTCCACACCACAGCTATGATAATACAGTGAAACAATATTGCTGGAATCACTCGGACCATTTTTTTCCCAGATGATGAATGATAAAAACATTGACAGCCAATCAGAATAAATCCAGCTTAAAGAGCTTGAGGTTTTATATCCTGACAACATAAGTGCAGCGTGTGATTATAATAAAGAGAACGCTTTCATCCGCTGGTGTGGAAGCTATAGCCTAGTTATCTTTATTATTCATTCTTGGTGTGAACAGGCCTTAAGACGGTTTCTGCTTGATTTTTCACACGAACTACCCAAACTTTACACTTTCATCAGATGAGGATGTTTCACAGTCAAAAATAAAGACAAACAGGAAGCATCATTTATGACAGAGGAGTCAAACTCAGTTCCTGGAGGGAGTTTAGTTCCAACCCTGCTCCAAGAAACATACCACGTAGTTTTCAAATAACCCTGAAAGAATTATTAGCTGGATCGGGTGTGTTTAATTATTGTTGAATCTAAACTCTGCAGCGCTGTGGCCCTCCAGGAAATGAGTTTGACACACCTGATATATGACATTCAACCCCAGTTCCTGTTAGTCCTTGAACTGAGGGCTTTTGGTAAACAGAAACATCTATTTTAAGTCATGTATATATATATATATATATATATATATATAAAACTGTCAGTTCATTGCAGATATAAAATAAAACTATCATTAAATGTCTTCTTTCATGTTCCGTTTAAGTAAGAAATAGGCACTTTACCGGTTCAGTTCATTAACATTAGCTCTTGCTGCTTAAGAAACTCCTAAAGAGGAATAACTATATGTTCATGTATATAGGCCTACTATGAAAGTGTCAAAACCCATGTGAGAGTAAGTAAATAGGCTAATGACACAATTTTCATTAGGCTAACTTAACCACACCATTAGATATAAGATAACACATTTTACATTTTCTATACATTGGCGTTTTCTAGACATTAGCAACAGGTGGTCAAAAAGTTCCTTTTTATTGATGGAAATCATATTCAGTTCTACATTAAATCACTGGTTCTTGTGGTGAAACACGTGTTGATGAATATCCCATTCATGTGTGAACAAGAGCCGAATACTAACAAAAGCACAGTTATATTAAATCGGATTTTCTGTGTCCGAAATTGCATTCGGATGAAATGTAAAAGGCAACTCTGTTCATGCGAGAGCTCATCAGGATTGCGATCATAACAGTGATAAACAAGCACGAAGAAGAGCTATACAGTCAAGCATCAAAACGACCACAGAACGGAGCACTCAGCAAGAGGCAAATGATGTTTACCTTTTGTGGTGTCTTCCGCAAATCCCGCACCGCAATTAATTTCCGAGTGGGGCTGGATATTATGTGGCCGAGCTGTTCTCTTCCTCATATGTTTCTCGGTAGTCACGCCTCTTGGGCAGCGACACTGAGAGAGAAAATGATCAACATGTCATCTCATTTCTGCTGGAATCCATGCTCACGCGGTTGATATTTCGGTTAACGTTTACAGAGAATATGTAGAAAAAATTATTTAGTAGTATATTAGTATATTAAAAAAAAAAAATAAAGCAGTAAAAAAGCTAAAGTTGGAAAGCGTAAACACTACCTGTAGCTGTGTATTAGTTAGGCCTACAGTAGATAGGGTCATTCTATGGAAATGTCCATTTTTTTTCTGTCCCTAGCCTTTATAGAAACATTACACTTGAACAAACACTTTAGGGTTTATTTTAAACACTTTATTTTTATTTTAAAATGAAACAATGTTATTTGAACAATTAGGGGAGAGTGGGGTAAGATGAGCCATTTTTTTTTTTTTTTAACTTATGTGGTCCTCAAGTCAGAGGCGTAGTCATTATTTCAGAAGTGACGGGGACAGAAATGTAATATATAAAACATTACAATATAACATCTCTGATATACATTATATATATATATATATATATATATATATATATATATATATATAGTCAGTATAATTTTTTTGTTTTTTGGAAAAGAAATTATAGAAATTAATACTTTTATTTATCAAGAATGCTTTAAATTGATCAAAAGTAACAATAAAGGCATTTATAATGTTACAAAAGATGTCTATTTTGGATAAATGCTGTTCTTCTGAACTTTCTATTCATCAAAGAAACCTGAAATAAAATATAATCAGCTGTTTTCAACATAATAATAATAATAAAAGTTTTATTTTTTATTTTTATTTTTTTTAGCAGCAAATCAGAATATTAAAATGATTTCTGAAGGATCATGTGACTGGAGTAATTATGCTAAAAAGTTAGCTTTGGAATCACAGGAATAAATTACATTTTAATTCAAATAGAAAACAGTTCTTTTAAATAGGCTAGTAAAAATATTTCAAAATTGTACTGTTTTGATGTACTTTGGATCAAATAAATGCAGGCTTGGTGAACGGAAGAGACTTCTTTAATAAACATTATAAATCTTACTGTTCAAAAACTTTTGACTGGTAGTGTATTATCTTTATTTTTTCTTTTATTTATAGCTTTTAATTGGCTAAGAAATCAGATACAATGCTGGACAATAACCAATAATAATGATTTGTTTATATACTTTGTTTATATACTTATATGCTCAAACACTTTTTTTATCACATAAGGCAGAATAGTTTCTATATCGTAAAGAATGCTATGTCAATTAGCACTGCATTGTTCATATACTTTATTTATTACCTGGAGATGACTTGAAAAACACAAATATTGTCGCAATTATATGTTTAATGTCTTCATGTTTCCAAACGTTTCTGTTTCTCTGTGAAAACAACTGTTTTCATACAGAAATAGCTGGATGCTATTGTCCATATTAGGGATTTCCTGGTACTACTTTCTGCGCGAGAGCGCCCTCCGGCTTCGAGTATGAATGAAACATACACTGCATGGAAGTGTTTAGTGCTCCATAATGATCATCTCGCCTTATTCTGGGTCCAAATAAAACATCAGGTCACAGACTATCCTGTCTCTTTGAATTTAAATCTATATTTATTCACATCGGCTCTTGAAAACCTCTATGCAAACGCACTTGCCTGAAAAATCTAAGCTGATGCCTGTGGTTTTAAGATAAGGAAAAATGAAGCAGAAGTACAGTAATTTCAGAATGTTCCCTCATTTTAAATTATCAGAATGTATCTACTGTATGGTTCTAAAAATATAGCTTTTTATTTAAAAAAAAAAGTTCCCGTCGCTCACTTTGCCCCAGTGGTAAATTGACCCGAGTCAGTAAGATGCACTCAGTGTAAAATGATCATCTGACTGAATCTGACTCAAACCCGAGTAAAATTTTAAAGATAATTTACCTCTTTAAAAAAAAAAAAAAATAATAATCAAATGTCCTTTTACAGTCATATTTCTTTTTCTTAAAGCTAATTTAAACAACAACAAACAACCAAATGAAGTTTAACATTCAATCTCTATCATGTTGAATACCAAAGTTGTAACCAGGGATGGGAAAAGATACATCAAAATGTATTTAAAAATAAAATACTAAATAAGTTAAAGCTGCAGTGGAGTACTTGCTGCAGTCTGTAAGTTTTACCTCTTTGTCGCCATCTATGTTTGAAAACCTGCAATTGCAATCTGCTTGCGGAATTATCTTCCTTGCATGGGTTGTGAGTCGGCTCGGCTCCAGCGCAGATGAATGTAATGTTTTGAGGTGAATGTGTGGCTGTCAGTCACTGCACCGGTGTGGATGTTTACTGTACTTAGCAATCACAGATTCTAGCCTATGTCTTGGAATATATGACCCAAATAAGAATTTTCACCTTATATTGCCATCTGAACAAGTAAGTAACAAGTCTGCCACGTTTGTTCTGACCAACTGAGGAAAAAAGCACTAGGCTACCATAAATTGCGCTTCCAATGGTGATTTAATCTAAAGATCAGTTAGCTGAACCTGCAAAGTATTATTATTTGCACGTGCAAAGTGCAAAAACCCTGCAAAGTATTATTATTATTGTTATACTTTATTCTCAAATTATTCATGTTAAAGGAACACTCCACTTTTTTTGGAAATAGGCTCATTCTCCAACTCCCCCAGAGTTAATAAGTTGAGTTTTACCGTTTTTGAATCCATTCAGCCGATCTCCGGATCTGGCGAGAGCACTTTTAGCATAGCTTAGCATAGATCATTGAATCCAATTAGACCAGTAGCATCGCGTTTAAAAACGATCAAAGAGTTTCGATATTTGTCCTATTTAAAACTTAACTCTTCTGTAGTTATATCGTGTACTAAGATCGGTGGAAAATGAAAAGTTGCGATTTTCTAGGCTGATATGATTAGGAACTACTCTCATTCCGGCGTAATAATCAAGGAACTTTGCTGCCGTAACATGGCCGCGGCAGGTGTAGTGATATTACGCAGCGCCTGAAAGTAGTCCCCGGTAGCTGGGCACTACTTTCAGGCGCTGCGTAATATCACTGCGCCTGCCGCGGCCATGTCCTACTGGTCTAATAGGATTCAATGATCTATGCTAAGCTATGCTAAAAGTGCTCTCGCCAGACCCGGAGATCGGATGAATGGATTCAAAAACGGTAAAACTCAACTTATTAACTCTGGGGGAGTTGGAGAATGAGCCTATTTCCAAAAAAAGTGGAGTGTTCCTTTAACAACATCAGCATTGCTGAGTATAGTGTGTATTAGCGTGTAGATTTCAACTTCTGTACAGTCTAATATCTAATTGTCATATCATTCGAACTTCATGTTAAGAAATTATTTTAACCCAAAAAGTTAATTATTCTCCCTTCAAACTGGTTTTCTTTCAAATACAAATCTTGTGTAATCCCAGACTATCTGTAATCAGAAGCACATTTAAAACTGAAATATAATTTAATTTCATTCACATGTGTTTCATAAACACACAATCCTTTCTGGATTACAATCCACCATCAAAATGATACATTTAATTATTCTAGCTGCTGTGAGAAAAGGCTATAAACGATCCTCCACCTGCAGGATCCTCACATGCGACAGCCTAGTAGCCGGGACAACTTCTTTATTGTAATGATGCAGTGCCATTCTCAAATTTCCCGCGAAAACCTACCTGTATCACTCAGAATAGAAAACATTATTATAAGCTAACCATTGTGAATCGGCTGGTTATATACTTGCTCAAATATTGATTTCGGATCATTTTTAACAAAAAAAAAGTTATGGACTGCAGCTTTAAGTAAACAACGTTTGATAGCAACAGCTTTCTATGCCCGAGTCACGCAATAAATCTGACATATGCAACCAGTTAATAGATCAAATATTCACACATCCCTGTGATCTCCCAGATGAAGGTTAGTTTTAAAGTAACCAACAATTTAATGTTTTAGTTTGTGAATGACTCATAATTGTATCCTAATTTAGTTGGTGTTTGGTAATGAAGGGACCTACTTTACATCGGCAACATTGACTCAATGACATTCATAGGAAGACAACTGATGGCACCTGTGTTGGAGCCATTCATTGTAAAGTTTTACTTGGTGGCACTGTGGCACAGTATAATTTTAGCACCGGTGTAAGAACCAGGGTTGCGTTTTCCAAAAGCATCGTAAGCTTACATACATCGTATACCCATTGAAACCAATGGAGCTACGATCAATTTAGGCTTACGATGCTTTTGGGAAACGCAGCCCACGTGTGTGTGTTGGTAATGGGGAAGCACACAGTTTTTGACCGCACAGCACAGTAGCGTGCAAGATGGACTATAATCATATGCTGTGTCTTCAAGGGATGGACTTTGATTGTACACATTGGTAAATAAGGAACACTCCCAGCAAGTTGTTTTGAGACTTTCCTTGTTCGAGCATAAATAAAGAAAGAAGTTTGTTTGCATCCATTTCCGCTTGCATGGACCCTGTTTGTACGCGTCCTAGAACTTGCTCACTTATATTACCAATGGCAGCAGTTTACTGGAAAGCCGTTACACAAAGTCAAAAACTGCTTAATTGAATAAAAGATCGCATGGATTAAATGTCATTGCACGTGTCTTCAAGTAACGACCTCGCTGTGTCTTCAAGGCTTCAAGAGGACATTGTTTCGTTAAGACGCTTGTGGATTTGTTCCTTGGATTCGACTCAGTTGTTTTGTTTGGATTGTATTTCTTCTGGTTTGCTGCATTTGTTCCTGGATTTACGCTGCGCGCTCGTCTCTTCAGGCCTGATCAATGGGATTATAGGTACGTGTGTTGCAACATCACAATGGCCATATAAAAATATTTGTACACACTATCGGGGTCAAGCATAAATCCAATGCATTGGTTGCCAAAGATTGACTGACACTGCTTTGTATATTATTTCTGTTTGTTCACAACTGTTTGCAAAATGGAAAATGAAAAGTGTATGAATTCTGAAGGGGTTACTGTGTCAAAGCAAAGTTTGCCTAGTGTTGAAAATGAGTCTGAAAGAGAAAAAAAGACCAGTTAAATTACCAGCTAAAGCTTTGGTGGAAAAACTTGACACTTTGCAAAAGTTAAGAAAGGCAAAATTAAATAAGGCTCAGAAACTAATAGAGTCAATTAACAGGTTAATATATGATGACAAAGAATATAAACCTGAGGTACGTTTAGCCTTTGAAGATTTTAAGAGGTTGTGTTCAGAGGCTAAAGATACTCATGAGTCACTGTTGGTTATTTTACTGGTTGATGAGGCTGAAAAACATGAAATATGGTTCAAAGCGAAGATGATACCAAACAATGAGTTCATTAACCATGTAAATAAATGGTTATCAGACAAGCCAGAAGGTCAGAAAATGTCTGAAGTAGGAAATGTAGAGGTGATGTAGGGTGATGTTGGTCCTGGAGACAGTGTCTCAAATGTGTCTCATGCTACCAAACATATAAACGTAGTTCCCGCAGCAGTAGTAGTAGTAGTTCCTCCATATCATCCATATCCTCCATATCATCTACATGTATTCAAGCAGAGGCGGAAAAGGCAGCACTTATGGCACGTGCTGCTGCATTGAAAGCTAAACATGCTATTGAAGCTCAAGAGGAGGAATTGAGACGGAAGAAGGAGCAATTGGATGCTCAAATGGCAGCTTCAATGGCAAAGATCACTGTGTTGCAAAAGTCTGATAATCAAAGCAAATATTCTCGCAGTACAAGTTCAACTTCAAAATCAAAGAAGAGTGAAAAAAGTGTGGTCAATGCATCTGATAACCTCAGTTTTGATTCTTCTCGGTCAAAATGTTTAAATCCCAATGCAAACGAATATGTCCCTGTGAGTTCAATGCCAGTGAATACAGCTGGAGCAGCTGGTGTCTCTGCATCACAAGATGTAACTCAGAATCAGAGGAATAGATGGAATGATCAACAAGTATTCCACACATCTGAACAATCTAATCTCCAATATTCTGCTCAAATGCAACATGATAACTCTGGAATCCATCATGTTACACATGTTCTTCCGCCTCCAGGTGATCCCCTGCTTGAAGTTCTGAAAAGACAAGAGGAATTAACAACATATCTTGTTCAACAGCAAGTAAATCCTCGTGTTCTACCAAAAAGGAGATTCCAGTTTTTGATGGTGACCCATTGCAATATATTCCATTCATCAGAGCATTTGAACATGGTGTTGAGCAGAAAACAACTAACGATAAGGATCACTTGTATTTCCTCGAGCAGTTTGCAAAGGGACAGCCTAAAGACCTGGTCCTCAGTTGCCAACATATGGCCCCAGACAGAGGCTATGCACTAGCCAAAAGGTTACTAAAGGAACATTTTGGTAATGAGTTTAAGGTATCTACTGCCTATATGGAGAAAGCCTTGGGTTGGCCCACTTTGAAGGGTGAGGACGTGCAGGGATTACAAGCTTATGCTTTGTTTTTGCGGACATGTTGCAACACAATGCATGAATTCTCATGTATGCAAGAACTTAACATGCCTAGCAACTTGAAAATAGTTGTAATGAAGTTACCTTACAAGCTGAGAGAGCAATGGAGAGCTAAGGCTTGTGAGATTATGGAGACTAGTCACGGCAGGGCAAATTTCTCTGATGTTGTTGAGTTCATTGAAAACAGGTTAAGATGGCATCCGATCCTGTGTTTGGAGATATTCAAGACAAACATGGTACAGGTAAATCCAGAGGTCAAACCCGTCAAACCTTTACAAGAAATAGTTTTGCCACTGACATTGCTGCTTCTGTTCCAGTTAAAAGGTCTAGCAATACTTTATCACAGCAAAGATTTTGTCCTGTGTCTAAGTCAAATGGAAACTGTTTGTTTTGTACAAAGCCGCATCCGTTGGAAAGGTGTTTTGCATTGAAGAAAAGGACTCAACGAGAAAAGATTGAATTCCTGAACGCTAAAGGAATTTGTTTCGGTTGTTTAAGGACTGGACATTTTAGTAAGGAATGTGAGAATCGTCTGAATTGTGACATTTGTGGAGAAACACACCCCACAATCCTGCATATGTATCTGAAGGAGGTAACTGTAAAAGAGCCAGAGGAAAAGCGCAAAGTAATGTCTGCTCAAACTTGTGGACACACAGGGGCTGGTAATGAGAGGTGTCTGATGTCAGTCATACCAGTCCAAGTCAAAGCTGTTAAAGGTAACAAAGTGATGCGGACATATGCTTTTCTGGACCCAGGAAGTTCCGCAACCTTTTGTTCAGAACATTTAAGGAATGAGTTAAATCTGAGTGGAAAGAAGGTCAATATTCTTCTTCGCACCATGGGTCAGGAACAGTCTGTGTCCTGCAGTGTTATTGATGGACTGGAAAGCCCACTTCCTGCTGTCTACACACAGCAAAAGATGCCTGTTAGCTTTGAGAACATAATTACTCGAGGAGTTATCGAAGTGGTCATACTTGGACAAGGTAAAGATACCATGCATTCAATCAGGTGTTGATTTACTGATTGGAACTAATGCAGCTAATGTGATTGAACCATATGAGATCATAAACAGTCAGGGTAATGGGCCATTTGCCATTAAAACCCTATTGGGATGGGTTGTTAATGGGACTGTAGAGGGAAACAGCGACCACAAGAATGAAGCTGGACATTCTGCTGTTACTGTTAACAGAATTTCTGTTGTTAAATTGGAAGAGCTGCTTAACAATCAGTTCAATTATGATTTCAGCGAAAGGATTGCTGATGAAAGGGACATGTCAAGGGAAGATCTTCGGTTTATGAGCACAATGAACAGTACAGTCATGCTTCAGGATGGACATTAGCTTAAGACTGATGACGTCACACTACCTGACAACCTCTGTGTTGCTAAGCAACAACTGCATGGTCTGAAAAGGAAACTGGAAGGAAATCAAGAATTTCATGAGAAGTATACTCATTTTCTTTCTGATGTTGTACACAAAGGCTATGCTGAGAAGGTACCAGAACACCAACTTGATCGTGTGGATGGCAAAGTTTGGTACATCCCTCGCCACGGGGTGTTTCATCCCAAGAAAGGATCATTGAGAGTTGTGTTTGACTGTGGAGCAATGTATAAAGGAACATCACTTAATAGTCAATTGTTGCAAGGCCCTAATCTACCCAATTCTTTAGTAGGTGTATTGCTGAAATTCAGACAAGAGCCAGTAGCCTTCATGGCGGACATTGAAGCAATGTTCCACCAAGTTAAAGTGGCTGTGGAAGATGTTGACTTTCTTCGTTTCTTGTGGTGGCCTGGTGGAGAATCGACTAAAGAGCCCAGTACATTCAGGATGACAGTTCATCTTTTTGGAGCTGTGTCTTCTCCAAGCTGTGCATGCTACGCCTTGAAACAAATAGCAAAGGATAACAAATCTGACTTGCTCCACTTGTTCTGCCTGCTAAAGTACTTTTACAGGAGTTGTGCAGACAGACTTTGGGTTGGGATGATACTATACCCTCAGTCCTCCAGAAGCAATGGAACCATTGGATTTTCGAGTTGGACGAAGTTGCAGAGTTCCAGGTGTTTTAAACCTATGGATTTTGGACTGTCCACTCATGCTTGTTTACATCACTTTGCTGACGCTTGCGAAGCTGGTTATGGCACAGTTTCCTATCTTAAGTTGCTGAACAGTGCAAACATGGTACATGTGGCTTTTTTGCTGGGTAAGTCCAGAGTAACACCATTGAAACCTGTGAACGGTTTCATACATTCGTCGCTAATAGAGTGTCTTACATAAGAGATGCAACGCAACCTCAACAGTGGAGATATATACCCACTAAAGAAAATCCTGCAGATGATGCATCTCGAGGGTTGAAAGTGGAATATTTTCTGAGCAATAAGCGATGGATGGATGGTCCCAGTTTTCTCTGGAAGCCGAGTGATCTACAGTTCCCCACAAGTGATTTGACTTTGACTGATGATGACCCAGAAGTCAAAAAGGAGTTAAAGGTAAATGCTGTGTTCTTGCAGAATGGATAAAATGCCACAAGTCAAATTCTCCATATTATCTTCTTCTGAGATCTGATAATGGGACGAATTTCATTGGTGCTGAGCGGAAGTTAAGAGAAGCACTCACTGCATTAAACAATGATAAGATTCAAAGAGCCTTACTGCAGAAGGGAGTTCACTGGAATTTTAATCCACCTTTAAGCTCTCATTATGGAGGAGTATGGGAGCGTATGATTCGAATGGCGAGACAGATTCTACGTACAGTCCTTCGACAACAAACACTGGATGATGAAGCACTGCAGACTGTCTTGTGTGAAGCAGAAGCAATTTTGAATGATCGACCCATCTCTAAACTATCCAATGATCCCAATGATTTGGAAGCTCTTACACCAAATCGCCTTCTGCTTATGAAAGGAAATCCTGCATTGCCGCCTGGTTTGTTTGAAGGGTCTGATTTGTATGCCAAAAGGAGATGAAGACAAGTGCAATATATTGCGGATCTCTTCTGGAAAAGGTGGGTTCGTGAATACCTACCCTTGTTGCAAGAGCGACAAAAATGGAACAAAGAGCGTAGAAATCTTACTCTTGGAGAAACCGTGATTATTGCTGATCCTACAGCACCACGTGGCTCATGGCTTCTTGGAAGAGTTGTGGAGACTTACCCAGACAAAAGAGGTTTAGTTCGTTCAGTAAAAGTTAGAATTAAATGTAACACTTTGGAACGTCCAATTAATAAGCTTTGCCTCCTATTAGAAGCAACAGAGTAAATAGGGCATAGCCTACAGTAGTCTAATAGGTGTTTGAATTTACTGTCTTTTATATACCTTTGGTACAAATTGTGAATTGGTATCTAAGGCTCCATTTTGTATGAATGTGTAATTATGTCATCATCAATTAAGGGGCTGGGGCCGGATTCACGAAAATATTCTTAAGAAATAAGTTAAGAAATTTCTTAAGATAAATTCTACGAAGTTCGTAAGAATGTTCGTAAGTGCAATTCTTGAAAAATTCTTAATAAGTTCTCAAATATATTCTTAAGAACATCTTGACTTTTTTCTTAAGAAGAAAATGACAGTCTTTATCTGAGTGAAAACATGATGCACTGATAAACTCACTGCGCTTCCTGCAGATTACCATATAATTATCATAATAAGCACGCACACTCTTTTTGTCGCGACTTTGACTGGCGCTCAGCTTTATGTTTTTAACGCGGTGTGTTTTTGAACAGCCTGTCTGTCTCAAGCTGCAGCGATCTTTTTCATTCGTTTTTGTGCGGTGCTTTTGCGCTCTCATCCGAGTGAACGCTTCCGGTTTGTGTGTCCGCGCTGTTGTTCTCTTTTCCTAAGTATTCTCCTTTCTAGTGTTGCTACGTTTATCTTTTATGTAAAAGGGACACCCAGCGAAGTCTGTTCCAATTAGGATCCTTAATTAAAGCTCTAACTAATGTAAATAAGGAACAGCTCCCAGCAAGCTGTTTTGAGACTTTCGTTGTTCGAGCATAAATAAAGAAAGAAGTTTGTTTGCATCTATTTCCGCTTGCATGGACCCTGTTTGTACGTGTCCTAGAACTTGCTCACTTATATTACCAACGGCAGCGGTTTACTGGAAAGCCGTTACAACCTGTATTCATAGCAACTAAATCATGATCCTACTAAACAGCTACTTCAATTCGTCGACAATAATCAGCAATCAAATATGTATTTATCAATCATTGGACACGTATTTGGAAGTTGAAAACACATTTTAGCATTTCAACAATTATTAAATGTTTAAATGTATCCAGAAAGGTAATCAGAAAGTAACAAAAGAGCTTGTCAAGGAGTATTAACCCAACTCCAACCACTGAGTCTATTGAGAGCCATAGAAGTATAGAGGACACACATGTGAAAACAAGTCTGGGCAAACTACTGAGTCACCAATCAGAGGCCGCATTTTTATGATCTCATCATGTAGACTTCTTACAAAGTGTTTTACGATATTTTAAAACTACAAAAATACAAAACACTAACGTATTTTGATACAAAATATGAAGACAGTTTCATCAACCCTATCAAATACAAATAACAAAATCCACATTTGAAATCAACAAACTCTATTCACAAAACTAACGCAAAAACATCTGACCTCACATAACCTATGATTCACTACAACAGAGCTGCTAAACCATTTAGACAAGCCCATATCATTAAATGAACTAACAGGCAAAATGAAATCCCTTTAAAAAATAAAAATGGATGGAATATCTAATGAGATGCTGA
This sequence comes from Acrossocheilus fasciatus, assembly GCA_036784905.1. Lineage (NCBI taxonomy): Eukaryota > Metazoa > Chordata > Actinopteri > Cypriniformes > Cyprinidae > Acrossocheilus > Acrossocheilus fasciatus. The sequence goes on from CM071956.1 coordinate 27,916,202, forward strand.
AACATAGTAGCTCCAAATTAAGATTAAGATGCTATTCTGAAATGATTCAGTCTCTTATTAAAATCAGGACACTTTCCTGAGATGTGGAAAGAAAATCTAATAACTCCAAACAGTTATAGGGGCGTCACAGTGAGCGGTATAACCTCGGAAAACTACTCGGCTCTATAATTAATGACAGATTAGATTAGTTCATTCAAGAACACAAAATCCTAAACAACTGTCAAACTGGATTTATGCCAAAACAGAGAACATCAGATCACAGTTACACACTCATACAAAAAACAAGGGAAAAAGTTTGGCTGCTTCAGTGATTTCAAAAAGGCCTTTGATTTGGTGTGGCACAATGGACTTTTCCTAAAACTTATCCGAAGTGGAATAGGAAAAAGGACATATCAAATCATTAAGAACATAAACAATGGAAACAAAAGCTTATCACTTATGTCAGATGAAAGGAGTCCGTCAAGGCTGAAGCCAGTCCAGCTGTTAATATAGATTTAATATGTATTTTAACAAACTGGCATCAGCGCTTGATAAGTGCTCTTGTCCTGGTCTGACCCTCGAGGGCAGAGAAATTGAATGCCTCCTGTACGCCGATGACCTGTTGCTTTCGCCTCGTGAAGAGGGGCTGCACCAATGCTTCTCCATTCTGGAAAAGTACAATAACGAGTCTAAATAAGTCTAAATTCAGAAAAAGCCTCATTTTGCTGATACGAGTTTACAATTGGGGGAACAATTCTTAATCATGTCACCTGTTATAATTATTTGGGTCTGACAATCTCAGTCTCTGGACAGTTCAATACTCAGGGGTGTAAAATACTTTACCACCGCGATTACTGCACTTAAGTATTATTTTGGGGGATTTGGACTACTTGTACTTTTACTTGATTACATTTCTGAAGCATACAATTTTAGTTCATCTTGAAAAGTACATTACATTTTTATTTTATCTCATGCACAATAAATATGGTAAATGGAAGCTCAAACGTGCACGCCAGTGATCATTGTTTTCATGCATCAAGCATTTCTACTTCAGTTATGACTTTCATCAAATAAATGTCTGGCTTCAAAGGTTCACCATCAAATCTAAGGAAACATATTGAGGTCGTAAAGCTGTGTTTTATTCATTATTCTTTCTGTTTTGATAGAGCCATTTGCTGTGTAATATATTGGATAAACGCACAAGGCTAAATAAAATCAGTGATGAGAATTTAAATGCAATTAATATTTTTCTGGGAATGATTGCTTTTTTATAATTAAATGTTACAAATTTCCCCCCAAAAATTCATGTTTAGTGATTTTCTTACCAGGATGTGGATACCTTGTATTTATAATATGTCATTATATGACACACAGAGTAGGAATTAGGATTGTCAATGAATATTTTTTAAATCTGAATAATTATATGATTTGCTCAATAATTAATCTATTACTAAGCAAAGAATTATCAATATTTGCTTAGAGAAGAAAAAAAATACTCTAAATGCCCCAAATAAACAATGAAAAGTTTTAATGTTGTATGTTTTAATTCTATGGCTCTCCTCATTAATTCAACACATTCTTGTAGTCTGTCTGGAATATGTTTTAGCCTCTGAATCACATCTTGCTCTTCAAAGGGATAGTTCACCCAGAGATGTAAATTCTCTCATCATTCACTCTCCCTCGTGTCGTCCCAGATGTTTATGACTTTCTTTCTTCAGATGAACACAAGCAAAGGTTTTAGTTCATGTAATGCAAGGGGACAGGACCACTTCAGAAACCACACAAAGTGAACACGACGATCAAGTTTAAAATTTTAGTATTTGTATTTTTTTTACATATGTCATTTCGCTTAAGAAGACACTGATTCATTAACAGAGTTACTGTCATATTCACTTTGTGTAGTTTTTGAAGTGTCACTTTTGGACGTCCCAGTGTTCAAATTTAACCCATTAAACTGTGACTGAAAATCTGCAATAGCATCATCAAACCTATTCTTCTCTATGGCTGTGAAGTCTGGGGACTCAGATTTAACCCTAACCCAAACCCAGATTTAAACTAAACCTGTGAAGTTTTCCACCTTGAGTTCTGCATCTAGAGAGTGACCCCATGCACTAGTTAGTAGAAAAACATCAACTTAATTCAACAATTTGGTTTAGGTATTCAAAAATGAAAGAAACAGAAAAAGCAACCCAGAAAGAATACATGCATGACTGGCAGCATAAAGTAACTCAATTAAAGAAATGTATTTACTTCCACAGAATAAAATCTGATTATAAATTGGCACCATATCTGAGCAGTATTAAAGACTATGGTCAGAGAAAGCTCCTGACGAAGTATCGACAAGCAGAGCTGGAGAGCCAGAGAGCTCAGACTGTGTTCACACGGCACTGACGGAGCTGCACTTCCTCACACAGTGCAGCAAATATAAACACATTACAGTGACTATTTCAACCAAATAGTGCTAGTGTCACCTGAATCCCAGCAAGTGAGCAACACAGAGAAACTTAGAGAAAAGTGTATCCTCCTGGGCCTGGCAGCGCAGTATGTGTCCTCCTGCCCTCAAATGAGGGACAAAAGCTGATCCCTCCTTTCTATTTACAATTGCTCTCTGTATTCATTTACTTTTGTCTTCTTTCTTTTTTTTCATTGTGATAAGATGGAAATGTATGTGTGTTTATTTATTTTATTTTTATTCGCCAGTATGTTTGTGTAATATATTTATTGCTTTGGCAACATTGTGAAATGCTACACAGTCATGCCAATAAAGCTCATTTGAATTGAAAATGAGAGAGAGCTAGAGAGAGAGAGAGAGAGAGAGAGAGAGAGAGAGAGAGAGAGAAAAAAAGTTGGTCCACCAGAGGGAGCCTTTCTCTTATTAAACCTGATCTTAAAATAAACATTTGGTGATCATTTACTCACCCTCATGTCATGCCAGACCTGACTTTCTTCTGTGGAACACAAAGACGTTTTAGTTTCCAATGACTCCCATTGTAGGGACAAAAAATAAAAACCACAGTGAAAGTCAATGGGAAACAAAACTTTGTTGAAATGTCGTCTGTGTTCCACAGTCAGTTATTCAGGTTTGGAAGGAGGACATGAGGGTGAGTAAATGATGACAGAATGTTCTTTTTTGGGTGAACTGTCCCTTTAAGATCAACATTATTCAAAATATCTTGTTCTGCAGCATAAAGTCAGTCATACAGGTTTGGAACAATATGAAAAAAATTATGACAGGATTTTAATTTTAATTCATCAACTGTCCCTTTACGTACAGTGAGGGGGGTTTTACCACAGTGATCTAAAATGAATATTTCAGTAGGCCTATGTTTATTTTACATGTTTACAATTTTCACACGTTTCACATGTAAATGATTCTGAAGATATTATTTTGTGCCTAATCCTGATTTCCCCTTTTCCACTCGCAGATTGTAAGTTAAACAACACATTTTGAAACTTTTGACACTTGACTAGTTCATTACTTTGTCTAGTGCATTAAAACGTTTAAAGACACACACACACACACACACACACACACACACACACACACACACACACACATATATATATATATGGAAAAATGTTGAAGTATTTTACAAGTATAGCTGGTGTATAGTAAACTGCTCATCTGAACGCTGAAAGCCTGCTTAATTTAGTTTCATGTGAGAATGAGCCCTCATTACACTGAGGATGTGTTGACATGTTCTTAAAGATGGATCCTCCCCACTTCTCAAGAGATTTCATTCATGCTTATGGTAGTTTCTCACTGAAGGAATGTAATTATAACATCACTCAGCTCATTCCAGACATCTGTGAACAGCACTGCTACACAGCCAGCAGGGACACTAAATAAACCTCAGTTACATGTGGTCGAGATGTCATACTCTGGTGATAAAGCTTGTTGTTTTAATAGAAATACGGATGTTTGTCACCCACCAAAGCATCTCCAGGTGACAGGTAATCACAGGAAACTGAACGATCTTATAATTATTCTGAACTTTATATTCAACATGACAGAAGTACTACAACAAACATGACAGATTCTGCAAAACCATGATTTTCAATTTTATAAAAAAAAGTACAAGAGTATACAAAATATATGCTAATTAACGTTTACTTCTCAGGTGAATCCCACTAAACCTGTCAAATGCTTTTGGGTAATTTCACCCCAAAATTAAAATAAATAGGAAACAATATTTTTCATGAAGAAAAATTACAGATAACTACATAAGTATTATGTTAAAGAAACTTTGGGGTGAAATGTGTATGAAAGTGACACACTATAACATATTGCATCCTAAAGCTAGGCTTAATATTCCTTATATACTGCATATTTTGAATATTTGTTTATTATATGTATGAAATGTGACCTGAATATGTCTTTTTGATATTTAACCACTCCAAGATCAATGTAAAATGTAGAATTGTCATTTTAATTGCATGCATACAAATTACATGGGAAAAGAATCGTTTAGAGAGAAAACAGATCAGACATCTATGAAGTGGACTTTGGGATGTTGGTGTGTGTTTAAGTCGACACATTGTTCATCTTCTGCCTGACTGGGTTGGATACTGTGGGCAGAAAATGAAGTGGCATTTTGCAGGAGAAGTCCCCGAGCTCGGCCCCGATGAGCCCACAGTATCTGTCACCATTCAGTAGAATAGAATATCATTCAGTAATGCAACCTTTATTATTTGAGCAAAATACCATTATGTATAGTACATAAAATCGGGATGCACAAAATTATGCAAAAAAGAGTAGCAGTTAGCAACAGGTGGTCAACAAACTTCTTATTGATTGAAATCACACTCAGTTCTACATGAATTCATGGGTTCTTGTGGTGAAACACATGTTGATAGCTGTACGAAATATTCCAGTATTTCATTCATGCGTGAACAAGAGCCGAATTTAGTCACACAAGCAATGTTTTATTAATACGGCGTTTTGTGTCCTAAATCGGTTGAAATGTAAGATGCGCCCCTAGCGCCAAAACGAGGCACTGCAAGAGACGAGTTTTTTTTCCCCCCTTCTTCTTTTTCTCCTTTTGGCTGTCTTCCGCAAATCTGACATCGCAAATAATTTTGAAGTAAAAACTGACTGTATATTAAGCGACTTCCTCTTCGGTAGTCACGCCTCTTGTGCAGCAGTGTTGCCAGACGTGCGATAATTTAGACCTCTGTGTACGATCAATAATGAAAAAAAAACCATAATGTACTCTAATTTCAGAATTTTGTGAAACTTCTAATGTTGGTCGTTTTAATCATAGGTAATCATAGCTGTGGATCCTACGTCTACCGTGCCCTGCTTTCTTTTGGCGCTCTAGCGGTTAATAAACAGAACTGCACGCATCCCGCGGAAGAACATTCTAACCGGAGCTACTTCTCTAAGTTACTGTCTATGGCGATTCAGGCAGGTATGTGTTACTCCGCAGCGGTGACGACCCGAACAGGCTACAGTAGTCCGAATATAAGCACTTATTATAAATGTACCGTAGTGATTCGGGATAAGAGAAAAAGGCGGTTTGGAAGATAAATTCATTATGTTCTCGCTCATTATATACATTTTGCAAATTTTGAACACAGAAAAAGTTACATAGTGCTGCCAACGAGCACTGTGTTGCGGTCCTTGACGGCATCAAATCTGTATCGCAAACGGACCCCTCAACATCTGGCAACACGCAGGCTTCTGATAACGAGTTTGAACTTCCCACGTACGTAAGCCTATAGCTATTTATCTATTGTGATCATTTGCAGGTCGTGTCAAAAAGTTGTTGGTCTAAATAGCTGTATTCTGTACGTTTGACTCGTGTACGATAATTTTCCTCCAAATACGACAATTTTGAGCTTCTGGTACGATACTTGGGCATTTCCAATCTGGCAACACTGTTGTGTAGACACTGCGAAGAGAGGGACGCGATGGGAGAGTCATGGATCCGGTGAACGCTGTCAAAATCAACATATCAAAGCATTTCTGCGCTAATCCATGCTGCTACGGTTGTCTTGATATTTTGGTTAAAGTATACAGAGAATATGTAAAATAAATAAATAAAAATAATATATATATATAGTGAAAAGTGAAAGCAAGAAGCTAGTAGCTATATAAAATAAAGATTTGGTTTTAACCGAGGCAGATTGAATTTACTTTTGTGCTCGTATTGTTTTAATGCAAAAATGAACTTCTGTGTCTCAGAATAATAGCCTAACACATGCAACATAGATTCATATTTGTTGTTTAAGTGCAGTGTTTTTCAAAAATGGGTCGCCAGGATGATTTAAGGAAAACGTATTTAACCAAGACTCAGGAAAGAAGCTACTAAATAATATAAACGAGAGAACGAAAGTAACCTCAGGTCAAAATCAAATGTGTATTTGTGTTTGCGCTCTGTTTTTGCAGCGTTGTACATTGTAGCAAATCAGAGACATGTCTGTTGATTTCTGTAACGCAATGGCCAATCAGAGGAGCTTTAGAGAGTCAGAATCCACTCACCGCTCAGAGCGCGAGGGTTCTGTTCAGAGTTCTGGAAGCTCGCGACGCGAATCCTCTGATTATAATGAGCAAAGTGTAGGTGATGTAAATAAGAGATTAATTGTGCTGTGTTGACATATTCATTGATTATAGTGGAATTAGAGACCGCGATAAACTGAAATGAGTGACAGCTTTTTAAGGCAGCGCACTGCGCTTTCTTTGCTGTATCCTATCCCCCATTCCGCATTTGAATAAAGTTTCGTTTTTCATGCTGCTACTTAAGAGGACCAATGTGGCGTACTTGCAACAAATTTTCGAAAGTGACATCCGCATATTCTCTCGAAATCGCAATGACATTGTGATAATCATATATGGACTGGACAAAATATGATATGTCAGAATAGACGTGCATGAAGGCAAGCACACTCACTAATTTCAGAAGCACCGACAGTGATTTGATTTTGGAACAGAGCTTTCTTTCTTTCTTTCTTTCTTTCTTTCTTTCTATATATATATATATATATATATATATATATATATATATATATATGTGTGTGTGTGTGTGTGTGTGTGTGTGTGTGTGGGTCGCGTCAGTTTAAAAAGAAAAAAAAATAGGGTCACACTGAAAAAAGTTTGAAAACCACTGGTTTAGTGTCACAGGTGTGTTTTCTCAGGACCTAATTTCAGTGATACCTGTTAGGTATTAGGGATATTTATGTGTAGTTTAGCATCTTTAAAGAGCCCATGAGACCCTGTGTATTTAAATAGAGTCTGTGTTTTGTATTTGCAGCGCTGACTACGATGGCATCTAAACTAAAAGAAAATGTTCTTGAAGACCAAACAAAAATGAATAATCAGTCCACAGAGTCGTGGTAAGTCTTGTTGTGCACTGTCCTGTCTAGTCTTTTTGTATAATAATAATAATAATAATAATGTTTTATTTATAGTGCCTTTCACAAACACATGTTACATAATATAAAGAATTTACAAATAATACACTCAAGGAACGGGCGGTCAGGCGTTGATCATTACGAGACAGTATACAAATTAAGTCAAGGTGTGACAGTGAATGGAGACAATCAGTTAGCAAAACATATTGTGAATGCTTTTTTAGTTCAGTCTTAAGGTCTTAAAGGAGACAGCACAGAGGTTTTGTGGCAACTCCTTCCAAAGCTTAGGAGCTGAAATACTGAACGCTGTACCCCCAAAAGGTATTTCAGGCAAATTCTCATAACTCTCTGTAAGCTGATGATACACAGGGCAACATTTTGAGCAATGTTGCCATCAACAGGCAACCAAGTGAGACACAGGGCCCACGACTGATCTAAAATATCCAGGTAGAAATTTGTTACCCATTCTCAATGTGAAAGTGCCCAAGCAACATTGTTAAAAAATGTTGCCCGGCAAAATTGCTCAAAAAGTTGCCCCATGTATCATCTGAAATCCATGCATCACTTTAGAAACTATTACAAGTATTTTGAACTGAAGGCGATATGAGCAGCAGCATTTTGAACTAGTTGCAAAAGATTAAGGGCTTTAATGGAAGGAAGAGGAAAAACAGAATTGGGAATTATATAGATTAGAAAAAGAAGTGGGCCAAGAACAGATCTCTGAGGTACACCACAGGAAACGGTAACAGTGCAAGATTTGTGTTTGTTGGTGCTTATAAATTGTTGCCTGTCTGAAAAATATGAAGTTAAACACTTAAAAACTGTACTAGTGATACCAATAGCACATAGTCGAGATAGAAGTACTGATTGGCAAACAGTATCAAAAGCTGCACTCGGATCCACCAGGAGGCTGAGGACACCAGAGTCAGAAGAAAGAAGGAGGTCATTGACTACTCTTAAAAGAGCAGTCTCTGTACTGTGGAGAGGATGAAAACCAGACTAAAATGGTTCATGCATATTGTGTTTGTCCAAATGAGACTGTAATTGTATGGTGACCATTTTCTAACATTTTAGAAAGAAAGGAAAGGTTGGAAATGGGTCTAAAGTTACTCAGGACTATGTTATCAAGACTAAGGGTGTATTCACACCTGTCTTGTTTGGTTCGATTGAAACAAACTCAAGTTCGTTTCCCCTCTCGGTGCGGATCTTTTAGGGCAGGTGTGAATACCGCAATCACACTCGAGTGCGCACCAAACAACCGCACCAAGACCCAGCTGAAAAGGTGGTCTCGGTCAGCTTCCAAACGAACTCTGGTACGGTCCGTTTAAGGTGTGAATATGGACCGGCCTCGATCCGACCCAATTGCAAAAAGCACGCTCAGAAACACACAGCTCGCGCATATAGTGCTGTTGTTTGCATTTCAATCACTTAAATCACTTGTTTTTAAACCGCAATGCTTAAAAACGTGTGCAAATTATGAGTTTTCGTAACCATAGCGACCACAGCCACATGACATGAGCACACTAAATAGGCTAAAGCTTGCCACAAAGCCCCAGCAAAAGTTACAATGAATTTGTCTGGGGGAAATAGTAAGGAGATATTTGAATTATTTATTAATAAACTAGTTTTTTGTCAGTGTCACAAAGATGAAGTTAAAAATCCTGACTCGCCATCATTTGGACGCTTCATTAGAAAGAAATGCATCTTTACGGATTATAATGAAAAAGTTTTTGTTTTGGATATGAATTATTTCATTTTGTAGTAATTCAAAGCTTTCTATAAACATATTAATCATGTCTGTAAGGAAAATATTCACCGAGTTTCGGTCCTGAAGCGCTCCTGTTCAAGACTGGGACGGCAAGTGCATCGTATTAGTTTTCTTTATTTTAGAAAAGCACTACGTTTTCTTGATATTGTGAGTGCACACAAATAAAAATAGACCTTTACAGTTCAGGAACGATGTATTATTCTTACCTTTATGAGCAACAATTATGGCATATTTAATTTTGTTTCCACAAAATTTTGTTTCCGCAAAGTTATCTAGGTTCAATGTTTAAACTAACATTTTGATATGCTTTATGCATTTTATATCTATAGATTTTATAAGTTCACAAGTTTCTTCATATTGTGTTAGTATCTCATAACAGCAAATTAAAGAATAAAAATTGCACTACGAAAGATCTCCATGATTAGCCTGTTTTTGCACTTCCTGTTCTCCCTGCTTGAGAATTTCTGTCCAATGAATGGATGACCTTGGCACACGTGTGGTTTTGTTTACAATTTCTGGTTCACTTGCAAAAAGGGCAGTGTGAAAGCGAACCGGACCAAAGCAAGTGAACTAGCGGACTTTCCTGGTGTGAATACACCCTAAGTTTTTTTTTTTAGCACTGGGGTTATAGCAGCTATTTTTAGTCAAGATGGTAAATAAACTGTAGCAAGGGATCTGTTTATCATGTGGGTGATCAGAAAGAGCTTGATCCGAAGATAAAGCTCTTTCTGATCACCCACATGAGAAACTGGTAGAATGAGATATATGAGTATAGGTAGAATAATGTATTCAGTATGATATATTGTAATTTTGTATACAATTATATAAATGAAAAACTTCAAATAATGAATAAAACACAAATATAACAAATACATTCAATTATAAATTAAAATGCTCCATCGGGACAAGACCACGGGAATCAGATAAGCCCTTTACAAGATCTGACATGGCTGCGGTTGGAATTGAACTGCAGGTTTCGTCTGGTCAGAGGAGAACTGACCTCCGACTGAGCCTGGTTTCTCCCAAGGTTTTTTTTCTCCATTCTGTCTCAGAGGGAGTTTTGGTTCCTTGCCGCTGTCGCCGCTGGCTTGCTCAGTTGGGGACACTTAATTTCTAGCGATTATCGCCGATTTGATTGCACAGATACTATTTAAACCAAACTGAGCTAGACAATGACATCTCTGAATTCAATAATGAAATGCCTTTAACTGAAAATTGAGAAAATTGAGTGTTTAATCTTATCATTATACATTACTGACACTCTGTCCTCCAAATTGATACTATTAAGTGCTTTGACACAATCTGTATTGTTAAAAGCGCTATAAAAATAAAGATGACTTGACTTGACAATCTCACTGAACACATTTCTGACATATTTCCAGTTCTTTACTTGCTGATGAAGAAACTTCTAAAGAGGGGATACAAACTTTGAAGTCTTTACTGCAAGAAAGCTTAAAAAAGCGATATGAAGACACTCTAAAGGCTCCAAATGACATACCACTGAAGATGTATGTGTCAAACAAGACACATTTGGATGGCCAGATGGTCCATGAGATGCGTGAGCTGGAAAGACCCTACAATGAGGACATTAAAGATGAAAATATGATTAAATATGATGATCTCCTGAAGCCTCCTTGTTCTATGGATGAGCGTATCCGCACCATTATGATGAGAGGAATATCTGGATCTGGAAAGTCAACAGCTGTGAGGAAGTTTGTTTTAGATTGGGCACACGGCAGAACACACCAGCACATTGATTTTGTGTTCCCTCTTCATCTTTGTGAGCTGAACATACTACATGACAAGAAATTCAGCCTGATGCAGCTCTTAGATTTGCTCTTTCCAATATTACTGAAGCAAGAGACCTGTAAACGGTCTCAGATTTTGTTCATTTGGGATGGACTTGGTGAATTTAGATTTCCTCATAATTTTAAGCGCAGCAAGACATGCACTGACCCAATGACACCGGTCTCTGTAGGCTGCATGTTGGTGAATCTTCTCAAAGGGAACCTTCTTCCTTCTGCCCAGATCTTGGTCACTTCAAGGCTAAAATATGCAGGTCTAATTCCTCCAGAACATATACAGAAGGTGGTTGAACTTCATGGGTTTGATGACTTACAGTGGGAAGAACATATCAGAAGTGAAGTGTGTGACCAATCCATTGCAGTGAGAGCGACTGTTCACGTGAAGTCATCCAGAACCCTGTACATCATGCGCTCCTTGCCATTCTTCTGTCAGATGGCTTCCACTGTTTTGGAAGAGCTTTTCAGTAACAGTTGCAGCACAGATCCTCCTCTCACCCTGACAGAGATGTTCACACATTTTCTCCTGATTCAAATGAAGAGACAAGTGGAAACGTCTGCTAAATCAAGCACTGAGGCGATCCTCAAGTTGGGTCAGCTGGCTTGGCACATGCTGGAAAAGGACACGTTGATCTTTATGGAGAAGGACCAGAGAGAAACCAATACTGATCCTCTTCTTCCTGTCAAACTCTCTGAAGACTGGCCCATGTTTTTTAAAAAGCAGAACCTGATGGGTTTAGGGAAAATGTACCGCTTCACGCATCCCAGCGTCCAAGAGTTCCTGGCAGCATTGTATGTTGCTGTGCATTATGAACCGAGCAAGGGAAATGTAATGTCTTTTACACTTGCAGAAAAAGCACAAAAGTTGCTCAGTCCTACAGAAGTACCAATTGATATGCACAGAAGAGCAGTGGACAGAGCATTAAGGAGCAAAACTGGCCAACTAGACATATTTCTCCTCTTTCTCTTGGGCATCTCTGCAGGTCCAAGCAACAAGCTCCTGTCCTGCTTTTTCCAAAATACATCTCTTCATGTAAGGACAGAGGATGTAGTCAAAAATATTTTACAGAAAGTCAAGGCAAAGCCATTATTTGAGATTTCAGTTAATCTCTCTCGTTGTTTGGAGGAGCTTGACGTAGCCCTGCCTGTGGTTCAGAATCAAGGCCGGGTTGAATTTCAAATAGATGAGGATGTGCACATCACTCCTTCAGAGTGGTCAAATATAGCAACTACTCTGCTGACCTCTGAGGATTCATCACTGATATTCGATGTCAGGAAATATGCTAATGTAGATGAAGCCATTATGAGACTGCTGCCTGTCATCAAGATCTCCAGAGTCCTCAGGTAAGCACAGGGAGATATATGCAGTTGTGTGTGTGTGTGTGTGTCTGTGTGTGTGTGTGTGTGTGTGTATGCATATATATATATATATATATATATATATATACACACACACACACACACACACACATGCATGCATGCATACATACATACATACACCCACACACACATATATATATGGACTGTGATTTAATCATGATTAATCACAAATTTAAAGTACTAGAATTTACCTGTAAATGTGTTGATAAAGAAATGTATGACAAACTAGTTTAAGGAAACAGAACCTTTCACACTTCCACCAGCTGTGAGACATAATCCTTATTATTCTTTTATCATTATTCTTTTGTTTTTATTCAGCTATTATCAGCCTTTATTCTGGCAATAAAACGTTTACCAAGCCACATCACTTCAATCCCAGTATACATTTACCCAACTATTATCAAAAGTATTTCTAAATAAATACAACAAAACATTTATTGTGACCTTATGTGAAGTATTATGACAAAATGCATTATGAAGAAGAATTGGACCTGTTCTGCAGGTGCATTAGAGCTAATATTAGCATTATGCTTCATAAGACAATTTATGAGATTAATAGTACACTTTTACTCAGAACTCACTTCAAACCACCATCGAGTGTTTGTAATAACTTCCTTTTGCGTTCACATGTGGACTTTGATCGTTTACTGTTGTTAAAATATGTGATTTATAGCCTTTTATATCTTTGCAAAAATTAGCATTTCAGATGTACACATTCATCTAAAAAAAAATCACATACTGACCATATCCTATCGTAATCGTGTGTTTATTATTTTATATAATCTATAGTGGCTGTTGTCATGTTTATTTCTGCTGTGTAAAAGCCTTAACATGTGCTCTGCTGAAACTCACGTTGTTTGTGATGTTAACTGCCTCTCTGTTCTTAAGTGGCCAAGGATACATTTCAAGTATAATACACATTAGTAAAAGGATCTTTTTTCATTTTTATTTGTCTATATACACTTTGGGCGGCCGTGGTACATTAAAATGTAGGCCAAAAAAACGCAACCCACGGCTCTGTAATTTTTCCCGCGACTGTATTTTCAAAATAGCCCACTTGTGCCATTACCCTGGCAACACTGGTGCTGTACCCTCATCACTCAATGATAGATAACCTTTCATGCTGCGATGACGGGAAGAAGTTGGGGTCAAACCTTATCAAGCAATTAATTTTGCGTTAAAAAAATATTAACACGTTAAATTTTTTTGATTAATCACATGCGTTAACACGTTAACGTTGACACCCCTAATATATATATATAAAAAACAAAACTACTTTTGTGCTTTAATTAGCACAAAAACAAATGTAAAATTTGTGTAAATGTGCAGGGTGGATCAAAAAGTGAAACAAATATTTGGTAAAGATTCAGTTAATATTTGTTTTCCTCAGAAATGTTAGCACGAAAAGAAATGAATAAATCTTTGAAAAATGTTCATAATGATGTATAAAGCCTCCAGTCATATCATTAGCCTAATTATAGTCATTGTATTTATACTCTGCACCTTCTTTCATGAAATAAATTAACACATTTCTATAATGCCATTAGTAGCTGAAAACCACTACTATGTGTAACTTCTAGATGACTGTCATATCAGCCAGTGCAACATAAACAAACAAAAAATACTGAATAATTGTATTACTGAGTGTAATTTTGACTAATGAAAATTCAGGATGTTCAGTGAATGCACTAAATAACACGAGACATCAGTCATATTTAGCAATTTACCTTGCACTTCACGTCATTTAACCTATAAATGATCTTTCTTTCTACCTAAGATTGGATGGGGTCACAAATCTGAGCTGGGCACTGATCGCCTCAACTCTGAGATCACCAGCCAATCGTATCAGAGAGATTGACATTGAGAAAAACTCCCTCATTTATATAAAATTTGACCTGTTATCCATCGGTATGAGAAGCCCTAATTGCAAAGTGGAGATACTCAGGTGAGTTCATACAACAGCAGATGAAACATGAACAAATTGTGTGATAAATATAAAAAATAAAAACTCATATACAGGTATTCTTTACTTTCATTACTTGAATTATAAGGGCATTCTAATTGCATTCTAATAGGCTTCATCATGCAGTGAATGCTTTTCAACTCTCAAGATGTGTTTTTGTTTTTTTGCAAAATCACTGACATACTTGATAATGTCAGCTTTCAGTATTGTCTGTTCAGTTAAGAAAATACCATACCTTCTGTTGTCTTCTTTTTAAAGAACATCAATAGCACTTGAACAATTTTGCGCAAAAAATCATGACAACTTGCTTAAGCTTATGCGCAGCTTTTCCCTCAATAAACTCCTAATTTGCTGTTTATTGATAGCTTGTTGTTGTCGTTGTCGTTGTTGTTGGAGTAGTGATGTTTAGGTATGGGGTCTTTATATAAGGATGGTCAACCAGCTATTTTCAAAGGCTTGATTGTGTTTATGGGGTGCACTGTAACATACTCATGCTTCGTTTTAAAAAAATCACATTATTTTTCACATATTTTACCTTTATTTTACACCGCATTTCCGTTCTCCTAAAATGGTCTATTGAGTTCCTGATTCTATGAAGCGCCTCCTTCACAAATACGCAATGGGCTCAGATTGGTTAACTGGCACAGTGCGTTGTGATTCACTAACCACCTAGTACACATTGACTACGTTTACATGGACATCAGTAATCTAATTATTTACCTTATTCTGAATAAGACAATATTATGATTAAGGTGTTTATATGAGTTGCTTTTAGAATAATCCTTTCATGTTCCCGTTTTACATGTTATAGTACAAAGATCGATTAATGGCATGCGTCATTACGTCACCACGCAACGCCATCTGACGTCTCCTCCAGAATTTCATGTATAAACATAGTTCGTCTTCGTTATGATGCCATATACAGTTTTGGGTGTTTCATTTTTAATTTTATGAACGCTTCAAGTGCAGTTAATTATTTGTACGTGCGTACAGACGACGGCGGTGTTGAAGCTCTTTTATTTGCCGTCAAACGGTTGACCGCTGCCGTGTGTGTGTCCTGTCGCAAAATGCGGCGAAAAGTCCTACACAACATAATAGTTTGATTAAGGTGTTTACATGTCTGTACTGCCCTTCAATAATGCGAATAAAATAGGAATACTCCACATGTCTTAATTCGATTTGTGTTTACTTCGATTATGACTTTAGCCGGATTAAGGTCATCAAAAATCTCTGTTTACATGGTAGACTCTTAATCAGAGTATTGTCTTAATCATATTAAAATCGGAGTATTGATGTCCATGTAAACGTACTGTCCGGAAACATCACACCCCTTACCATTACTGGTAGTTGCATGTGTTGCGGTGTATTGTAAACAATAACGTCAATATTGCCTTGTCAATTTGAGCCCAAATCAGACCCAAATCTTTATACACACACACTAAATATCCATGCTTTTCATATAATCATTGTAACAAATGATACTACAGTCCTCGAAGGGATTATTTCATTACAGACTGCAGATCTAAAGTGATCACTACTGACCAGAACTATGAGCCCATTATGAAGACTAACCATGGCTTTACTACAGTGGCCAAATCAAACACAGAACCATATTTAGCGTGCCTGTAGCTAAACGAGCATGTGGGTAAATGTTATATAAATAGTCTAATCAAAGAAGAGTTTACGTAAACGCCAACAAAAACCATTCACCAAACATCAACATTCAAAGTTCGCTGGTGGGATTAAAAAGAACTTTGTAGGTGTTTGATGGATAAGTATGAATTAGTATTTAGCTAACTGGCTAGCAGAGCTAAACAGCGTTGCCCTTTGTTTAGATCCTTACTACAACATACAATTATTGAAACTATTAAAGGTGACCTATTATGCCCCTTTTTACAAGATGTAATATAACCCTCGGGTGTCCCCAGAATGTGTCTATGAAGTTTCAGCTCAAAATACAGATCATTTATTACATCATTTTGAAAATGCCTAGTTTGAGTGGAAACAGAAACACGTTGTTTTCATGCAATGCATATCTCTTTAAATACAAATAAGCTGCTGCTCCCTCCTCCTTTTCCAGAATAGGGCTGTTCTTTTTTAGCTCATACCTCAGATACTCTGCTAAAAAACATGTTTGATTTTGATTATCATGTCTATGGTGCTGAAATCATGCGTTTTCAAGCCGTATCAGTTGAATCTTCTGATACGATTTTCTGAGTGCACACATCCGAAGCAAACACACAGAATCTGTATCTGTATCTGTCACATGGCATGCGAGTACTAAACTCTCTTCCATGTCTTATTGCATAAGTTTATGTTAAAAACCATACATAAGTTACAAAAACAGTCGGTTATGTCTATGAAACTGGAAAAGAAATTGCATGTTTATATCAGATCTGTGTGACAGCAGCATAATTTACAGTAAATAAATAAATAAATCCGCTGCTCTATTGTCTCCTGTGGCTGGGACGCTAAATAGTGTTCTTTGCTTGTCTGTGTAGCCAAAGACAGAACAGTTAGCATGCTTTCATCAAACTGTTTGCCATGATGTTAGAACTGATACACCACTGTCGCTTGCAAAAACAGAATGGTAGCGCCGTGGGTGGAAATCATAGACTATAAAAAAGATGGACAAAGCATCTCCACTTCCTTCCACTATAGAAACGTGAAGCCAAAACATCTCAGTAGTCATCTTGGGAAAATGACGTCATTTGGAGCCAGAGTCTGCACAGTATTGATTTATTTGGAGCCCGAGTCTGCGCAGTAGTGGTTGTGAGGTTGAGCCGCGGTATCAAGTCCCAGCCAAACTCCTGCAGACCCAATAGCAAGATCACAATCATGACGCCACACCCAGTTTTTATAGCATGAAATAAGTAAATCAAACCTTAAAACCTCAGAAAAAAATTATTTAAAGGGGTTATTGATTTCACTTTTTTAACATTAGTTAATGTGTAATGTTGCTGTTTGAGCATAAACAATATCTGCAAAGTTACGACGCTGAAAGTTCAATGCAAAAGGAGATATTGTTTTTGAAAATTATTGCAGTTTAATGTCTACAAAAACGGCTCATAGGGACTACATCGAGCTACTTCCCAGGTTTGTGACATCACAAACCCAGAAATTTACAGAAACCCCGCCCCCGGGAGCATGCAACAAAAGGGGCGTGGCCATGTTGTGCTGCTTTAGAGAAGAGGAGTTGTTGCCATGCCGTCAAAACTAGGGGTGCACAAAAAGTCTATTCATATATGAATAGCAATTCTGTCTTCTAATGGATTCATAAGTTTCAAAATCAGTGTTCTAAAGCAGCAGTTCTAAATCCTATTCCTTGCTTCCCCCTGCTCTGCACAAACTCTGCTCTGCATCTCTCTCTCTTTCTCTCTTTCTTTCTCTCTCTCTCTCTCTCTCTCTCTCTCTCATTCAGATCATCAGCTCGTCAGCTCCTGACATGAACACATGAACTGTGTTCCAATAATACACTTTATGTGTACAGACAGACAGATAACACCGTATCTAAAAGAATGAGACAACAACAAACAAAGAAACATACCATTCTGAAACGTCCTGTAGGAGCCGTGTTTGCACAGGTTCTGCGCGATCCTCTTCACTAATATTCTCTGCGTCTCAATCGGGCTCAAACTGATAAGCAATATTGGAGAGGGTGGGGTTATGTGCCGATTAAGGGGTGGTAATATTATCATAAGATCCCCTTACTATGTCATGGGGGAGCGAAATCTCATTCACGTGCTTGCAGAGAAATACTTGCCAAAACAAAGTTACTGGATTGTCCTTCTTCACATTTTCTGGATTGATAGATGCACCAGGAACCTGAAAAGATTTTAACACAAAAGTCAGATTTTCATGATATGCGCCTTTAATGGAAAACACTAGGGCTGCTCCCTAATAGACTAACTGTTAGTCGACGAGAAGAGGCTTGGTTGACAAATTTTATTCATCAACCTCAAATTTGGCTTTTCATCTGAGAGATGTATGTAGTAGCAGCTTTACATGGCCGCTTTACATGTTAACCTAGAAAAATGTGTGCTATTCAAGTGTCTGTGCGGAAACTGAACAGTAGGTCACTGCACTTGCTCTTAAAGTAATACACCTTTAGAATCTGTAAAGACTATACGTCGTTTATTTGTGTGCACTCAGAATAAGAATGAAACGTTGTGCTTTTGTAAAATAAAGCAAACAGGATGCGCTTTCTGCCGCCTCGTCTCGGTCTCTGTGAACTTCAGCGCAAAACTCTGTGTACAGCTTACTTTCCTTACAGACATGAAAATATATCTATAGAGAGTGAAATGTCTTCTTTTAAATGAACCAATTAAAATAGAAAACAAATATTCTCAGATTATGTAATCCATATGAAACATGCATACAGGCGCATCACTGCTGCAGAGATGACGGGTGTCGCCGACTTCATCTTCAACTTCATCTTCATTTGAAAACAAGGAAAGCACTAGTTTATCAATAAATTATTAAAACGTTAATGCAGTCTCCTTGCTGTTTTTCCCTGACACATTCATAATTATCATATCTGCCGGTGTGTTGTGGAAAGCTTTTTTTTTTGCATACGCTTGAGCGCTTATTAGGCTCAAGCAATTAAAGGTTCATTATTAAGCAATTAAAGGCTCATTATTATGATTTATATTATGGTTTATTAATAAACGTGTGACTAATAGTCGCCTAATGCTTAAAATGAATGACTACTAGTCGACCACAAAAATCTTTTGTCAAGGACAGCCCTAGAAAACACATCAACAAAGAATAAAACATACAGGTTACAGGTTCTGGCCCATAAACAACAGCTTCTGCTTTTAAAGTGGGAACTGCTCTATCTTTCAGGACGAGCTTTTGGGTGAATCCGGTGTTCTAGCAAATAATGCTACCAACACTGTATTTTTAATATTGTAAGGTTACATTTAGGGTTGGGGTAGGTGTAGGTGTAGGCATTAAGGTGTAAGCCTTAAACCACATTAATATCAAGCTGGAAGCACAATTTTATAGGTAGCTAGGTCGAGAGGAAGCTGTCTTCCGTAAAATGTGCAGCACAGAAAGCTATATTGGGATTTCAATTTTCAGGAAGCGAGTTAAACGTAAATTTTAACCATAGTTCCCCAAGTCCAGCACCCTTAGGAATGCCGAACAAAGAGGTGAAACAATCGGGTGAAAAAAACAGCGTTTCGATGCCATTGCGACAACACTCTACTACAACAACACTTCCTCTTCTCTAAAGCAGCCCAACATGGCCCCACCCCCTCTGTTGTGTGTTCCTGAGTGCAGGGTTTATGTCAATTTCAGGGTTGGTGATGTCACAAACCCAGGAAGTAGCTCATTGTAGTCCCTACCAACTGTTTGTTGTTGGCCTTAAAAAGCATATTTTATTAAAGACAATATTTCCCTTTGACTTGAACTTTGAGTGTTGTAACTTTTCAGATGTTGTTTATGTTTAAAACAGCAACATTACACACTTAACTAAAATTAAAAAGGTGAAATCATAATCAATGACCCCTTTAAGTAGAATATGGCAATTTTATTTATTTATTTGGATCCCCATTAGCTATGCCCTAAAGCATTGCAAGTCTTTCTGGGGTCCACACAACAATATGTGCTTTATAAGGAATATATTGCCAATATGCTAGTAATATGCATGCTAATGAGCAACTAGTTAACAGTAAATAGTGTTCCCTAATCTAACATGTTACTGAATGTTTTCTATTGTGTCCTTTGCAACAATCCTGAGAATGGATCATTATGAATAACAGTCAGAACGCATTTTATAACACAATGCACACAAATGCAAAATAGTTCAAATTTGTAACTGAATTGGCGTTAGTTGCTAAGCTAATGATACATTGCTTAATATAAATATTTGTTTGTCCCTTACTGAAAACAGCAAAGCGGATCTTCACACCAAGGCGGTCTTTAAATCCATTGGACATTATAGGAAAATATTTGTATCTCATTTCAGATAATTCCTGTTAGAATCATATCCAGTTGGTATTTCACATACATTCATCTCTTAAATGCTTAAAATAGATTACCTGAATCATCTTTCTTTGCAATATTCTCTTTAGGACACCATATTGCAGTTATCATAAAGATGCTTTGCTCTATGGGATTTTATTGAACCCGACACATTTGAGAGAGCTGAAGCTGCTGAGTTCATTCCGCATGAGTGACGGGGCAGTGGAGAGCATCTCTCAAATCTTAATGAACCCGGATTGTCATCTCGAAAAACTCACGTTAGTAAAAAAATTTACTTCATTTTTATTAGTGATCATTATTTATTGGAACGAACCACTAAATCTAAGTATTAAACTTCTGCTCCATTTGTGTTAGAAACATGATTCAAACAGACTTACCTTGGTGCATGATAGTATTAATGTAATTGCATTCATTAATATTGTTTTGTGCTCCCCAGTTTACTAGAAATGGAAACCTTAGAGAGTTGTAAGATCTTGGCCACAGCTCTCTGTAGCAGTTCTTGTCGTCTGCGAGAGCTGGACTTTGGCAGATGCTGTCAGGGATCTGAAGATCAGGCTTTACAGCTTCTGTCGGAGGCGTTCAGACACCCGAACTTCAAAATAACAGTTCTGAGGTAAATAATAGCAAACCTAGTTTTTGCAACACATATTGATTTCTGAAGTGTGTAATTTCAGCAGGATGAGGTGCTCAAACAGCTTTTTTGATAATTGTTGCAAATGAACTATTTTTATATTTACCGCTGTCCCTGCATAATAAACTGGGATAATATCTAAAGAATTACACACTTTAACTCTAATAGTAATGATATACTAAGAATATTTACATCTTAAGATTGCAAATGACAGGATTTCTTTTTAAGTTTTCCAAAATTACACCACTAAGATACTTACTGTCACTTAAAGGTCCCATGACATGCTGCTTTTTGGATGCTTTCATATAGGCCTAAGTGGTCCCTAGTACTGTATCTGAAGTCTCTTTCTCGAAATTCACCCTTAGTGCAGAATTTCAGCCACTACAAGCCAGTCCCACAATGAGCTTGCTTTAGAACATGCCATTCTGTGTCTGTAGCTTTAAATGCTAATGAGGAGGAGAGAGGCGGGGCAAGGTGGAGGGTGGGTGTGTGGCCTTAACCAGCTTTTCAAAATCGAAACAGTGCGGGTGTTTTTAGATCACTGTATTTCTGAAGGAAACCGACTGTTTTCAGAAAATTTGGGATGTCATTTTCATTTCATTTTGCATGCAATGTCTGATAAAGCAGCATTTGTGAGCAGAGCTCTGCTTTGTGTACAGCGTTACCACGGAAACCACTATCTCTGCGCTCTAAAGGCGCCTCCCGCTGGCAGAGAATGAATTTGCATATAAGCCGCCACAAATAGAATCCAAGTCTGTGGGAAACACTTTACACATACTTCGGTGTTCATTTGTACATCTAAACACTGAGCAACTGCCATGCTTCACTTGTTTGCAAGCCGTGATGTCTCTCAGGAAAAAAAAAATATTGCGCTTGCCTCCCACGGTAGTAGCTCATCTTCTCATGGGCGGGCTAAGCTGAGAAAGGGGAGGTAACCTTTCCCCGTATGATGACATAAAGGGAAGATTCCAGATTGGGCCATCTGAGCTTTCATTTTCTCAAAGGAGAAGCAGGATACCCAGGGCTCGGTTCACACCTATCGCCATTTCTAGCCACTGGGGGACCATAGGTAGGCTAGGGGAACTCATATTAATGTTAAAAAACCTCATAAAGTGAAATTTTCATGCCATGGGACCTTTAAGAATTGAAACACATTTTCCTGCACTGTAAATGTTTAGTACACAGTAATCTTATTCAGATTAACCTTTTACCAGCACACCAGTTAGATAAACTGGTATCTGCAGAGTTTAAGAGGTCATGAACTGTATTTTATTTTTTTTATAATGTTCTCTGAAGTACACCTATTATGCTTGAAAGATTTTTGACTTGATTTTAAGTTTTTGAACATCTTTGCAGAACAGTCTATTTTTATAGGCGGGACGCCTTTCAAGACTCAGATGTACACAGCCACTGCTATGATTGGCTAACATTTTCACATTTAAAACAGTATGTATTAAATGATAAACAGTATGTATTAAATGATCTGGAACAGACAATGCAATAGTTGTAAAAACACATTTACTCACACTTATGTGAGTAATGACTCAGCACTGCAGCATCTTTTATGTTGATGGAGTAATCTTGTGTTTGCATTTCTATAGCATCTTGTGAGTCAGTGGGTGGGGCTAAAGAGGCAATAATGTAGAAGTAGGCATTGATTTTCTTCTGCAGAGGAGGTCTTTCATCGCACTATATCCTCATGATGTGGCAAAATCCAAAACAAGCCATTTTTAGCTTGGTTTTAATAAAAGCTGTTTTTGAAGTAACAAAGTTTTGAAATCTGAAATTTACAGGAAGTTTTAAATAGTACGTTGACCTATTACATGTAAAAAGATCAAGGAAAATTTAATTTCTCAGTTCATGACCCCTTAAATGTGCTTTGTGCTCACACTTAAACACGAATGATATAAAATCTACAGAGAAAAGTTTACATTAACTCTCCTAACTCTCTTTGCAGGTTGGAATGCTATTCTGTAGAGCAGGAAACATTATCAGCATTATTCTCTGCTCTTCAAAAGAATCCTTCACACCTGAGAGAGCTTGAACTAAGATTACAGACACTACAGACTCTTGAACTTCAGAAACTTTTCTCTTTGCTGGCGGATCCTTGCTTCAAACTAGAGACACTGCGGATATTTCACCCACGGTAAGATAAGTAATCCAGAAAAAAAAAAAGTACAACAAACAGTCTCAGGTTACGTAAGTAACCATGGCTCCCTTAAATGAATGAAATGCTGCCTCGGAACGCTTTGGGAACACCTCTGCGTGACCATGTTCTGAAGCACATGTGGAATCAATCCAATGGAGAAGCAAAACATTACAAGCAGGGTGGCGTGAGCAATCAGGAAGCTTAAAAGTGCGTGTTAGCATGTTATAGAACAAAGTAAGCGCCTACAGGGATGCAGGGAGTATGGCAGAGAGACACAGCATCTTGTTCCCTTTAGGGAACCATGGTTACATACCTGAGGTGTTCCCCGTCAGGGAACTCGAGCTGCATCGGAACACTTTGGGAACGAGAATGCCCATTGCACAGTACTAACAAGTCCTTGTCTAGTGTTTGTTAGGTGAGCACATCGAAGAGAAGAGAGGACTTGGGATCCTGAGGTAGAAGCCAGGTCCAGGTTATAAAAATGAACAGATCTATTTGGAGAGGACCACAGTACAAATTTCCTGCAAGGAAGCACCCAAAAATAAGGCCTTGGAGGTCGCCATACTCCGGGTCGAGTGGGCTCTGACCCCCATAGGTGACAGGAGGCCAGAGGACAATGAGATGGTCTCAACCACCCACCTTCTCAGGCTTTGCTTGGTCAACGGGGAGACCTTCTTAGGTTGACCAAAGCAGACAAACAACTGATCTGCTTTGCGCCACAGGGCACCTCTGTGGATATAAGCATCCAATGCTCAAACTTGACAGAGCAGATTTAGCTTCTCCTGGCTAGCATCCTGGAAAGGAGGAGGACAGAAGGCCTGCAGCACTATGGGCCTTGGTGTGTTAGTGGGCACTTTAAGGCCATACCCAGGTCTAGGGTGGAGGAAGGCTCTGACCATGCCAGGGCAAATTCCAGGCATGAAGGCGAGACTGAAAGTGCCTGAATGTCTCCTATTCTCTTAAGAGAGGTAATAGCAAGGAGAAAAAGGTCAGGAACTTATCTGGCACTTCTTCAATAGGTCCAAAGGGGGCATTGCACAGGCCCTCCAGCACCACCGCCATGTCCCAAGTTGGTATTTTAGAGTGCTGTGCAGGACTCAGTCTTAGAGTGCCACAGAGGAAAAAAGTAATGTGTTTATTGGCAGTTGATTGCGTGGTCTGCTTCCATTGTGTGCGTGTGTGTGTGTGTGTGTGTGTGTGTGTGTGTGTGTGTGTGTGTGTGTGACATTTAAGGTGATTTACCAAGGTTTGTGGTAAACACTTTAGTAGCCTTTGAACCATTATTTACCCCCCCCCCCCCCCCCTTTCAAAAAAAGCATGTCTTAACCCATTTTGTGCCTGTGTTGTTGGTAGATTACACAGCCCTGATGATAATAAGCTCTCCTCTGGCCCTTTGCTCAGCTGTACTGCTCTTGATAGCTTGTGTCGGTCATTATGGAAATGCACCATCTGGCCCTTAGTGTGAGTATCCCTGGAATCACCATATTACATAACATATTGAAGAGATGGGAAGTGAGGTGAAAATTTCAACAGCTGAGAAAGACAGCTACCACTGTAATGTCCTCACAGGTAAATTTCATTTTTTTGTTGTTGTTTTTCTTTCCTCAGTCAATTAAAGCCTAATTCTCTTGAAACACTGGCTTCGGTTCTTGGATCTTGCAGCCTCAAATCTCTGGATCTCAGCATGTGTGGCCTGACAGATTCTTCTGTGGAGCTGCTCTCTGCTGGACTGAGCAATCCTGACTGTAAACTGGAGATACTCAGGTGAGTCTGAACATAAAAGATGAAAATAGACTAGAATAGTAAATAAAGGTGTGCTTTTGTGTTTTCATTAAAACTGTTTTACTGATCTTAAATATTTCACATATACAAGTTCATCAAGATTAGTATCACGGAACGACACAATAGAGAGGAAACATTTTTCTTTATCAAAGTGGATTGTGGGAAGGCCAACCAGTTGGAGTGATAAAGGAAATGCATTCCTGTACAAAATGTTGGTGCAGTTATCAAAAATTGGTGGTTTACTGGAAGGTGAAAAAAATGTTCAAAGTGCGTGAGAAAACAAAAATAAATAAAAACTGTTCAAAAAGAAACAATGTGCTTACTTTGGCTACACCAAAATAGCCCAAGTATGTAACATTGCTCAGTCCACAATCAGAACCAAAGACAAAATATAAAACTGACTTCCTTGCAGCTAGCAAGCCTATTTATAGGCTAATGCCCCTCCTACAGGGTATACCAACTGGGGATAAAACAAACAAAATTGTTTGTAACAAACAAATTAAATAATGTAAACATCCAGCACAACCAGACTTAAACCTTCCGAACAAGTAAAACAACAACCATTAACAGAAGA
Organism: Acrossocheilus fasciatus; assembly: GCA_036784905.1. NCBI lineage: Eukaryota > Metazoa > Chordata > Actinopteri > Cypriniformes > Cyprinidae > Acrossocheilus > Acrossocheilus fasciatus. The sequence goes on from CM071956.1 coordinate 27,941,571, forward strand.
GAGTTTAACAACAAATTAAATGGAAAACTAACTGTTCCTAACTTCTCCCCCCATTGACATCACAACAAAATGGCAGCTTCCACAGGAAGTGATGTGGTGGTTGTTTTAAAAACCAGTTTGACCTAGATTAAGGGTTTGATTGTACAGAGTGTAAATCTGGAAATTTAACTGAACAAGGTTTGTAGAAAATGTATAGAAAAATAAATATAATCATCACATGAATTGTATGTCCTGACCTTTTGTACTTTTATTTTTTATTTTTTATTTTTTTAATTGTGATTTAAGGAAAACTATAAAGAGTTGAAAACTAGAACAAAACATAACAGTAACAAACTTAGACTAAACAAAACAAAAACTCCATAACGCTTTCCTGGTGTGTACACAGGTGTTAATTTGCCGGCAATGTCCAGTACAAGTGAAATGGGTGTGTTTGTAAGGCCAGGCCAATGTCCTGTGATCAGTCTCAAGTTTGAACTTGCGTCCTATCAGGTAGTACCTTAAAGAGTCCAACGCCCATTTAATTGCTAGGCACTCCTTCTCAATTGTAGAATACGTAGATTCATGGGGAAGGATGTAGGGTTTGATACATAAATATAATTTAATTTAGCTCAAAGGGAATCATTTGTGATTTTATACGGAATTTGTACAGAATCACTGTTTCACGGCTGATTACTGAGTCGGCAGCGATTCACTGAACGAGCCGTATAACATCAATTCTGCACTGGATATTAAACTCCAAAATATAGTGAAAACACTATTAATAAGCACAGTAACAAGATCGGCAGATTAAGACATTAACTTGTAAGCACAAAACACATGATACTTCTCTTTTAAACATAAATACGACTTTATTTATATAAACCTAAGACATAAGCTAATCTAACATGAACACAAGCAGTAACACATTCATACGTTGCAGAAAGAGAGAAAGGAGGAGTTTAGAGAATGAGAAAGTGAAATCCCAAGTTTATAGCAATATGTGCTATCACATAGACCTGAACAACCATCAATCACGTAATTAACCCTCGCGTTGAGTTTCTCAATGAGGCTAAAATTTATATTAAATGTGGCAGTTCAGTTAGACCTGGAGGTACTTGCTTGCATTGCCTTTGTGTTACAGGGATTCCCTTTTGTCGTCGTCGTTGCAGGAAAAGGGGTTTCCCGAGTTGGTGATTGGCTGGAAGTTCAGTAGTCTTTGAAGTGATGTCTTGAGAAGCCAATGGTTGGGCGTTGGCTGAGGATGGTTTTGGAGTCCGTTGCTGGTTGAAGTTTGAAGCGGGTGCAGTCGGAGCTGGACTTTGCGGCAAACTTAACTTTTGAACACGAGACTCAACGGAGAGAAAAGAAACTAAAGTAAAAGAATAAAATGAGTAACGAGACTAGGTGGTTTTTCCTCTCATCGTGGTAAGTAGCAACTGGCCCGTAGGCCAGAGCATGCTCAAAGAGCACTAAAACAGCGTCAAAACGAGGTGGCGAGAAGAAGAAAAAGGCAAGAAGGAAAGATTTGATGGTGTCCTGAGTTTTTAAACTCTGCTTCTGGACACATCCCATCTGGTGTCTTGACCAATTAGATAGGCTATTATCTTAGCTAGGGTTGTTCCTTCCATCATAAAGTCACATGGTCCGAATTTTACACACTCTTGCAAAGTATACTTTTGGATGTGATTTCTATAACCAGAATATGATACATTTGACAAAGAATCAGTTGGAAGAAACGTTTCAAGCTAGAATTGTCCAGCTCATACATACCAAACACGACTAACCTTAATATCATTCAATAGTTATTATAAAAACATACATAATATGTGCTTAAAACATGATAGTCTAATATGTGGTTACATACATAATATAGTGTTATGCCTAGCAATGTCCTTTTAGGATGGTTTTATGTGCATATGAAAAAGAAAGTCTCTGTGTAGTTCTGTGGAGACCAAAAGACATGTTCTTTGGACAGAGGAATTTCAGTCTGGTTCTTTGTCTTCTATGTGTGGGGGAAAAGTCAATCTAAAGAAGCTCGTGATTTATCTTGTGGAACACATGTGATGGCCATCTCTTAGACCATTAATCTTGATTATTTGCCCCAAATTTGACGATCTCCTTCCTGCATTGTACTTATCAATAAGTGTTCTTTTGTCTTAATGTTGCGAGCTGTTCTGTGAAAGAGGCTTGTTGGTAAGGCTTGCTCCAGACTCATGGAGCCAGAGTACCATGGACAGATTTATGAGTCCTGTTGGGCTTCTCTGGAATTTCGGCTCCTCATGTTTCGATGTTCTGATCGAATCTTAGTTTTGTCTGACTCGTTCTGATCCTACAAGGAGTTTCCTGCTGATGTAGGCAATCGGTTGTAACTGCCCTTGACCTTTCTGAAGTAGCACAGCCCCAATACCATGCTCAGAGGCATGAAAGTCTTTTCAAAGTCTGGACTCAGTCCAGTTGACTTTATTTGGCTTGTCCTTTTTAGTTAAATCAGTCAGGGCAAAGGCTCGTTCAGAGAAGTTGGGGATAAAACGTCTGTACCATCCGACAAGTAGAACAGACTTGTTTCTTGGTCACTGGCTGGGCTGCATTCTTGATGGCTTCCACTTTCCCCACCTGTGGACGTATTACCCCATGTCCCAGCACATATCCTAGGTATTGTGTCTCCGTACTAGCTAGGGTGCATTTGTCTGGGCGGATGATTAGACCAGCATTCTTGATTCTTAATAGCACGTCCTTCAGATGATCCAGATGGCCCTGCCAAGTTTGACTGTAAATTACGATGTCATCTAAGTATGCTGCAGCATACTCCTCAGTCCCCCAGAGGATTTTGTCTATCATCCTTTGGAATGTAGCTGCAGCTCCATGAAGCCCAAAAGGAAGGACCCGGAACTGAAAATGCCCAAAGGGTGTCTTAAATGCAGTCAACTCCTTACTCTCTGGAGTCAGCAGGACCTGCCAGTATCCCTTGCAGGGGTCAAGTGTGGTGAGATACGTTGCTCTTCCAAGTCTCTCCACTAACTCATCCATCCTTGGCATTGGATATGGATCAGATTTGCTCACACTATTGAGGTTGCGGAAATCCAAATAGAAGCGAAGACTACCGTCCTTCTTTGGCACTAGCACAATGGGATTGCTCCATTCACTGGTTGAAGGTTCAATCACCCCGAGACTCTGCATGGTCTCCAACTTTTCCTTCATGACTGGCAGAAGTCTCTCTGGGACCTGGTATACTGGCTGACGAATGGGGTTTGGATCTTTGAGAGTGATGTGATGGTGGATCACATCTGTCCTGCCAGGCGTTTCCATAAAGAGTTGTGTTGGAAGGCACAGTAGAAGTTCCTGCCTCTTTCCATCTTCCAGATGTTCGAGGCTCAGCAAACTGTTGCCTTGACGACCAGGAAGGTATTGTTCCTCCATTTCCTCCTCTCCTTCAACGGATCTCACAAACAAGGCTGTGGCTGTTACGTCCTCAGATGTAGGGTCTGGTTGTGTGGAATGAGCATACCATTTCTTCAACATGTTGACATGGAAGATATGCAAGGGTGGGGTCCTGGATGGGATCTCGATCTCATAAGTCACAGGGCCCACTCTCCGCTTTATTTGATAGGGGCCTTGCCACTTGGCCAGCAGTTTATGCTCACTCGTTGGTAACAACAAGATGTTTTCACCTGGCTCAAATGCACGGGTTCTCGCTGTGCGGTCGTACCACTCTTTTTGATGTACTTGAGACTGCAAAAGGTTTTCTCGTGCCAGAGCTGTTGTCTTTTGCAGATGCTCCCTCATCTTAAGCACATATGAGATAATGTTTTTTCTTGCCTGGTTTATCAGTAACCTCCCAACTCTCCCTCAGTACAGAGGCCCTCACACTTGGTGAGCATACAGCAGTTCAAAAGGTGAGAATTCTGTAGTTGCCTGAGGCACCTCCCTATATGCAAACAAGAGGAATGTTAAAACGTTCAACCAGACCATCAGTCTGAGGATGGTAAGGGGTAGTTCGCACTCTCTTTATGCCCAGCAATTGATATACTTTTTGGAGGGTGTGGCTCATGAAGTTTGGGCCATGATCTGTGAGCACTTCTCGAGGTATGCCAACCTGCGAGAAAAATCGTAAGAGTACAGTGGCTATTTGCTTAACAGTGACCTCTCGTAGTGGGTAAGCTTCTGGGTACCTGGTAGCGTATTCACAGATAACCAAGATAAATCTGTTCCCTCTCTGACTCTTCTCCACAGGCCCAACTAGGTCAACTCCTATTCGCTCAAAAGGAGTGTCAACTACAGGAAGTGGTATGAGTTGGGCATAGGCAGGGGTACGCCAGTAGTGAGCTGGCATTCTGGACATGACTTACAGAACTCTTTAACTTCACTGTACATTTTTGGCCAGCAAAATATTTTGGCAATTCACATTAAGGTCTTCATAAATGCCAAGTGACCTTCCTAGGGAATAGAATGCCCAAGTTCTAATACCTCCTTCCTGTATGCCTTGGGTACAATCAACTGCAGTCTGTCTTCCATGCTCTGTCTGTAAAAAAAGACCGTTTTCCCACCACAAAAGTCTCACCAAGCAAAGACACAACACCCTTGTTTTCATCAGCCTTTTTAAAACATTCAGTTAAGGTTGAGTCCTTATGCTGAAGCTGGGCTAGATCACTGGGGACAACTCTGTCTGTTTCAGCAAGTTCAGGTTCTTCTGTCTTTTCCTCTGCCTGTCCAGATGTTTGCAACAATCCTTCAACCCACTCCCTACGTTTCTGAAGCCTTTCCTGCTCTGTAGGCCTTGACTCACTTACGCTAGCTTCGGAGCTAAAAGGCATCTCCTGCAGTATGTCAGGTTTTATCTTTTGGGGTTGTGAAGCCTGTGCTAGCTGCTTGGCTTGGGCTCTCGTGACCACACCACACCATACAGTCTCTTGCACCAAGTCAGCTAGGACTGGGAAGTCAGTACCTAACATAACAGGATAGGGCAGCTTGATAGCAACACCAACATTCATCAAATATGACTGATTACAAACCTCAATATAAACCTCAGCAGTAGGCAGCTCAGTGCTATCCCCATGTACACAACAAACTGCTACTGTATCTTCTTCATTCCAGAAATCTCTAGGTATATATTGGGCCTGTACCAACGTATGGGAACAACCTGTGTCCACCAAAGCTGGAAGGGCTTGGCCATTTAACAGTACAGTGACGACTGGCTCCCGATTGGGCTGCGTTTTTAACTGTTCTGGACGGGGTACATAACAAAGACCAGCTGACTTGGGCTTTTTGAGAGGGCAATTGGGCCTAGTAGGCTCCCCACAGTTAAAACATACAACACTCTCTCCCTTAACTGCTGTCTTGTGCATGGTGCTAAATGTTGGGGCTTTAGCATGACTGGGCGTTAAGATCTTGGCACAACTTTGAGAGTTTGAACCCACCCCCAACCCCTCAGACTTACCCTTCAAAGAGTGCAGGATACCAGCATATCGAGTAGTTCCTGGTCCCTTCCATGCAGTGATGTAAGCCTCAACCAATGTCGCAGCTTCTGCAGCAGTGGTGGGATCTCTTTCTTTGACCCAAGTCCTCACATCAGGGTACAACACTCGCAAGTACTGCTCCAGGACAAGTGTTTCCATAATGTCCTTTTTGCTTCTTTGTTCATAGTGTACCCATTTGCAAAATAGGTCCTTCAATCAGATGTAGAGTTCTGTAGGGGCCTGTAGGGGTCTCCTCTGCAGATGTACTAAAGGTCCGGAATCTCAACCGGTATGTCTCTGTACTGATTTCATATTTCTTTAAAATTGAGGGTTTTACTTGGTCATAGTCTCTGGTTTGTGAAGGGTTCATAGCCACAAAAGCACTTTGGGCCTTGCCCGTTAACAAGGGAATACGATGAATGGCCCATTCTTCCCTTGGCCATTGATAAACCTCTGCAAGTCTTTCAAAAGTGGTAAGATAGTGTTCAATATCATCACTATCCTCCAGCTTGGCTATCCGAGGTTCGTGGTCTATCACCCGCAATGCAGCTCTCTCTGAAGCTCCAAGTCTTGTCCGCTCCATGTCAAACTGCATTTGGGTGACCTGATGGCTGAGGACCTTGTAACCTTGCTCACGTCTTGCAGCCTCTTTCTCCTGTCTCTCATCCCGCTCCTTTTGATACTGCAGGAATGACTGGAACATCTGTGCCAATGCTGTGATGGCAGCATCACCCCCAGTAGCAGGGACCTCTGTAGGCCGCACTTGCTCCTCTGCAGCACCTCCAGCAGCACCTTGGTCCTCATCTTCACCCGTGTCCTCCACAGGAATGGCTCCTCGTTTTGGGTGGCATGTCAGCAGGGCAGTAATTTATACAGGCAAGTCACTCACTGGTGAGAAGATCCCACTTCTGACACACCATATGTGGGAAGGCCAACCAGTTGGAGTGGTAAAGGAAATGACGTCCTGTACAAAATGTTGGTGCAATTATCAAAAATTGGTGGTTTATTGGAAGGTGAAAAAATATTCAAAGTGCATGAGAAAACAAAAATAAATAAAAACTGTACAAAAAGAAACAAAACAGCAACAATGTGCTTACTTTGGCTACACCAAAATGGCCCAAGTATGTAACATTGCTCAGTCCACAATCAGAACCATAGACAAAATGTAAAACTGACTTCCTTGCAGCTAGCAAGCCTATTTATAGGCTAATTCCCCTCCTACAGGGTATACCAACTGGGGAGAAAACAAACAAAATTGTTTGTAACAAACAAATTAAATAATGTAAACATCCAGCACAACCAGACTTAAACCTTCCAAACAAGTAAAACAACAACCATTAACAGAAGAGAGTTTAACAACAAATTAAACTTCTCTCCCCTCTGACATCACAACAAAATGGCAGCTTCCACAGGAAGTGATGTGGCGGTTGTTTTAAAAACTAGGGGCACGTTCAGGCTCACCCCGGTGTATGTTGCTACGGTTTCCAGGTTGAACAACATGTTTCCTGGAAACGATGTGCAACAGGGTTTGAGATACGTTTTCTCTTGTTTGGTGGGTGTGTCAAAAATGTCAGCCCAATCAGCAGCAACTTGTATATAAACCACGCGGTATTAAAGAGACAGCTCGTACAATGGGTCGAAGTGAAGTGTGAATTACCAGTGGGTGCAGGACACTATAGTTCATTTATGTAAGTGAGGATAGCAAAATAAAATAAACTGTGACATATTATACCCAAAGATTCTTCATACAGTGGATTACCAGAAAATTTGATAAAAATTTAGGACCAAAAAATTGATTTGACACTTTGACCTGACCATGTTTTGTTACATACCTTTCTATTAAAGTTATCTGATTTTATCAAGATGAATTTGTTCTGACACAGTTTAACTCAGTTCTTGTCATATTGTATTACCATTTTCTAAACTATAGCAAATAAACTGTGATAATGTGAGAAGTTTTGAAGGTGTTTGAATAAATTTTGGTTTGACTGTATCATCGAATGCTAGTATTCTCAATATTATTGAAATATTAATGTCAAATTGACTAATTGGCATCTAATGATTAGAGTTTATAACTAATACAAATATGAAATTTTTCTTTAAAATTATGAATATTGAAACATAAATTTATTAAAAAATGAAATGATACTCTAAATATGAAACTAAAACAGGCAGTAGGTCTTAATGAATGAGTCATTCAGTCATTCATTCAACCAATTTGTTCAAATGGCTGATTCATTCAGAAACGAAGTGAGAGGCTGTGTCAGGATCTGAATGCCACGCTCCACACACAAGACATCACAAAGCCCAGAGAGGGCACGACACATCAAATAAATACAGATTCTGAACATAAGAAACTTCTTTCAACAACTTAAAAAATCTTACTGACCCCTAAACTGTTGAACGGTGGTGTATTTCATCAGTGTATGATAGGAATCAGTGAATATGAGCTCCTTTTCTCTGAAGGATGACACACTGCAGCATCACAGAAGCAGGAGCTGCTTGTTTGGCGAGGGCTCTCTCTTCCAACCCATCACACATGCGGGAAATAGACTTGAGCATCAATCCTGTTAAAGGCCCAGGATTTGACCAGCTCAGATCTGTTTGGGAAGATCCAGCAACCCGATTAGAGAAATTAATGTGAGTCAAGAAATATAGAAGTTTTGTCTTTTTTTAAATTTCTAGTAAAACTTTACAACATTATTAAAAACAAACATTGTATCTTATTTAATGGACCTGAGATAACATGAACAGTTGTATTTTTATTAACTAAGAGTAACAAAGATTAATAAATACTGTAAAAAAAAAAAATGTTTTGCTCATTTTTAGTTAACATTAGATGATGCATTAACTAACATTAATTAATGAGACCTTATATTATAAATTAATTTCTGTTCAAATTTGACTGTTTAACATTTATCAACAGTGTGGACGGCCTGGAGGAGCAACGGGACATAGAAACTCTACGCCAATGTTAGTCTGCTGTTTTCTACTTAAAATTGATATTGACTGATCTAATTGCGATCAGAACACTTTATTTGACTTTTTTTCAGATGCGTGTCAGCTGACTTGGGATCCCAACACCGCTTCTTCAAGTGTGCAGGTGTCAGAGAAAGATGAGGCTCTTGTGAATCTTCGCAGAAACCTGTTAGAACCTGTTCCACATCATCCAGAGAGGTTTAAAGTCCCAAACCAAATCATGAGTCGGGAAGGTCTGAGCGGCTGTCATTTCTTCCAGCTGGAGTGGTTTGGCAGGTGGGCCATTATAGGAATGGCCTATAAAGACATAAGCAGGAAGGGAAGTTCAGCAGCCTGTAGCATTGGACTTAATAATAAATCCTGGGGCATTTTTGTGAGCAACCCCTTTCCCATCTGTAATGCTCTGCATGGAGGAGTAGAGACCCAGCTGCCTGACTGCTCACCCTGGAGAGTCGGGGTCTATCTGGACTGGGCAGCAGGAACTCTGTCCTTTTACGACACCAGATGTGACAAGGCTGAACTCATCCACACTTTCCATGCTAAGTTCACTCAGCCTCTCTTTCTGCTGGTCAGTATTGGTGCTGGAGTTAAGATCTTACCGGATGTGCCTCCTCCTCTCTGTATTCATGACCATGATCCCTGGGATGTGTTTAGGGGCTGCAAGGACTGTCGGGGATGTAACGGATCAAAGGCTTACTAGATAAACTGATGTGCTCTCCTTTCATGAAAGAGCTGATGATAGTGTTTGTATCCTTGTATGTTGGATCTACAGACTTTAGAAAAGGCTTTATTAAATGTCTTTTGATAGAGAGAGAGCAGAGGGGGCCGTTCTCTTATAAAACCTGATCTTAAAGAAAATTAACATTCTGTCATCATTTTAATGTTAATTTTTGGGTGAATTATCCCAAAATACTTTTGTGTTTTTCTGCAGCATAAAGTCAGTCATGCAGGTTTAGAACAACATGAGAAAATTATGACTCAATTTTCATTTTCATTCATCAACTGACCCTTTAAATATACAGTAGTGAGGTGGTTTTCACCACAATGATCCAAAATTGATACTTCAGTGTGTTTTATTTTACATGTACAACTTTCTATTTGATAAGTAACATTATTATTAATTATATTTGAGAAATGAAATCCAATACTTATTTCTTACAAATTTTGGGTTAATTCTGATTACAAATATTGTGCCTGTTTTTGTGTTTTGTCACATTTTCATACAAAATATGATGTGCATTTTGTAGCTTTTTTGCTTTCAACATTTGTAAGGTTGTCTTGCACTATCACATAATCAGCAGAAAAAGAGGCCGTCTTCATCCGAGTCAGTTTCATATATTGTTACAAAACTGTACAAGAGGCAAAATTTTTATTGATGTTTTGGACTCAACATCAAATATTGTAATATTAGTTTTTGTTTTTGTGCAAAGATGACTGTGTTGACTGTAAGGTGACCAGCCCTGAAGGCACAAGATCAAGCAGTTGACACAATAATAGTTTTTTGGATGGCCTGAATGTCCTGCCAACCTTTCCAAAAATTTACGTCCTTTAACTAAAACTGTAGGTACTTGTGCTCAGAATTTGGGTGATATTTTTGACCCGTCACTCAAATTTGATTAAAAAGATAAATTCAGTTGTGAAATCAGCATTTTAGGATGATTGCTAAAATAAAAACATTTCTTTCTTTTAAGGATCTGGATAATTCATGCAGTTATTTCAACAAGATTGGACTATTGTAATTCATTGTACTTAGGAATCACTCAGTCTTGTTTATCTCGTCTCCATTTGGTTCCAAATGTTGCTGCCAGACTTTTATCAGGGACCAAAAAAGAGAGAAAGTATTACTCCAGTTTTGATTAGTTTGCATTGGCTTCCTATTGAGTTTAGAATTCAGTTTAAGGTATTGCTGTTTGTGTACAAATCTATGGCGGGTTTTGGCACCATCTTACCTGTCTGATCTCCTCTCGTACCATGTGATTAAATTCTTTATTGGTCATCAAATTCTTTATTGTTATCGGTACCTATGACGTGCTTGAAACTCAAAGGGATCGTGCTTTTTCAGTGGCAGCACCTAAGCTGTGGAATAATTCACCATTGTATATAAGATTGGCCTCCTCTTTTCAGGTTTTTAAATCATTATTTAAGACTTGTCTTTTTAAAACGGCTTATGGTCTGGAGTAATTGCTGTCAAATATTTTAAGTGTGATATCTTTCTCATAAATTTGTGATTTGTTTTATATATTGTTTAATGTATTTATTACATTTTTTTACAACACTTTGGTCGACCCTGTCGCTATTAAATGTGGTATGTAAATCAATAAAACTAAACTGAAATAAACTTTATGATTTATTACTACAAATTATATAAAACAATAAAACCTTTACTACAATTCAGTAGGTTACTTTGTATAAATAAGTGTAACGATTGCCTTGTAATGACAAATGTTGCCACCGCTGTAGTAACCTGCTCAACTAGAGGGACGTCCTCGTAGAACTCGTATATTACAACTTGGGAACTGGGAGATTTCTGAGAGCTGCGACTTGCACCACGTACGTGACTACTGCACCTCACGCGGAACCAACGAAAAATGGCGGCACTTTCAAAGAAATATATTGTTTTTATATCTGTATCTATTTTCCCCTTTTTTAGAGCAGTAATTACTTATAACAGGACTTATACAGGTGCATCTCAATAAATTAGAATGTCGTGGAAAAGTTCATTTATTTCAGTAATTCAACTCAAATTGTGAAACTCGTGTATTAAATAAATTCAATGCACACAGACTGAAGTAATTTAAGTCTTTGCTTCTTTTAATTGTGATGATTTTGGCTCACATTTAACAAAAACCCACCAATTCACATCTCAACAAATTAGAATATGGCGACATGCCAATCAGATAATCAACTCAAAACACCTGCAAAGGTTTCCTGAGCCTTCAACATGGTCTCTCAGTTTGGTTCACTAGGCTACACAATCATGGGGAAGACTGCTGATCTGACAGTTGTCCAGAAGACAATCATTGACACCCTTCACAAGGAGGGTAAGCCACAAACATTCATTGCCAAAGAAGCTGGCTGTTCACAGAGTGCTGTATCCAAGCATGTTAACAGAAAGTTGAGTGGAAGGAAAAAGTGTGGGAAAAAAAGATGCACAAAAGTTGGGGAGAGAACCACAGCCTTATGAGGATTGTCAAGCAGAATCGATTCAAGAATTTGGGTGAACTTCACAAGGAATGAACTGAGGCTGGGGTCAAGGCATCAAGAGCCACCACACACAGACGTGTCAAGGAATGTGGCTACAGTTGTCGTATTCCTCTTGTTAAGCCACTCCTGAACCACAGACAACGTCAGAGGCGTCTTACCTGGGCTAAGGAGAAGAAGAACTGGACTGTTGCCCAGTGGTCCCTTTGGAACACTATTTGTCCCTTTGGTCCTCTTTTCAGATGAGAGCAAGTTTTGTATTTCCTTTAGAAACCAAGGTCCTAGAGTCTGGAGGAAGGGTGGAGAAGCTCATAGCCCAAGTTGCTTGAAGTCCAGTGTTAATTTTCCACAGTCTGTGATGATTTGGGGTGCAATGTCATCTGCTGGTGTTGGTCCATTGTGCTTTTTGAAAACTTAAAATTTTGAAAATTAAAAAAAAAAAAAAAGTCACTGCACTCGTTTACCAAGAAATTTTGGAGCACTTCATGCTTCCTTTTGCTGAACAGCTTTTTAAAGATGCTGATTTCATTTTCCAGCATGATTTGGCACCTGCCCACACTGCCAAAAGCACCAAAAGTTGGTTAAATGACCATGGTGTTGGTGTGCTCGACTGGCCAGCAAACTCACCAGACCTGAACCCCAGAGAGAACCTATGAGGTATTGTCAAGAGGAAAATGAGAAACAAGAGACCAAAAAATGCAGATGAGCTGAAGGCCACTGTCAAAGAAACCTGGGCTATTAAATTTTGTACTTTAATATACTAAAAATTCTTCTTTAGTAGATCTTAAGATCATCTTAAGAACATGTAAGTGTACTCAACTGTGCTATTTTGAGACACGAATATGAACTAAAATGTACTTTTAACATACTATCTCTGTATTAAAAAATGTATTTAGTTACCACTTTGTATGAAAGATTCAAGTGGTACCTAAATATTTTTTTTTAAATACATTTTTAGCACATTTTAATTCATATTCATGGGGTCTCAAAAATAGCCCAGTTGAGTACACTTAAATGTTTTTAAGATTATCTTAAGAAGTACTAAAGAAGAATCTGTAGTATATTAAGTACAAAGGTAGTGCATTAAAATAGAGCATTACGGAAGTGTACTTTTTTTTGTCACACTGGTAACACTATTTTGATAGTCCACTTTAGACATTCCAGTCAAGTAACTTTGCAATATATGTCGCCAGGGGACAGCTCCCTCTGTGGAGAAATAGCTCATAAATTTCTCCCAGACACGGATGGCCTCCCGTGTGTGGTTGTTGCTGCCCACTCGGGTGACCTTCTGTAGGCCAGCAGCTTCTCCATCTCCAGCCGATGGTATGGGCATCCTGGTGCTGTTTGTGGACCTCCTCAGGAAGTTGTGCAGGACACAGGTAGCCTTCACACAGGCATCCACATTGGCAGGGCTGATCTCAGTGACTCCTCTGTACATATGCCTCTCAGCTATGAGAATACCAAAGGTATTTTCAACAATCAGCCTTGCCCGCGACAGCCTGTAATTAAAAATTCTTTGCCTGTCGGAGAGATTGTGAAAGGCCGCATGAAGCCTCGGCGGAGTTGAAAGGCCTCATCAGCCACAAACACGTGTGGCTGTGGTCCCAAATGCTCTGCACATGGCAACATTGCATCCTCTGGCAGGCCAAGGGTCCCATTTCAGAGTGCCTGGCCGAAGGTGGAGTTAGCCAGCACACCTCCATCGCTTGTTTGAGCTTGAACGTGCCCCGGGACAGTTTGTAATGTAGGCTGCACACAAATTAATGTTAATGTTCATTAAAGACCAAGGCTAGTAAATGTCTCCTATAATGTTGAAATTAGAGTAGCACTTAACCATGAACACAAAAGCCACACCACACAAATGGCTTTTAATTGGTTTATTTCGTATAAAGTTCTCATGTTTGCGGCTGAAAGCAAATGATCATAATTGATGGACATCAACTGTGAAAAGACATCAGAAATCCAGCGCAGAGAAAAGAAAAATAAAGTCGAAAGCTAAGCCCGTGTGTCACTTTCAGGTAGGCTACATTCATAATCCTGTGAAACTTTTTTGGGTGTTGAGCTTAATAACGTGGTTAATAATTTCACCAACGCATCTAATATTCTCTCTGAGTTTCCATGTTCCCTTATGAAAGTTAGCCATGGTTTTAACACGAATAAAACCAAAAATCATGGTTCTTGAAGCCATGGTCACCACAAATTAACCATGGTTTTGTTACTTCAAATAATATACAAAGACATATTAAGATAATATTTTTTTGTGGTTATAAAAACAAACTAAACCAACAAAAGCCTTTAAAATGACTTAAAATGCATTACATAAAAACAATGAAGCAACCGTGCTGAAAAAAAAACAAACAATAGAACCATCACAGAAAATTCTAATACCATCACAAATTAATCACAAATACCATTACAAACACTACAAACCATCAACTTTTAACCATTAAAACCAATAAAAAATGGTTTTCTGTAGTGTGTTTTGGGACATATTCCATTAGGATTTATTGGTTTTAACAAGGTGACCAATTACCAGTAGATACCAACAGGGTCCATTACAGTTTCCATTAAAACCAATACAAGTTCCATTCCAGAAATTTTGTCATTTCAACATTACATGTTATTAAAAATGCCTGCAAAAGGAGCCAAAGGCCTGCCATTGCTGCTGTTACACTTACAGGACGACCATATCCTTGTTTAATAGGCTATTGACCAAACATTTACTTCAAATTTTTGTCCACCTTTTTGCTATAAATGACACAGCCTCTATAATTTCTTCAACAAAAAACGTGGATATCACAACCCTTACAAAAATTAACCATGGTTTCATCGTAGTAAAACTGCTTAAATTTTATTTTGTGTGATTTCTGAATGCTTGAGACCATAAAATCAATCAGAAAACTGTATTAATAAAATAATAGCCATAGGTAACTGAGCTGCAATTGTAATTTGTAAATAATAGAAATTCAATACAATCCTGCTCAGGCCCTGTTTCCATCGATCAATTTCTTACTTTCACATTTATAAAATATTCCATGAGATTAATTTATACCCTACCTGTGGTCAGTCTGCACAAGATTAACACGCTTGTTTGCTTTGCGGCCCCTTTAAATACAAGACAAGCATTCGGCTACGTCAGAGCGTCCATGCATCTTTCCACAGCGTTGTTGGAGATTTTTTGTGAACGCGCAGTTATTTTTCTGTAGTCACGCCTCATGTGCTGCACACCGCGAGAGAGGGACGCACGCGATGGCAGAGTGAGGGACATCCGGTGAACGCTGTCAAAAACAAACAACATATTTCTGCGGTAATCCATGCTGATACGGTTGTTTTATTCTCTGTTTAAACTTTACATAGAATAGGTTAAAAACTAGAGTAAAAAGCGAAAGTAAAAGTAGAGTAAAAACTGCTAAGATTGCAGTTTATTAGCTATTCACTAAAGATGTGGTTTTAACAGAGGCAGATTTAATTTGTCAGAACTTTGTGTTTTTTGTGCTTTTTTTTTGTTTTAATGAAGAATTTCACGTTTGTGGCTCCGGTGGAGTAACACATGCAGTCTAAATAATGTTTTTTTGTGTACTGTGTGTTTTCTCAGGACCTAATTTCAGAGATACCTGTCAGGCACTGGGGACATTTTATGAGTAGTATTGTAACTTTAAAGAGCCCATGAGACCCTGTAAATATTCTTTTTTATTTACAGCACTGATTACGATGGCATCAAACCTAAAAGAAAATGTTCTTGAAGACCAAATAAAAATGAATCAGTCCACAGAGTTGTGGTAAGTCTTGTTGTGCTCTGTCCTGTCTTGTTGTGTCATATAATAACAATATAACTAACAAGAAGAAGAATGTTTTATTTGTGGGGCCTTTCATGAACCCAAGGACATAGGGAAATAACACAGATATACAGTGCACTCATGGAACAGCAAAGTGAACAGGCAGTCAGACATTGATTATTTAACAAACAAGACATATAGTCAAGATGTGACAATGAATGGAGACAATCGGTTAGCAAAACATATTGTGAATAGGTAAGTTTTTAGTTCAGTCTTAAAGGTCTGGAGTGAGGAGATGGGTGCAGCTTGTACCAAAGCTTAGGAGCTGAAATGCCGAACGCTGTACCACCAAAAGGTAGACCTTTTGTATTTGAGTATTTCAAGCAAATTCTCATAACTCGATCTAAGAGTGTAATAATTCTGTAAGATATGACGGTGCTAAATCAAGGCAGGCCTTAAAAACTAGGACAGGTGACATTTTTTAACAGTAACAAAGATTAATGATATGTTTTTGGGAGCTTTCATTTCTGCACCTGTAAAGAGCAAATAATATACAAGTATCTATTAGTAAAGGTCTAACGTAATGCGCCAAAGTGAACTACATTAAATGTATGTTGTAGCAATGTACCTGTTGTTTGACATTTACAGCACTAACTGCAATGACAGCACAATAAGTGGCTGTGCCCAGCATGATTAATATTTAGTGCGTACTGTAGCATGCTAATGCTAAATTCAACTTGCATAGAATAGGAAAACGCACCCACTGTAATGTACAAGAGACAGTGAAACATATACTACTAGACTGCAAAATGTATGAGGAGGATAGGGCAGAATTAAAGGCACAGATTGATGAACAAAACATCATACTTGAGCATTTATTATGGAAAACATCTGGGAGAGTACTAGGGCTGCCCTCTAATAGTCGACTAAGCGCTAGTTGAAAAGAAGAGGCTTGGTCGACCAAAATTTTAATTAGTCGCAGAAAAAAAAACACATTGGCGAAGTCATGTCTTAACTTTGCAAATTCTAATATTGCATTAGTATTGCATCCTTCTCATGGACATTTTATAATTTTTTACTTTTAGTCAAAAGTAGAGAGTTAAATCTCTTTTTTGGCTAATTTTATCTGTAAAAGAAAACCTGCCTAATAATTCTGCACACCTGAATATAAGGAGTTTTTCACTTCCAGCCTTAATGGACAATTATATATCACCTATAAATGATTAAATACAAAATCAATAGTAGTTATTATGATTGATGTAGTTTGTAATTGGTAAAATGTGCTTGGAAAAAAATATGACCAGAATATCAACTTGCCTAATAATTCTGCACACACTCTATAGATTATAAAATAATAGAAGTGGACCAAGAACAGATCCTTGAGGTACACCACAAGAAACAGTGCCAGTACGAGATTTGTGTTTATTAATGCATATAAACTGTTGCCTGTCTGAAAGATATGAAGTTAACCACTTAAAAGCTTTATCAGTAATACTGATAGCAGATAGTCGAGATAGAGGTACTGAATAGCAAACAGTATCAAAAGCTGCACTCAGATCCACCAGGAGGCTGAGGGCACCAGAGGCAAGGAGGAGGTTATTCGCTACTCTTAAAAGAGCAGTCTCTGTCCTGTGGAGAGGACAAAAACTATACTGAAATGGTCCATGGATGTCTTTATCCAAATGAGACTAATTGTATGGTGACCACATTTTGTAATACTTTAGAAAGAAGGGGAAGGTTGGAATAGGTGTAAAGTTACTCAGGATTATGTTATCAAGACCAGTTGTTTTTTGTTGTTGTTGTTGTTGTTGTTTGTTTGTTTTTTTAGCACTGGGGTTATAGCTATTTTTAGTCTAGGTGGTAAATAACCAATAGCAAGGTATCTGATTATCATGTGGTTTAGAATGAGAGAAGTATACAATATGGTATATTGTTATAATGTATGCAATCCCACTGATTGCATTTTTGACATCTTTCTAGCCCAGCTTCTGACATATTTCCAATTACATTTCCAGCTCTTCACTTGCTGCTGAAGAAACGTCTAAAGAGGAGATCCAAACTTTGAAGTCTTTACTGCAAGAAAGCTTAAGAAAGCGTTATGACGACACTCCAAAGGTTTCAAATTACATACCACTGAAGATGTATGTGTCAAACAAGACACATTTGGATGGCCAGATGGTCCATGAGATGCGTGAGCTGGAAAGACCATACAATGAGGACATTGAAGATGAAAATATGATTAAATATGATGATCTCCTGAAGCCTCCTTGTTCTATGGATGGGCGTATCCGCACCATTATGATGAGAGGAATATCTGGATCTGGAAAGTCAACAGCTGTGAGGAAGTTTGTTTTAGATTGGGCACGTGGCAAAACACACCAGCACATTGATTTTGTGTTTCCTCTTCATCTTTGTGAGCTGAACATACTACGTGACAAGAAATTCAGCCTGATGCAGCTCTAAGATTTGTTCTTTCCAAAGTTACTGAATCCAGAGACCTTCGAACGGTCTCAGATCCTCTTTATTTGGGATGGACTTGGTGAATTTAGATTTCCTCATAATTTTAAGCGCACCAAGACATGCACTGACCCAGTGACACCGGTCTCTGTAGGCTGCATGCTGGTGAATCTTCTCAAAGGGAACCTTCTTCCTTCTGCCCAGATCTTGGTCACTTCAAGGCTAAAAGATGCAGGTCTAATTCCTCCAGAACATATACAGAAGGTGGTTGAGATTCATGGGTTTGATGACTTACAGTGGGAAGAACATATCAGAAGTGAAGTGTGTGACCAATCCATTGCAGTGAGAGCGACTGTTCACGTGAAGTCATCCAGAACCCTGTACATCATGCGCTCCTTGCCATTCTTCTGCCAGATGGCTTCCACTGTTTTGGAAGAGCTTTTCAGTAACAGTTGCAGCACAGATCCTCCTCTCACCCTGACAGAGATGTTCACACATTTTCTCCTGATTCAAATGAAGAGACAAGTGGAAAAGTCTGCTAAATCAAGCACTGAGGAGATCATGAAGTTGGGTAAGCTGGCTTGGCACATGCTGGAAAAGGACACGTTGATCTTTATGGAGAAGGACCAGAGAGAAACCAATACTGATCCTCTTCTTCCTGTCAAACTCTCTGAAGACTGGCCCATGTTTTTTAAAAAGCAGAACCTGATGGGTTTAGGGAAAATGTACCGCTTCACGCATCCCAGCATCCAAGAGTTCCTGGCAGCATTGTATGTTGCTGTGCATTATGAACCGAGCAAGGGAAATGTAATGTCTTTTACACTTGCAGAAAAAGCACAAAAGTTGCTCAGTCCTACAGAAGTACCAATTGATATGCACAGAAGAGCAGTGGACAGAGCATTAAGGAGCAAAACTGGCCAACTAGACATATTTCTCCTCTTTCTCTTGGGCATCTCTGCAGGTCCAAGCAACAAGCTCCTGTCCTGCTTTTTCCAAAATGCATCACTTCATGTAAGGACAGAGGATGTAGTCAAAAATATTTTACAGAAAGTCAAGGCAAAGCCATTATTTGAGATTTCAGTTAATCTCTCTCGTTGTTTGGAGGAGCTTGACGTAGCCCTGCCTGTGGTTCAGAATCCAGAAGGCCAGGTTGAATTTCAAATAGATGAGGATGTGCACATCACTCCTTCAGAGTGGTCAAATATAGCAACTACTCTGCTGACCTCTGAGGATTCATCACTGATATTCGATGTCAGGAAATATGCTAATGTAGATGAAGCCATTATGAGACTGCTGCCTGTCATCAAGATCTCCAAAGTCCTCAGGTGTGTTTATATACATGTGTGTTTGTTTATATATATATATATATATATATATATACAGTCAAGTCCATATATATTTGGACACTGGCACAATTTTCTTAATTTCAGCTCTGTATGCCACCAGAATAGAATTAAAATAAAACAATCAAGACTTTAAGCTTTAATTCAAGGGGTTGATCAAAAATATAACATAAAATGCTTAGGAATTACAACCATTTTTATACACAGTATAAAAGTGCTGCTATATCAGGTTGAGATCAGAAAATTGATTTGGCCATTGCAGAATATTCCACTTTTTTACCTTCAAAAACTCCTGGGTTTTTCTTGCTGTATGTTTTGTGTCATCTTCCATTTGTACTATGAAGCACCGCCCAATCAACTTTGCTCCATTTGACTGAATCTGGGCAGAGAGTATATCTCTATACA
Source organism: Acrossocheilus fasciatus (assembly GCA_036784905.1). Lineage (NCBI taxonomy): Eukaryota > Metazoa > Chordata > Actinopteri > Cypriniformes > Cyprinidae > Acrossocheilus > Acrossocheilus fasciatus. The sequence goes on from CM071956.1 coordinate 27,961,164, forward strand.
CTTCAGAGTTCATCCAGCTGCTTCTGTCTTCTGTCACATCTTCACTAAACACCAGTAACCCAGTGCCACTGGAAGCCATGCTCATGCCATCACACTGCTCCACCATGTTTCGCAGATGATGTTGTATGCTTTGGATCATGAGCTGTTTCAAGCCTTCTCCATACTTTTTTCTTCCTGTCATTCTGGTACAGGTTGATTTTAATTTTATCCGTCCAAAGAATGCTTTTGCAGAAGTGGTCTGGCTTTTTTTTTTAGATGTTTTTGGCAAAGTCTAATCAGGCCTAGTTTGCACCTTGTGGTGAAGCCTCTATTTGCTCTGGTGAAGTCTTCTCTTTATTGTAGACTTTGACAGAGACGTGTCTGCCTCCTGGAGAATGTTCTTCTCTTGGCTGGATGTCGTGAAAGGGTTTTTCTTTACCATGGAGAGGATCCTCCGATCATCCACCACTGTTCTCCTCTGTGGACATCCAGGCCTTTTTATGTTGCTGAGCTCACCAGTGTTTTCATTTTTTCTCAGAATGAACCAAACTTGATTTGGCCAGTCCTATTGTTCCTGCTATCTCTCTGATGGATTTGTTTTGTTTTTGAAGCCTAACAATTGTCTGTTTCACCTGCTTGGAGAGCTCCTTTGACTGCATGATGTTCACAGCAACAGCTTCCAAATGCAAATGGAACACTTAAAATCAACTCCAGACCTTTTACCTGCTTAATTGATGTAGAAATAGCGAAGGAATAGCCCACATCTGTCCATAAAATGGCTTTTGCGTCAACTGTCCAATTACTTATAGTCCCTTGAAAAAGGGGGAGGTACATATTAAAGAGCTATAATTCCTTAATATTTCCTCCAATTGTGATGATAATATTAAAATTAAAGCTCAGAGTGTGTACTTTAAGCCAATATTCATTATATAACTGTAACTTGAACATGTTTTGGTCAGCAGATAAAATAATAAAGATTGTGATAATAAAGCTCCCTGCTCCGCCATGGCCGCCTGAGCTCCCAGCCCTGCCATGGCCTCTGTCTGTCTGTTCCACTCTGGAGGTCCCCGTCCTGTGTTCCTGTCCATGTCTGTCCTGAGGGGCCTCCAGAGTGCCCACCCCCCCCTCCCTGGTGGAACTGTTACGGTCGCGCCTTTCGGGAGGGGGGAGTACTGTCACGTCCTCTGTCGTGTGTGTCATGTGTTCCCGCCTCTTGTGTCCTTATTTGGTCATGTTCCTGTCCTTGTTGAGTTTGATTTGTAGTTTATTCGGTTCAGGTGTGTGTATTTATCTGTGATTGTCTTCTGTGTGTGTATATAAGGTCCTGTCTGTTCAGATTGTGTTTTGTCTGGTCAACTCGTTACTTCCCGGTGTTCCTGTGTGTCATCCTGCCTTGTCTTACCCTGATGTCGTTATTAAAAACTATTCTTTTGAAGTTACTCCTCGTCTCCTTGTTCCTCGTTCCTCCCTGCTGAGTACCCTGTGACACTTATATTTATACTCTGCACCTTCTCTCATGAAATAAACAATCACATTTCTATAATGCCATCAGTAGCTGAATATCAACCACCACTGCCATATCAGCCAGTGCTACATAAATAAACAAAAAATACTGAGTGTACCTTTGAGATAAATTCAGGATGTACAGTGAGTGTAAACAAATGCCTAAATAACATGAGACATCAGTCATATTTAGCATTTTACTTAGCATTTCACGTCAGTTAACCTATAAATGATCTTTCTTTCTACCTAAGACTGGATGAGGCCACAGATCTGAGCTGGGCACTGATCGCCTCATCTCTGAGATCACCAGCCAATCGTATCAGAGAGATTGACATTGAGAAAAAGGCTTTCGTTTCTATAAAATTGGACCTATTATCCATTGGTATGAGAAGCCCTAATTGCAAAGTGGAGATACTCAGGTGAGTATACAACAACAAATGAAACGGGAACAAATTTTGTGATAAATATAAAAAAAATGAACACTCATACACAGGTATTATTTACTTTCATTACTTGAATTATAGGGGCATTCAAACTAAATTCTAATAGGCTTCATCATGCAGTGAATGCTTTGTGACTTTTTTTTTTTCTTGTCTTTTTTTTTTTTTTTTTTGCAAATTCACAGACATACTGGCATACTTGATCATGTCAGCTTTCAGTATGGTCTCCAATTAAGAAAATACCATACCTTCTGTTGTCTTCAACTTCAAAAGTTGCACTTGAACCATTTTGCACCAAAAATTGATAATACCTTGCTTAAAGGAACACTCCACTTTTTTTGGAAATGGGCTCATTCTCCAACTCCCCCAGAGTTAATAAGTTGAGTTTTAATAAGTCCAGGAACTCATTATCAGTTCACAATTGTCTCATATTTGAAGGACTAGTTAAGATACACACACACACACACACACACACACACACACACACACACACACACATTGCTGGATACTGTTTAGCCTGAAACGTTGTCTTGTTTTCCAACCGTGTTTTCCTTGCATTGCTTTAACTAGCCTTGCCTAGCCTTCATGTGTTATATCTTGGTCTGTTTGGGCGCTTCTCATACAGAAGGATGCATCCTTCGAAGGCTGCATATCCCGGCTGAACAACGAGTCAGTACTGAGCTTGTCTGAATTTATTATGAAAAGTAAGACAAAAATAATGTTTTCGGACATGAAAGCATAGATGTTATTTTTTGTTTTGGTGTAAAACACTCGCTAAAGTGCCAATAATGTAAGCCACGGGGAGACTAGACAGCTGTAATTGCATTAATAGAAAGCCAAATAATATAAAGATTTGTGATACAAAGTATTTTTCCAAAACTTAAGTTTTATTAGTATTTTCGTGCCATGACGGTGAGGGCAGGAATATATGTGACGTAGCTACACACACTTACTAGACGGTTTCATTTTAGTGTTTAATGCCTAGGAGGACTCTACAAGACTCTGAAGGACTGAACTACGAAGGATGCAGCCTTCCATTTGAGAAGCACCCTTTATCTGTTTTATGATCGTTTGCTACCTGCCCTGACCTTCGCTTGTTTTTGGATTACCCTTTTGGATTACTTTGTTTGCTACTGTTTGCTGGTTCTGGACCCTGCATGTCTGACTACGTTTTGTATTAAAGCCTGCATTTGGAACCATATCTCTGTTGTCACGATTCCCTCACGTTACAATCTGTATCTTATGTCAGATAATTTATTTTAAAATCATATCCAGTTGGTATTTCACATACATTCGTCTCTAATTTAAAAAGTCTTAAAGGAACACTCCACTTTTTTTGGAAATAGGCTCATTCTCCAACTCCCCCAGAGTTAATAAGTTGAGTTTTACCGTTTTTGAATCCATTCAGCCGATGTCCGGGTCTGGCAATAGCACTTTTAGCATAGCTTAGCATAGATCATTGAATCCAATTAGACCAGTAGCATCGCGTTCAAAAATGATCAAAGAGTTTCGATAGTTTTCCTATTTAAAACTTGACTCTTCTGTAGTTATATCGTGTACTAAGACCGGCGGAAAATGAAAAGTTGCGATTTTCTAGTCCGATTTGGCTAGGAACTATACTCTCATTCCTGCGTAATAATCAAGGAACTTTGCTGCCGTAACATGGCCGCAGCAGGCGCAGTGATATTACGCAGCGCCTGAAAGTAGTCCCCAGCTAGGTAACTAGTTATAATATAGCTGGGGACTACTTTCAGGCGCTACGTAATATCACAAATCGCAACTTTTCATTTTCCGCCAGTCTTAGTACACGATATAACTACAGAAGAGTCAAGTTTTAAATAGGAAAACTATCGAAACTCTTTGATCATTTTTGAACGTGATGCTACTGGTCTAATCAGATTCAATGATCTATGCTAAGCTATGCTAAAAGTGCTATCGCCAGACCCGGAGATCGACTGAATGGATTCAAAAATGGTAAAACTCAACTTATTAACTCTGGGGGAGTTGGAGAATGAGCCTATTTCCAAAAAAAAGCGGAGTGTTCTTTTAAACTCTTAAAATAGAGTACCTGTATCATCTTTCTTTACAATATTCTCTTTAGCACACCACAGTTTGGTTATCGTATGAATGCTGATCTTCTGCTCTCTGGGATTTTATTGAACCCGACACATTTGAGAGAGCTGAAGCTGCTGAGTCCATTCCGCATGAGTGACGGGGCAGTGGAGAGCATCTCTCAAATCTTAATGAACCCGGACTGTCATCTCGAGAAACTCACGTTAGTAAAAAAATTTACTTTATTTTTATTAGTGATCATTATTTATCAGAACGAATCACTAAATCTAAGTATTAAACCTCTGCTCCATTTGTGTTAGAAACATGATTGAAACAGACTTAACATGATGCATGATAGTACTAACGTACTTTCATTCATTATTCATTAATATTGTGTTTTGTGCTCCCCAGTTTACAAGGAATGGAAACCTTAGAGAGTTGTAAAATCTTGGCTGCAGCTCTCTGTAGCAGTTCTTGTCGTCTGCGAGAGCTGGACTTGAGCAGATGCTGTCAGGAATTTAAAGATCAGGCTTTACAGCTTCTGTTGGAGGCGTTCAGACACCCAAACTTCAAAATAGCAGTTCTGAGGTAAATAACCGCAAACCTAGTATTTGAAACACATATTTATTTCCTTAAAGCTGAAGTGTGCAATTTAAGCAGGTTGAGGTGCTCAAATAGCTTTTTTGATATTGTTGAGAATCAACTATTTGTGTTTACCACTCTCCCTGCATAATAAACTGGGATAATATCTAAAGAATTACACACTTTTGCTTTAATAGACATGATATACGAAGAATGCTTACATTTTGAAATCACAGATGACAGGATTTCTTTTAAGTTTTCCAAAATTCCACCACTAAGAAACTACTGTCACTTAAGAATTGAAACACATTTTCCTGCACTGTACACAGTAATCTTATTCAGATTAACCTATTACCAGCACATCAGTTAGATAAACTGGTATTGGCAGAGTTAAACAGGTCAACTGTATTTTTTTAATTATTTTATTATGTTCCCTGAAGATTTTTACATCAAAAAACATCATAATTTAGAAGTTTTTGACCCTCTCTGCAGAACAGTCTGTTTTTGTAGGAAGGAAGCATTTCAAGACTCAGAAGTAAACAGCCACTGCTATGATTGGCTAACAGTTTTGCATTTTAAAATAATTGATGAATGCTGTTGTGGCGTACTCTGAAAACAGCATGGGCAATTTGGGTTAAAAACATAAATACTGAGTATATATTAAACCATCTGGAACAGACAAAGCAATAGCAGTAAAACCATGCTTACTCATTGGATCCAGTATAGTCAGACTCAGCGCTGACTAAAACAAATAAAAATAAAGCCTGTCTTGAACTATCTTGTTTAAAAATGAATCCACATTCAAGTAAAGCAAACAAACAAACAAAAAGTTTCAGTGACTCGATCTGGAGCTCTTTCCTAATGAGGAAGTCAATTCGAAACAGTGTTTTTATAGTATGCTGACCTGTTACATGCAAAAAGAAAGATCAAGGAAAATTGAATTACTCTGTTCATGACCCTTTAGATGTGCTTTGTGCTCACACTTAATAAAGAATGATATGAAATCTACAGAGAAAAGTTTTACATTAACTCTCTAACTCTCTTTGCAGGTTGGAATGCTATTCTGTAGAGCAGGAAACATTATCAGCATTATTCTCTGCTTTTCAAAAGAATCCTTCACACCTGAGAGAGCTTGAACTAAGATTCTTTATACCACGGACTCTTGAAGTTCAGAAACTTTTCTCTTTGCTGGTGGATCCTCACTTCAAACTAGAGACACTGCGGATATTTCACCCACGGTAAGATAATTAATCCAGAAAAAAAAAAAACTTTACAACAAAATATTATGTATGTAACCATGGCTCCCTAAAGGGAATGAGACGCTGAATCAGAACACTTTGGAAACGTGACAATGTTCTGAAGCACGTGTGGAATCAGTCCAATGGAGAAGCAAAACATGAGCAACCATGAACCAAAGAAAACAAAAATAAAGACTTTATTCAACAATTTGTCTCCTCCAAGTCACCCTGTAGCAACATTTTGGAGAGTATCACATTTATAAACGACGTTTTACGCTTTATCCGCGTACGTACGTGGTTTACATATGTGATGTCACTACAGGATGACGCGGAGGAGACAAATTGTTGAATACAGTCGTTATTTTGGTTTTCTTTCTTTTCTATGCATTAAAAATATCTTAATTGTGTTCCGAAGATGAATGAAGGTCTTACGGGTTTAGAACGACATGAGGGTGCGTAATTAATGACAGAATTTTCATTTTGGGGTGAACTATCACTTTAAGACACACCAACAAGAGCAACACTTTGGGACTGGCAATGTCTCAGCACTCTCATGCTCTTGGGAGAAAGAACTCGCTGGCTCACATTCTTGTCCTGCTCAAGTACTTGTTCCTGTTGACATTGATGAGGAGCAGCTGGTAGGTCCAGTCTCCTAGATTGGGACAGAGAGGAGCACAGAAAATAGGCAAAAACATACAACAAAAACTACAACCCGAATTCCGGAAATGTTGGGACATTTTTTAAATTTGAATAAAATGAAAACTAAAAGAATTTCAAATCACATGAGCCAATATTTTATTCACAATAGAACATAGATAACAAATGTTTAAACTGAGAAATTTTGTGCACAAAATGAGCTAATTTCAAATTTGATGCCTGCTACAGGTCTCAATATAGTTGGGACGGGGGCATGTTATGGTGTAGCATCTCCTCTTCTTTTCAAAACAGTTTGAAGACGTCTGAGCATCGAGGTTATGAGTTTCTGGAGTTTTGGTGTTGGAAATGGGTCCCATCCTTGCCTGATATAGGTTTCCAGCTGCTGAAGAGGTCGTGGTCATCTTTGACATATTTTTAATTTAATGATGTGCCAAATGTTCTCTATTGGTGAAAGATCTGGACTGCAGGCAGGCCAATTCAGCACCCAGACTCATCTACTACAAAGCCATGCTGTTGTAATAGCTGCAGTATATGGTTTTGCATTGTCCTGCTGAAATACACAAGGCCTTCCCTGAAATAGGGGAGCATATGTTGCTCTAAAACCTTTATATACCTTTCAGCATTCATAGTGCCTTCCAAAACATGCAAGCTGCCCATACCGTATGCACTTATGCACCCCCATACCATCAGAGATGCTGGCTTTTGAACTGAGCGCTGATAACATGCTGGAATCTCTCCCTCCTCTTTAGCTCGGAGGACACGGCATCTGTGATTTCCAACAAGAATGTCAAATTTGGACTCGTCTGACCATAGAACACTTTTCCACTTTGAAACAGTCCATTTTAAATGAGCTTTGGCCCACAGGACATGACGGCGCTTCTGGACCATGTTCACATATCGCTTTCTTTTTGCATGACAGAGCTTTAATTGGCATCTGCAGATGGCACGGCGGATTGTGTTTACCAACAGTGGTTTCTGGAAGTATTCCTGGGCCCATTTAGTAATGTCAATGACAGAATCATGCCGATGAGTGATGCAGTGTCGTCTGAGGGCCCGAAGACCACGGCATCCAACAAAGGTCTTCGGTTTTGTCCCTAACACACAGAGATTTCTCCAGTTTCTCTGAATCTTTTGATGATGTTATGCACTGTAGATGATGCGATTTGCAAAGCCTTTGCAACTTGACATTGAGGAACGTTGTTTTTAAAGTATTCCACAATCTTATTATGCACTCTTTCACAGATTGGAGAGCCTCTGCCCATCTTTACTTCTGAGAGACTCTGCCTCTCTAAGACATCCCTTTTATAGCTAATCATGTTACAGACCTGATGTCAATTAACTTAATTAGTTGCTAGATGTTCTCCCAGCTGAATCTTTTCAAAATGTCTTGCTTTTTCAGCCCTCACTTTTTTGAGACCTGTAGCAGGCATCAAATTTGAAATTAGCTCATTTAGTGGATAAAAGTTAAAAATTTCTCCCTTTAAACATTTTTTTGTGTTCTATTGTGAATAAAATATTGGCTCATGTGATTTGAAAGTCTTTTAGTTTTTATTTTATTAAAATTTTAAAAAACGTCCCAACATTTCCAGAATCTGGGTTGTACAACTCTTAAGGCCCGTTCACACCAAGGACGATAACTATAAAGATAACGATTAAGATATAGTTCTAAAAATCGTTCTCAATAAGTCCACACCACAATTATAAGTTTTGTGTGCGGCAGACGCGTGTGCGCTTAGAATAAACAGATGATATCGTTCGCTGGTGTGGGCGCTAATATCGTTATTTTTATAGTTATCGTTCTTGTTTTGAACAGGGCTTTAGCAGGCCGTTGGGTCCACTGGCAGCATATCAATGAATGACATGCACCAGAATTATAAAATATAGATTCATACGTCCTAGAATGTAACACTGGTCTTAACCCAAAAAAAGCATGTCTTAACCCATTTTGCGCATGTGTTGTTAGTAGATTACAAATTAACACCTGATGATAATTGGCTCTTCTCTGACCCTTCGCTCATTTGCGCTGCTCTTCCCTGTTGAAAAAAAACAGCATATGCTGGTTAGGTTTTGAAGCATGGCAGCTGGTTTGAGCTTGTCCTTAGTTGGTCATGAGCAGGATCTAGTTGCTAAAGACCAGCTTAGGACCGGCACACGACTAGCTTAGGACCAGTTCAAACCAGCTGCCATGCTTCCAAACATACCTCACCAGCATATGCCGTTTTTTTTCAACAAGCTTGGTAGATTGCATTGGTCATTATGGAAATGTACCGGCTGGCCCTTAGTGCGAGTATCCCAGGAATCACCATGTTATTACATAATATATTGAAGAGGTGGAAGTGAGCTGAGAATTTCCACAGCTGAGAAAAACGCCTATCCTCACATGCAAATTTAATGTTTTTATTGTTGTTGTTTTTTGTCTCAGTCGATTACAGGCTGATTCTCTTAAAACTCTGGCTTCAGCTCTTGGATCTTGCAGCCTCAAATCTCTGGATCTCAGCATGTGTGGCCTGACAGATTCTTCTGTGGAGCTGCTTTCTGTTGGACTGAGCAATCCTGACTGTAAACTGGAGATACTCAGGTGAGCAGAACATAATGGATGAAAATAGACTAGTAATTAAAGGTTCCTCCCACAGCCCAAAGACATGCAAGTTAGGTGAATTGAAGATTATAAATTGCTGATCTTAAATATTTCACACATACAAGATTGTTAGTAGATCATGGAATGACACAAAGGAAACACTTCTGTTTATCAAAGTGGATATCAGCGAATTACAGTATGCTCAATATTATTGAAATATGAATGGCAAATTGACTAATTGGGATCTAATGATTAGAGTTTATAACTAATAAAAATATGATTTTTTTTTAACAACAGATGTATGTATAAAATGGTGTAGTAGAGTAAATGGTGTAGTAGAAAGGTACTACTCTAACATTCTAATTAATTAAATGATGTGCTGATTAATATAATTAGGCGCATATGAATTGCTCATCATTTTTTGTTAAAAATAATTCTAAAAATGAATATTGAAATATACATTGATTAAAAATGTAAATTATACTCTAAATATGAAACTAAAACAGGCAGTGGGTGGCAACAAGTCACTGTCTTAATGAAAGTCATTGAGTCATTCCAATTCGTTCATTCAGAAGTGAAGTGATCCGAGTCTAGATCTGAATGCCACGCTCCACACACAAGACATCACACAGACCAGAGAGTGCACGACACATCAAATAAATACAGATTCTGAACTTAAGAAACTTCTTTCAAAAAATCTTACTGACCCCTAAACTGTTGAACGGTGGTGTATTTCATCAGTGTATGATAGGAATCAGTGAATATGAGCTCCTTTTCTCTGAAGGATGACACACTGCAGCATCACAGAAGCAGAAGCTGCTTGTTTGGCGAGGGCTCTCTCTTCCAACCCATCACACATGCGGGAAATAGACTTGAGCATCAATCCTGTTAAAGGCCCAGGATTTGACCAGCTCAGATCTGTTTTGGAAGATCCAGCAACCCGATTAGAGAAATTAATGTGAGTCTAAAAAAAATAGTAGAATACTAGTCTTTTTAATTTTCTGGTACGACTATAGGCTAACAAAATTATTAAAAAACAAACATTTTATCTGTTAATATTATTTAATGGACCTGAGCTAACATGAACAGTAAGTATTTGTATTAACTAAGTGTAACAAAGATTAATAAATACTTTACATTAGTTGATGCATTAACTAACATTAATTAATGAGACCTTATTATAAAGTGTTACCAGATTTATTTATATTATAAATTAATTTCTGTTCAAATTTGACTGCTTAACATTTATCAACAGTGTGGACGGCCTGGAGGAGCAACGGGACATAGAAACTCTACGCCAATGTTAGTCTGCTGTTTTCTACTTCAAATTGATATTGACTGATCAAATTGTGCGATCAGAACACTTTATTTTACTTATTTTTCAGATGCGTGTCAGCTGACTTGGGATCCCAACACCGCTTCTTCAAGTGTGCAGGTGTCAGAGAAAGATGAGGCTCTTGTGAATCGTCGCAGAAACCTGTTAGAACCTGTTCCACATCATCCAGAGAGGTTTAAAGTCCCAAACCAAATCATGAGTCGGGAAGGTCTGAGCAGCCGTCATTTCTTCCAGCTGGAGTGGTTTGGCAGGTGGGCCACTATAGGAATGGCCTATAAAGACATAAGCAGGAAGGGAAGTTCAGCAGCCTGTAGCATTGGACTTAATAATAAATCCTGGGGCATTTTTGTGAGCAACCCCTTTCCCATCTGTAAAGCTCTTCATGGAGGAGTAGAGACCCAGTTGCCTCACTGCTCACCCTGGAGAGTCGGGGTCTATCTGGACTGGGCAGCAGGAACTCTGTCCTTTTACGACATCAGACGTGACAAGGCTGAACTCATCCACACTTTCCATGCTAAGTTCACTCAGCCTCTCTTTCTGCTGGTCAGTATTAGTGCTGGAGTTAAGATCTTACCGGATGTGCCTCCTCCTGTCTGTATTCATGACCATGATCCCTGGGATGTGTTTAGGGGCTGCAAGGACTGTCAGGGATGCAACGGATCAAAGGCTTACTAGATAAACTGATGTGCTCTCCTATTATGAAAGAGCTGATGATAGTGTTTGTTTCTTTGTATGTTGGATCTACAGACTTTAGAAAAGGCTTTATTAAATGTGCTTTGATAGAGAGAGAGCAGTTGATCCACCAGAGGGAGCCATTCTCTTAAAAACCTGATCTTAAAGAAAAAAAAAAACAATCTGTCATCATTTACTCACCCCTCATGTTCATTTTTGTAGTGAATTATCCCTTTAAGATCAAAATATCTTCTTTTGAGTTCTTACAACATTAGAGAATTATAACAGAATTTTCATTCAACTTTCCTTTTAAGTACAGTGAGATGGTTTTCACCAGTGATGTACAGTAAAATGAGTAATTCAGTGCATTTATTTTACATTTACAGCGTTTATTGGATAAGTAGCATTATTAAAAACTCCATCCTGCATCGTACTTGCTAAATGAAATCCTATACTTATTTCTTACTAATATTGGGTTGATTCTGATTACAAATACAGTGCATGTTTTGCTCGAGGATGTCACACTTTCTCACAAATAGTGCATTTAGTAGCATTTTTGCTTTCAACAGTTTGTAAGGTGAAGAAGTCTTGCATTATCACTTAATCAGCAGAAAAAAAAGACATGATTCCTGTCTTCCCCTGAGTCAGTTTACAACTTGGGAAGTCGTGGCCTAATGGTTAGAGTGTCGGACTCGTAATCTAAAGGTTGCGAGTTCGAGTCTCGGGCCGGCAGGAATTGAAGGTGGGGGGAGTGAAAGTACAGCTCTCTCCACCTCAATACCACGACTGAGGTGCCCTTGAGCAAGGCACCGAACCCCCAACTGCTCCCCGGGCGCCGCAGCATAAATGGCTGCCCACTGCTCCGGGTGTGTGTTCACGGTGTGTGTGTGTTCACTGCTGTGTGTGTGCACTTTGGATGGGTTAAATGCAGAGCACAAATTCTGAGTATGGGCCACCATACTTGGCTGTATGTCACGTCACTCACTTTAATGGTTCAAAGCTCAGCTGATTTTCACATGTATGAATGATTCTTAAGAAATCGCTAAACCTTTTTCTCAAATATTGAGAGAGAGAGAGGAGTGTACGGGCATCTGTGCGCTTCTTTTTACAATGAGTGAGTTTAATGTTACTTCAAAAACAGTGGTGCGTTGTTTCAGGGCAGCGTAGACAAGTTTCTTTGCTTTTATACGTGAGCTGCGCAATCTCCGATATATGTGTGTGTGTGTGTGTGTGTGTCAGTAAGCAGCGCATTAATATAGAACGGTAATTAAAGTCTCTAATGCACACCGATAGGTGTGTGTACTGTAGGAGCTAGACGACGTATGATGGCGTGTGACAATATAGTAGTGGTGTCCCAATTCTTAGGGGAAGGGGTATAAAATAGAATTGGGATTGGGCCTTAAAATTCCCTAAGAGGGGAAAGGTACTACTCTACATTTGACCCCAATCTCAAGACCAATAGGGGAGCTCCCTACATAAGCAACCCCAATATCTGTGGGAGGCAGCTTCAACCTACTGTAAGTAGCATGAAGGAGCTTCCTACTTAGGGGACCCCAATATCTGGGGGAGGCTTCAACTTCATTACTAGAGGAGAGCTTCCTACTTAGGCGAACTCTAGTCCTAGAGATCAAAAGAGCTCGGCACAAGGAACCTACTATAAGGCCCGGCATTGAGGAGAGTACTGCCCTAATTTCAGTCCAAATACAAGGGAGCCTCCTACTTAAGGAACCTCAGCAACTGGGGAGGAAGCTTCAACCTTTTTCTTATAAGGTAGCTTCCTACTTAGGGAACCCCAATATCTAGGGGAGGCAGATAACTTTATTATTATTATTAGGGAGGTTCCTACTTAGAAGAAGGCAGCTTCAACCCAAATACTGTGAAGGAGAAATACTATGAAGGAACTTCCTGCTTTAGAGAACTCGGGGGAGGCAGCTTCAGCTTCATTGCTCTCAGGGAGCTTCCTACTTAAGGGACCCCAAGCTCTGGGGAAGACAGCTTTGACCTTGTTATTAGGGAGCTGCCTACTTAGGGGACCCCAGGCTGCAGGGGAGGCAGCTAACCTGAACAAAATGCAATATAACTTGACACCAGTAAGAAGAAAGAGAAGGGAAACATGGAAAAATGGAAACATCCTCACTCCTACAGAAAAACAACATCAAGACTGGTTTTGCTCTTAATGCTCACAGTCAAGTCATCTGCCAGACCTTTCAGAAGGCAGAATTTGTTTTTAGCAAAATTAATTACATCATTAAAATTATCGGTCCAACTCCAGGGCCTGATGTAAGTCCGTGAACAATTTCTGGGGCAAGAGGGAGGGAAGGTGTTGCTCGATGTTGCTGTTCAAATCTCTTCCTCTGAATCTCCTTTCTCAGAGGCTTACTCTTCCTCACGTCTCAACTTTTCTGTGTCTTACTCCAAGGAGGAGGAAGAGCACAGGATGCGATGCTCACCGTCTGGTCCTGTCTTTGGTCCTCAAACCTAGATGAACCAGGCCCTACAGAGCCCTGAGGAGCAGATATATATTGCTGCAGCATAAACCTTTTGAAGGCCACAGACTGTGCCTTTGCCTCCCTGAACTTGACTGACTACCATCTCAACATATGTGTTGAAATGCTCAAGCGGAGAAACTGGCGCACTGAGAGGAAAGCTTTTCTCTTTCTCCCCAATGTCAGCCAGGTTCAGCCGCAGATGTCTCTCCATGGCCACCATCGCTACCATCTATGTCTGTGTGTTTAATGTCTCACAGAGCAAGATCTTTGGTGCGCAGGGAACAGACCCAGACCCTAAACCAGTTCTTTCAGCAGATCAGCCTGGTGCATCTGTAACACACAGCCAGGCCCCACCGGCCTGACCAGCTGCCATTCAAACGGGATGTTACATGGTAAGGTTTGGATGACAGGGTCTGAGTCTTTAATGATGATGCCTCCCTCATTGAGAGATAGTTAGCAAACTTATCTTCAATCAGGGGCATTAACTCATATCTGTGCTCAAATAGTCCTTGTACATTCATGCAATTTGTGTTCGAGGAAACAAATGAATGTGGGCCAAATATGTTTTATTTTATGATCTCTCCACCTCAGACTCATGGTAACAGGGTGGTTATGTACAGGCAGAAACCGCTACTCATAAATGGGATGGGCTGGTTGGGAGGACTCCATTGTTTCTTTGCCCTCCTCAACCACATCCTGCTCCTCCTGGGTTAACGCCAGTAGAGCATGTCAAAGAAAGAACATCTGGATCCAGCAGCTTGCCCAAGTCGGTTTTTTTTTACTTTCAAAGAGGGGGCTAATGTATCAATAATATATGCCTCAACACTTTCTGCATCTAATGCCTCAGAATTAGATATTCAAAATGACTAAGTTTCTTTCCTTCTTTAAGTAATCGATATGAAAGAATTAGAGTTGACAGGAAGAGTTCTGAAAGGGAAAGCACTTCCCGTCCGACTCCTCCTTTGCTCCACCTACAATCCCTGTTTTTGATCTCTTCTCTGGTGACAGTGGGACTCAAACCTTGGGGAGGAGGCACTTAACTCTCAACCCTCAAGAGAAAGTTAAGCATAGGTGGAGCTTCTCACGGCAGTCGTATCATACTCTCATCAACATCAACTCTCGAGAGAGCCAAGGTTCTCCCAAAAACAAGGCGAGAACAGAATCTGCTGCCATGAATGCATCGCTTTGAGAACCGAACGTGCCATTGCAAATGCTGACTACTATCCCTCGGGCGAGAATCAAGGAAGAACAAAAGCTTCTTACCAGTTTTTATTACCATAGTGAGCACATTCAGCTTCCTCGAGAAGTTGAACGTGCTCCACCAGTAGCGTTTGTCACACACGCATACATGTTTCCTGAAAAAAAAAGGCTAATGACATGTGCTACAGGCACTCTTTTAAACTGACCGTCGCACCAGTATTGACATTACAATGACCAATGACATTGTCGTATTTCATCAGACGCTGTGCGAATTCCCATTCTAAAGGGTAATCATTTTATTTATTTATTTGTTTTAATCATTGAGTCATTTTTATTTTGTATTACAGTAATAAGAATTTATTGCGAACAATGGAAATTACGAATAACTCCATATGCATTATATTAGTATTTGGGATGAAATGTGCATGAAGTCACTCTATAAATAATATTAGGTCCTTAAACTAGGCCTAATTTTCCCTATACACAGCATATTGTGAATATTTATTTATTTATTTATTTATAAGTATGAAATGTGACCTGAATGTGATATTTAACCACTCCCAAGATCAATGTAAATAGGTGGATTTTTCTAGCAGAGAGATATATATATTTGAGATCATTTTAATTGCATGCTTACAAATGACCTTGGAAAGGACTAATCTATTCTAGTGGGATAAAAGATATCAAAGATCTTGGAAGTGGACTGTGGGATGTTGATGTGTGTTTAAATAGACACTACATTGTGAATCTTCTGCCCTAATTGGGTTGGATACTGTGGGCAGAAATTGAAGTGGCATTTTGCAGGAGAACTCCCCAAGCTCGGCCATGATGAGCCCACAGTATCTGTGTCACCATGCCTTCGTTTATCAATGTCTGCCGGCTTTTGCTGAGTAGTTTGTTTTTCCTGTGTGCACCATATATCACCTGTCAGGTCTAATGGGGGCCAGTAAGGAGGACATATGGCTGCAGAGCATTCCCTTGAGCTTCTCCTCTCCTCCTCCAGCCCGAGTACAGATGGATCCTCTTACAATGCAATCTATACAGCACTTAGGGAAAACTTGAGGTTAATTGATCCATAAGGATCAGATACTGCTACACTACAGTTCAAGTGGGCAACTAATATTGACCTGTATTGTTTAAATATTCACAGTTAAACGCATCCAAAGAAACACAGACTTCTAGTAAGTTACCAAATATTTTTTTCAAGCCGTTAAATTATGTTGAGGACTGTTATAGAATTTCAGAGCTCATCATATCTCAACCTCTGACAGAAATCTTCTTATATATTTTCTCTTCATCGTAGGAATAGTTCACCCAAAAAATAACATTTGCTGAATTTTTCCCACCCTTGGGCCATTCAAAATGTAGATGAGTTTGTTCCTTTCTCACAACAGATTTGGAGAAATGTACAATTACATGGCTTGCTCACCAAAGGATCCTCTGCAGTGAATGGGTGCCGTCAGAATGAGAGTCCAAACAGCTGATAAAAACATCACAATAATCCACACCACTCCAGTCCATAAATTAACATTTTGTGAAGTGAACAGCTATGTATTTGTAAGAAACAAATCCATCATTACTGTATTTTAACTTTAACCGGACACTTCTGGTCGAAATATGAGTCCTTACCCATAATAAAGCATCCGTCAGTAAAAAAGTCCATCCTCTGTTGTCCTCTCACATCAAAACCCATTGACGTATTAGTTCAGAACTAATACGTCAATGTTTTGGACTGTTTTCGCTTGTAGCCTAACTAGTACTTGATCTTGTGCATATTTCTCTCTTGATTCAGAAGAGATGACTTTTCATGTGTGGATGATTGTGATGTTTTTATCAGCCGTTTGGACTCTCATTCTGACGGCACCCATTCACTACAGAGCATCCACTGGTGAGCAAGTGATGCAATGCTGAATTTCTCCAAATCTGTCCCCATAAAGAAACAAACTCATCTACATCTTGGATTCAGCAAATGTTCACTTTTGGATAAACCATTCCTTTAAAGTGAATTCATTTACTCATCAGTGCATTACCTTTTTTTTCTGTGCAAACACTATTATTATTATTGATAAAATATTCTTTATTCACAAAAATAAAACAAATTACATTTTCAGGAAAGCAATTAAACAATGTTCTAAATTGTAGCTCATAATGTGGCAACAGTATGAATTTCAAATTGTATTTTGATAGCCTACCTGTGATCATTCTTTTAATTTATAATCCCTTTGTATTTAAATAAATAAATAAACAGACGCTTGTCTATGTTATGCCCAGATCCTCTCAAACAAAAATGAAACATTAAAATGCCAAATGATTTTCCTACTCATTTATATGTATATCCGTGTCAAACATGTCCTCTCTCAATGGTTATTACTGTCATTTTTATCGCTTGATATTTACCATTGATAAAGTGTGTGGTCTGCAGTAGTAGCCATAGGGACCCCGGAAACGCGCCGCTCGCGTCGCCAGCGCGCTGCAGATCCAGGAAGCGGAACGAATGAAGTTCATTTCTCACAGCTGGTGATGGCGGATGCTGTCGAAATAGAGACCATGAAGAATTATAACATAGCGTTTGAGAAGATAGACCCGAGCATTAGCCGCTATCCCTACTGTATTGTATGGACGCCAATCCCCGTGTTATCGTGAGTGATTCTCGCCTCCACTGTTGCTTTTTCTTCATGTTGATGTTTTAAAATCGATTCAGTCCCGTAGAAAGAGGTTTGTGTTTATGATGGATGCATAACACCAAACATTACACCAGCAAGCGATGCGTCGCGTCGCGTCGCGTCATCGAGCAATCGTTGATGTGGCAGCGTTCTTTTATGTCGCGTCGCGTTAACAAAAAGCTTTAATAAACATTACCAGATTTGGCACTTGAACCGGGTTTCCTGAATGGAAAAACCTGGTCGCTGTGTTTAAAGGAAATAAAATTCTGCCATCATTTACACTCATTTTCATGTTGCTCTGACTTTGTTCCATGGAACGCAAATTCAAATAATTCGAACACTGAAGATGTTTGAAACAATGTTCACATTCTTTTGATACAGTAAGAGTGGATGGGGACTGGCGCTGTTGTGTGTGGATGGAGACTGGGGCTGCTGCTCCAAACATGACAAAAAGTCTTCTGAAGTCATATAATAGCTTTGTGTGAAGAACAGATGGAACTTTAAATTATTTTCTAAAACTGTATAAGGTTTGTAATTAAATTAAAATGTGTGAGAAAACAGGTCAAAGAAGTGGCATTTAAGTTTTCGTATGAGTATAATTAAACCTTGACACCAAATATTTGAACGTACCACATTGCCATGGAAAACAAAACATGTCTAACCTTCATTATTCAAATTAGTCATTTCATTAGCTCAAAACTGCTCTTTGTGCATGTAAACTGGATCCTTCCCTATACTTAATCTTGATCCAGTGAACATGAATGATTGTAAAAGCTATTTGAGACATTCAGAATGGAATCTGTTAAGGCCCGTTCACACCAAGAGTGATAACTATAAAGATAGCTATTACGAATGTTGTTAACTGAAAGTGATTTTAACGATAGCGTTCCTGTTAGTATAGCTGTAATTAAAGTGATTACAATGTTTTCTCTTCTCTTTACCTGAAAGTAGTGTGGAATTATCATTGCACAGTGATGGTTTTAAAACATATCGTTTAGATGAATGGTGCTGAATAATTACCGTATTACTGTACCGCAGTGTTTACATCTGGTTATTTTAAAGAATTAGTCCAATAGGTAGCTGAATTTGTCCGCGCACTACAAAAATTCAAAACAGACCAAAAAGGTCTACCAAAACTTTAGTTATTTATTTTTCATATACAAAAGTGAAAAAGTGACAAAAAATGTGCAAAGTGTATTAAAAACTGACCAGAGAGCAGACGTTTCAGCCCATGCTTTCTTCAGTGCTCATCATATTTTAAAGAATACCATAGTAATACTTTGATAATTGTAGTACATTTTAAAACTTCTTGGTAAAGTAAAATCATAGTGATTGGACACCATTTTGTAATGCATATCAGTAATTCTATAACATGCATTATAATTTATGACCATTAGTTGCAAACACGACACCTTTGTTGAATCTTTGATGCATTTGTCCTGGGATGGAGCTTGAGTTCATTAACAACACCCATTATGTTCTGGTCTGGGATCAGAATCCAAACTCCTTCCGATAATCTCATTTGCTGAGATGAATCTGTTTACAGCTGATCTTATGCCAGTCTCCTGGTGTCCTCCACTGCAGATTATCTCGGTGTGAGAGTTCCTCGCCCCATGTTTTCTTCTTCTCCTGTATTTGGGTCGGCGACTCGCTCTGTAGGACACTCGGTGATAAATATGCACACGGACAGGAGCGTATCTGGGGTGCCGGCATATGCCCTACTCCACTTCACAAACTCCGCCGGGGCTGTTTTATCCAGGATATTCATACTGTTATTCATATCGCCCCCCTGAGAGCTCTGTTGATAATACTTTTTTAATCACTTTGACAGGAATTTTGGTCTAGTGTCTAATCCGCTTCCTTATCTGGTTGTCCTTTGGATTGCCGCTTCTGTTTCCCTGCTTGTTTGAATTCCAAAGCCAAAATGACATGAATATGAATCAGCAGGGGAAGCTGGATTTTGGCCAGGTGTATGATATTGAAAAGGGCATTCTCCAGCATCAAGCCTTGTGCTTTTAGCTGTCCTCTCAAAAACACACGTGTTTATATGTATTTCCACTCTTGTAAACGATTTCAAATAATAGCTGTTTTTCTTTTTTGGCTCTAGCCAAGCAGTAAGTGAAGGGATATTGTTGAGTCTGTTGGTCCGTTATCATAAAGTAAACCCTCATGCAAGATTTATATATTTGAATTGCACATAAAATTTCCATCTATTTGGATTATGCAGTTTTAACATGAACAAACTAATAAACTTAATCTGATGCATATATGTCAGTCACACATAAATGAAACCGGTATTTATTTATTTATTTAATGTAACTGACATAACAAATGATGAAAAAACAATTAAACAAAAATGCATTGTCTGGTGACTGCTGTTCTTCTCCGATAATCAACTATTTTCTTTTCAGGTAACGATACAAAAAATAAAATAAACAAACTAAAAAAGTGGTATACGTGCATAAACTAAAAAAGGTTAAAATTATATTTCAATTGCATATAAAATTTCCATCCATTTGGATTAGACTTAATCTTAATGTGATACATATTTTTTAGTCATACATTAATGAAATGAAAATGGTAAGATTTCTGCACTTAAGTTAAAGAGAATTAAGTTAAATAATGGCATAGATTTTACAACTATTTAATTTTAAATAATCATATTTTCAAAACACATTCATTTAAATTGCTTCGAATCATCATAAATATGTTCATTGTGAAAAAAAATAAAAAAATTATTAACTTTAAAAAAGTAAGAACAGTTCAAATAGGGCTGACTGTGGAACAGGCAATAATCAGACAGTTAAAATGAATGAGACCGAAACGAATTAACTGATAACAAATATATTAAGTAGTTACTGTATTTTGTATATGAACACTTTCAGTTCATTAGTACTATCATAGAAATATTTAGGTATAAAGAAAAAAAAACAATAAAGCAAATTTTGAGAAGATGTACATGTTTACAGAGAAAATTAATATAAGCTTTTAACATTTTTCTTCCTGGAAGATAATGTAAAAAAAAAAAAATCTTGTTTGTTTGCTGGTTTTTATTGTATTTGTTATACTTGTGTGTGTGTGTGTGTGTGTGTGTGTGTGTGTGTATATATATATATATATATATATATATATATAATTTTTTTTTTTTTCTTTTTTTTTTGCCATGAAAATAGCCTGAGATGCTGACATGGCATTAAATAAAAATATACTACTACTACTACTCATCCTGGAAAATGGATGAAAACATTGATCCTATTCTTGTCTGGGGCAAAGTCAAATCTTAAGACAGTGTGCTTTTGTTGGTTTTGTTAATTCCTTTTGTTTGTTGTATTCTTTCAGATGGCTCTTTCCTTTCATCGGCCACATGGGCATCTGCACCTCCACTGGAGTCATCCGTGATTTTGCAGGTCCATACTTTGTCTCAGTAAGTATATTTACATGCACTACTATAATTGAGATATTAGGGGGTCGTGACATATTCAAGCTAGAGTCCTCATCTGCCTGTCCAAGAATACATGAGACAATGCATGACTGGATATTTAAAAACACACTCTGAAAACAGAGGTAACATGCAGCAGCATACAATGTCAGTGTCATCCAGTTAACATGTACATGCAGGATAATGTCTAGCTATAGTAACATTATCTAGGTCTGTTTGTCTGACTTCACAAAGACCAGACTGCTATAAAGTTTTAATTTTCCTTTCATTTTTGTTCAAGCCTCGTGTGTGTGTGTGTGTGTACGCGTTTTTGTGAAAAGTCAGGACATAGATTTGTATAATGACAAAGGTATGACAGGTATTACAAGGTGAAGGTGACATCTCAGGACATTGACCCATGTCCCCACTTTTCAAAACGCTTATAAATCACTCAGAGTGAGGTTTTTTTGGGGAAAGATGAAATGCACAGTCTCCTGTAAGGGGTAGGTTTAGGTGTAGGGTAGGTGTAGGGCCATAGCACATACAGTAAGGACAGTATAAAAACCATTACGCCTATGGGATGTCCCCACTTTTCACAAAAACGAACATGTGTGTGTGTGTATATGTGTGTGTTTGTTTGCATATATGTGTGTGTGTGTGTGTGTGTGTGTGTGTGTGTGTGTGTGTGTGTGTGTATATAGTTCACGCTGGTTTCTCACTGAACCACAAATTTTGTTTGTATACTTCAGAACTTGTGGCACTGAGAAAACAAAATTATTTATAGAAGATCCACAATCTTAAGAAACAACAAATGTATCACATCCTCAAAACTGATTGATTGATTCTCACACATAGCGGATAGAAAACAAGGTTGTCAAGACAATTGTAAAATTTCATATAATTTGTATTATTTCCAAGTGTGCCACTGAGACATACATTACTCAGAAGGTCTGCTTGCAAATGTAAGAAGCACCTGACCTGTATTTAAACATTATTTAAGCATAGTTGAGCATCGCTGAACATCATTTGCAGCACCTTTTCTTAGTAGAGAAAACGGGTGCCAGATTGCCAAACTGCATCATTTAAGTAACATTGGGAAGATTTCCAAATGGTGCAGGTTTAAATCTATCATTGGATGGTTTGGATCTCTTTCAATCTGGCAACAATGAGCTTGTTAGAAGCCCATGGAGGCTTGTTACTGTGAGACGCCTGAGCTGTGTTATAAATGACCTGCGTAGACTGGGCTGCACTTTCCTCCTGTCTGACCTCAACAATGTCAAACAACTTTTTGTTGACATATAAAGGCCTTATAAAGTGTATCTGCTTTCGGTTAAGAACGTTCCTCTAGATAAAGGTCTCTATAATTTGGTGTGAAATTCCGTGGATCATTTTCATTAGAAATTGCTGGAAAGTTCAGCGTTCACCACCAGCTTCTTCAGTGACCCTGTAAGAACACATCCTGTTATTTCCAAAAGAAAAATCTATACCTGTGCAGAAAGGTGCAGAGCAGAGGAGGACATGCGGTGAAAGCTACACCTCCAGCTCCGTCAGCTCTCTGCACGACTAATTGCAGTTTTCTCAGAGACCTTCTTGTTAAAAATACATGGTCGGATCCTAGAGTTCACAGTCAGGGCAACTCTATCTCATACTGCACCTGGTATTAAATGGAGGATCCAACCGCTTGTTCATAAGAATCCTGTACAAAGTCAGACAAGCTGTTCAAACAAAAGCAAAGTTATCATGGTACGAAAGCTCCACAGCAGTTCTCTTCAGGTTCGGACATCGTCCTTTAAGCACATCTCTGTCAGACAGGAGCAAAAGTGAAATGTGTTGGGTAGAGCAGAGCTGGTAACGTGAGAAGATGGGGTTATTTGACCTGCGGTGATACGGGCCAGCACACACTCAAGTGCACCACAATCTGCTGCACTTAACTCCGCTTGTGGCTGACAGGGACCAAAACACGTCTCACATGTGGAATGAGCAGAGCGATGTGGGTTGAGGTCAGTACACAGTTTAAGGGTTTTGGAAATTGCTTGATGATAAAAATGGGCTGTAGTAGATTACATTTCAGAACATTATGACACTTGCACAGGCAAAAAGTGTTATGTTTTTCAAAATATGTTAGCTATGTGTTTTGACCACATTGCTTTGTGGTTGCAAGAGTGATTTTTTTTTTTTTTACTGATCCATGTTAAAAAGAAAAGTCATATTATTATAGTTCACCCAAAAATTCACATCGAGTCATAATTGACTCAATTTGTATTTCATTCCAAACCGGTATGACTTTCTGTCTTCTGTGAAACCTAAAAGTAGATATTTGAGAAATGTCTCAGTGTTTTTTGGGGGGGGGGGGGGGGGGGTTTCCAAAATTGTTTGTTTACCAGCATTCTTCAAAATATCAATGAGAGCATTATTAAAAATTAAAAAAAGAAACTTATACATGGATCAATCATTCACAGTAAGATCTATAATATTTAGAAAATTGATTTTAAGTAAGCTGTTCAATAGTTCAGCAAAATGTTGGCATCCAAACAGTTGCTTGTAGCAATTGACTTGCACAGTATGGAAAAAAAATACTATGGAAGTCAATGGCTACCAGCAACTGTTTGGTTTCCAACATTCTTGAGTTCTGCAGAAGAAAGAAACTCACACAGGTTTGGGCCGACATGAAGGTGAGTAAATGATGACAGGATTTTCATTATTGCGTGAACTGTCCCTTTAAGTAGTTTGTTTTCCGTTTTATAGAATATACATATTCTTAAGAATCAACACTGACTTATTTTCCTACAACCTGAATTCTGGAAATGTTGGGACATTTTTTAAATTTGAATAAAATGAAAACTAAAAGAATTTCAAATCACATGAGTCAATATTTTATTCACAGTAGAACATAGATAACATAACAAATGTTTAAACTGAGAAATTTTACAATTTTATGCACAAAATGAGCTCATTTCAAATTTGATGCCTGCTACAGGTCTCAAATTAGTTGGGAAAGGGGGGCATGTTTATCATGGTGTAGCATCTCCTCTTCTTTTCCAAACAAGACGTCTGGGCATCAAGGTTATGAGTTTCTGGAGTTTTGGTGTTGGAATTTGGTCAAATTCTTGCCTGATAATAGGTTTTCAGCTGCTGAAGAGTTTGTGGTCGTTTTTTGATGTATTTTTCGTTTACTGATGGGCCAAATGTTCTCTATAGGTGAAAGATCTGGACTGCAGGCCAATTCAGCACCCAGACTCTTCTACTACGAAGCCATGCTGTTGTAATAGCTGCAGTATGTGGTTTTGCATTGTCCTGCTGAAATACACGTCGTCTGGAGGGGAGCATATGTTGCTCTAAAACCTTTATACACCTTTCAGCATTCATAGTGCCTTCCAAAACATGCAAGCTCCTCATACTGTATGTAAGGGATAATCAACGGCTAGCTGTGCATTAAATGATTTGAATGTACGACGTGGAGGCGAAGAACCTCCGCGAAGTGCATTCAAATCGTTTAATGCACAGCTAGCTGTTGATTATCCCGTTTATGCTGTGGTCGTTAGCCAGCATTCACATATTAAAGATGTTAATCATAGCTTTAGTTGGCATCTGCAGATGGCACGGCAGATTATGTTTACCGACAGCGGTTTCTGGAAGTATTCCTGGGCCCATTTAGTAATGTGCCCACAATCTTTTTACGCACTCTTTCACAGATTAGAGAGCCTTTGCCCATCTTTACTTCTGAGAGACTCTGCCTCTCTAAGACATCCCTTTTATAGCTAATCATGTTACAGACCTGATGTCAGTTAACTTAATTAGTTGCTAGATGTTCTCCCAGCTGAATCTTTTCAAAATCTCTTGCTTTTTCAGCCCTTTGTTGCCCCCGTGCCAACTTTTTTGAGACCTGTAGCAGGCATCAAATTTGAAATGAGCTCATTTAGTGGATAAAAGTGTAAAATTTCTCCGTTTAAACATTTATGTTCTCTATGCTCTATTGTGAATAAAATATTGGCTCATGTGATTTGAAAATCTTTTAGTTTTCTTTTATTCAAATTTTAAAAAACATCCCAACATTTCTGGAATACAGGTTGATGAATGCATCTTAAATTGTATTTTATCTTACTGCCCTGGCATTAAGAATTTATTGATCTTGTTTTTAACTAATTTTAAGAGTAAACAAGTGAAAAAAAAAAAAAACCTGTCAGTGCAAAATATTGTATTAAAATCAAACTGGAAAAAATTAGGGTATCTACATGTAAAATATGTCCTATGAATTATGACAAAATATTTTCCAAGCAGTATTTTTGTATCGTGTGTGTTTATAGTATAGATGTTTGATTTTGTAGTGCTGTTTAAAGTGTGAAGTGGGCTTGAAAGGACTGAAACAGAGTTTGTCAGAGTTACTGAAGAAGGGGCTTGTGTGTGTAACTGTGGTGCTGTCAGGCAATTAGTGCTGTCATCATGATGTCAGCCGCAGCTCTACAGTCATTAGTCACATGACCTGGCAGCAGAACTGAGCCACCGTGAGCAAAGTTGGCTGATGTCAGCACACACACTTGAGATGAGTGACAGCTAACGGACAGCTGCAGGTCATATAGACCTCCCAGGATTACTGGCATTCACAGAAAGAAGTGTGGATTCATAATGGTGAATCAGGAAATAGGGAAATGTCATGAATGAACTGTAATAAAAAAACGCCTATGCTTAGGGCTTTGTTGTTGTTAATTGTTACATTGTACACAAACAGAGTTGACTGTCTGTTTCTCTGCTCTTGCAGGAGGATAACATGGCATTTGGAAGACCAACAAAGTGAGTCAATACTGTGATGTTGCATTGAACAGCAAGATCAAAACAGAGCGATGCCACAGTGTGTACTTACACAAATGACTGAGTTATCACTGTCTCTATATAAAGCTGGTATACAAGAAAGTATGCAATCATCAAAAAAATTGCAGATTTCACCTTTTTAAACCCTGACTTGTGAAATAATAATCAGAAAAAATCTAATTATTAGACTTTCATACAAAATATATATATAAAATTTGCATATGTGTTTTATGTTTTGTATCATATTTGTTACATCAGGCTTATATAATATGATATAGTGAGAATATGGAGCTCACACTCGAGAGGGGAGAAACACTTCAATTTTATTCAGTGGCCCAAAATGAGCAAAAATATGCAGTTTCTGATATTTATATGGCCAAATATGATTAAATTCAGATAGCTTCAGATCAATGAGATATTTATAACAGTATAAAAGCAGACTTGCATAAAATGCATACAATAAATATCAGTCATCACTCTTTATCTCCCAGTACTATGTCTTAATAAAAAGATATTTAAGTGCTTAGTTTTATGATCAAAGCTCTGTAGTTTTTATTTTGGGGGCAAAACATACAACGCAATACAATACAGTGATGACTGAGAGAAATATAAATAAATGTTCATTTGGGCATGATCATATTTCAAATAGAACACTGTATCATATTTAATACTCACATTTTAACATTTTAAAAAAGACAAAATGGGCAATTAAACAAGTTAAAAAAAGTTAAATTAAAAAAGTTGCAAGTAAGTGTTCATCTTGAAATATTACTTACAATATAAAAGATATTCTTACGTTTACTTTATAAAAGTAAAGATTTCACCGCAAAAATACATGTACCATGAAGTACTATTACGGTATACTAAAAGGCCTTTATTTGCTAAAAAGTATAAACTATCGATCAGACGACAGATTGATTGTGAACAACATGTTTATCAGATCAAGTCTTGATTGAGTTGGTCATTTAGAGCTCATAGAAGTTTGTGTAACAGATGATACAGCAGACTTTACAGGGTTAATGTCCTCCAACAGTGGTTATAAAAGAAATGACTTGGCCTGTTGAACTGCATTGTTGGGTTCAGCTTTTCATGAGACATGTGATTCATGCATTTGTGTTTGCTGCAGTATTTATCTGCTTTGTTCCCAGGTACTGGATGTTAGACGTCAGTAAAGTGTATGCCAGTGGATCTAACGCGTGGGACACAGCAGTTCACAACGCATCGGAAGAGTACAAACAGAGAATGGTAATCTGTGTTTCTTCCCTTTTTTGAAAAGTGTTGAAATCCATGTGCAGTTATATGCATATGAAGTTATACTACATATGAACTTTTTTTATACTATTGTTAATTTCCCAGAATGAAATATATATATATATATATATATTTTAGCATCCATACAGATAAACTGGCTTATATATTCAGACAGATTATCTCCGTTTTCCCTCCAGCACAACCTCTGTTGTGACAACTGTCACTCACATGTTGCGATGGCACTGAACCTGATGCGCTATGATAACAGCACTTCGTGGAATATGGTGAACCTCTGTCTGCTCTCGCTCATTCATGGCAAACACGTCAGGTGAGACTAACAGAGCTGTGCACATTCACACCGCCGCCTTCAGATGTACTTCTGCATGTGTTTGTGCTTTGATCAGATTTCTAAGTTTGAAAATCTTTTTTTGGTGTAATTTGTTCACAAGAGGGCTTTTCACACTTGCAACAGTTAACTCTGGATCATACTAAACTCTGGGTAAACAGAATCCCGGGTTGTCTTGCTTAACTTTCAAAGTGTTCATAAATTTGCCTGTGGTTAACAACTAATCCTGTGTATTCACACAGTACATTCCTAAAATCCGTATTTGCATATTTGCAGTACCAGATTCATTGATTGGATGAACGCAGTGTGCAACCTATTTACATAAAGGCTCATAAATGCACGTCGACATATAATGCATTGCAGACTGTACTATCGAGATTTTTTCTTTCTGTGACTGTCCAAAGCAGGTGAATATGAGGCACGTGACTGGATGTCTGTTGCTAAACATATAGCCATAACATTCAATGCCTCATTGTTTCACACTGTACACTTTGACACAGGAACAGGCTTTTAAAACCCGCAGGGAAAAGTGGCGCTAACCCCGCTTTTAAATTACAACAGTGAAACATTTCTCTACCTGGGGTCAAAAGCAGGGTTCAGAACAATGATAGCTCGAGTTTTTGTTTGCATCAGGGCACTTTAGCATTTTCACTGTAGTTTGCCAAGCTGCACATAATTCAAAGTAATTTAACTGCACTCAAATATACTTACAATAAGTACACTACCATTCAAAAGTTTGAAATCAGTAAGATTAAAAAAATAAGAAACTAATACTTTTATTCAGCAGGAATGCATTAAATTGATCAAAAGTGACAGCAAAGACATTTATAATGTTACAAAAGGTTACTTTTTCAAATATATGCTGTTATTTTGAACTTCGTATTTGATAGAAAGACCTGAAAAAGTTTCACGGTTACCACAAAAATATGAAGCAGCACAACTGTTTTCAGTTTATTTTTTTTTTAATTATTCTTTACTTAACAATTTTAAGGCAACGGGTTTCCTCAATTTTTTTAAGTTAAGTCAACTTATCACTTTTTACAGTGTAATCAGACCTCTGGATCTGCCTCACAGTGTAAACAGATATGCAAGACTTTGGTGTCTTGGTCTATCAGTCTTTATTCTAGATTGAAGTAAGGCAATTTTGGGCAATATTATTTTTTTTTAAATTTTGAATAAATTGTACTTAAGAAAGGTAATAACCGTTAGTAGAAGAGATTTTGGGACGTTGTTTGTTTGATTCCACAGCCGTTTTATATCCTAAATTTGGTTTTAAATCCTCTCTACTGCAGGATTGCATAATTATAGGACTGAGAAATTGGACCCAATGCTGTGTTTTGGGTGTCAGCTAAAAATGCTCCTACATGATACCTGAAGTCTAACAAGGGATTGCTCCAGACACAACTTTTTTTTTTTTTTTCTCAGACTACTGGTTGCTGTCTGAGCACAATGCATGTGCATTGGCCCCTGGAGACTGAGAGGGACTCACACAAGGATAGGCTGTCATGGCGTCTCTCAGGTGTAATTGAAAGTGTTGCATTATGTGTGTGTTTCTCCTGGCCCAAAGTGTTCAGAGTGCATCCATCACTGTTTATTGTGAGAATTCTACTGTCAGTCACTAAAAAAGGAACTGCAGGTATGAAGTGATGATGCAGCTCTTTTGTCCTCCAGCTTCTGGAAGCACATTGTTGTGGTTGCGTCAGTATGGAGAGTAATTGGACGTCAGACAGAGCAAGAATTTTGACTATCAGCATGAAGTCTGGTCCACAGCATATTCTAATCTGATAATTGCAAGGAAAACAAACACAGCCTATGTACTGTTGAGGGAAAAGTAATGTGATATCACAATAGTAATTTGTCTTTTTTTATTTGCTTTCTATCTGTGATTAATGGTCTTTGCTTAGGTAAGCACCACCTTTGGGAAAAAAAGACTGCATTGAATGTGCACCTGTAGTGTACTTCAAATCTTGAAAGTATATATTTTTTTAAAAACTGTACTTGCAGAAAATGTAATATTAATAATGTATTCACTTAAGAGAGTTCACTTTCGTGACTGATTCTTAACACACTTAAGTAGACTTCAAAGGTGAACTTTGTAATAATGTCAAATTCAAAGTTTTACTTTAAAGTACATTTTAAGGCATTGTTTTATTAATCTTTTTGTCATGTTTAAAGCACACTTATTTTGATGCATTGACTAACATACTAAAGCACATGTCAAGTACTTGATTATAATTTTACCTCTAGTGTCATTTATTTAAAGTTAATATATTTTAAATGTACTAAATTGCAACTTTACTACAAATGTGTAATTACAAATATATTTAAATATGTGACATATGAGTTTCAGTAGAAATTACATTAAAGTATATTTTAATTTACCATAAATGCTTGTCAGTACATTCAGCAATGCACTTTAACTATTTTTTTTCAATAGTCAATAAAAGTAATGATGAAATTACATAAGTGAGTCAAAAAAATCACTCTAAAGATCATATGATTGCATTTAATATAATTTTAAAACTAATGCATTTTCATTTAATTGCAGTTAGCATGCAATTAAGTGTCAGAAAACATTAAATTTTTACATTTAAATACATTCTTTTAAAGTATATTATATCTATAATAAGCACTCTTTTTAAGTATGATAGTGTACTTCTTTTGTACAAGGGTATTACTGTTGCTCCTACATTGGTTCAGAGATTTTATTAAACCTCTAACTGTAAATATTAAATGTTGGCGAGTAACTCATCCTACACGATTTTTTTTTTTCTAATCAGTTGGACTTGCATACAATAAAATTGTCCCAAAAATAAAAATCACATTGACTAACATTGAAGGAGGGTCCTGAAACATCTTGAGACCAGAGTATTATAGAGATTTTGGGGTGGGCTTTTTTTTTTTTTTTTTTTACTAGGGCTGGACCGATCCGATACTCGGTATCGGTATCGGCTCCGATACTGGCATTCTCTGCCGGATCAGGTATCGATATCAGGTATCGACAAAACTGATCCAGATCCAATATTGTGCATATAGTATTCTGTGTTATTGTTAAGCCCCATGAAAGGCACAAAACCGTAATAAAGCACCAT
Source organism: Acrossocheilus fasciatus (assembly GCA_036784905.1). Taxonomy (NCBI): domain Eukaryota; kingdom Metazoa; phylum Chordata; class Actinopteri; order Cypriniformes; family Cyprinidae; genus Acrossocheilus; species Acrossocheilus fasciatus. Next base: position 27,991,466 of record CM071956.1, read on the forward strand.
AAAGTTTTCGTGCACTATATTTCAAGTGTTCTGAAGCCGTTCCAGTTACAGATTAGTATTTAAGTCAAGTTCACGTAAAAATCTTCTCTCCGCTGCAGCTGTCAGTCATCCTCCATTCAGCGTTCACAAACTGTGTCACGTTCGGTTACTAGAGTCAAGACGATGAAACTCTCTCCAAGAGCAGACAATAACTCTTTTTTTTTAACTAAGTTTTAAAACTGTTCAAAGAAAAGGCTCAATAAAATATCGCACTGATTTAATATACTACTGTGTGATGATCAGGTCAACACATAGAAGTATAGAAATTCTACATTGATTTAAAAAAAAACTGGGCTGGTATCGGACTGGATCGGTATCGGCCGATACTCAGAATTTTCTGGATTGAATCGGTTCTGAAAAAATGGTATCGTTGCATCTCTATTTTTTACATTGAGCTACAACAGCTTAAAAACAGCATGACAGTGCCTTGGCAAAACCATTACAAACACAACATCAGACAAGCAGAGATCAGAATCTAGTTTCTTTTACGTCTTCATCTTCACTGAAACTGTATCTATCTCTCACACAGACGTTTTTTTTCTCTCTCTCTCTCTCTTTCCACAGTTGCATAGGTTTCTTGAAGACCTGGCTTCCTTTCTGCATCTTGACCAGTGTGATCCTGGCTGTGACTCTGTCTCTAAACCTGCGATGACCGAGCGGGGTCACACACAGGTGAACGGGGGCTCGCCGCCCATCGGAGACCCATCACTCCAGCTCCAGCGGGACTCCAGTGAATGTCAACTTGAAGTCCAGCTCTTCAGAGCCTAGAGGAGCTCAACATCAAAAATCAAATGCTAGACCTCTTTGTCGTAGGGTAGGGACAGCAAATACACCATGGCTTCAACGTCTTGTGGTGATGTACGAAACGCTATTCTCAAAACCTGTCTTCCAAAGGCATGACTTTGGTGTCTCTTGAGGGTTATGGTGCTCTTTTATTGTTTGGTTAGACTTTGATCTCCAAACTATAACTGCTGTTTAGGAAATATAACACTATAACGTATATATAGTCTTATATTTGAAATATAACTTGAATATGAATTTCTAATGATGCTATGTTCTTTCCGAGAACATAGTTTATTGCAGAAACAATGCATTGTATATTAAGATACTCTGGAAGATGGATTTCCTTTTAAAATTCTTACTATGAATACGAAAGGTTATTTAAATTAACACTTTTAATATTTAATTTCATTTAGGGGTACCCTTTTAGTCGTTTTATTGGCAAGGCTAACCATCACCATAAATAGCTTTTAATATTGTAGCTTGGCATGCTTTAAAGTGTAATTGTTTTTATACAAAAATCTAATTACATATGGAGAATTAGCATTCAAAAATTGCTAGTTAATGAATAAGCTAATCTTGTTTGCATTATGTATTGAAAAGCATTCTTTGCACTGCGTGGCCAGCTGTTATTATATTGCGTAATTTAATGTTATTGCATTAATTTACTATTATGATATTGCATAAACCATTATGAAATTGCATTCTCAAGTTGAATGTGATGCATTTAAAAGTGTAAAACGTAGGCTAGGACTTGATTTTATCCATTGGGAATTGATTGAATCAGAAAAAAAGCATGCATTCCAATGCAGAAGAGACCAGACATGAATGCAAAGCCTTGAAATTTAAGTGGCCTTGGTGAATTTAGCTGAAAAGGGCCGTTCATTTGTTTCAGTTCATTTGAGGAAAGGTTATGAAGACAGACATTTAGTCTAACATGCACTAATAAATCATGCACAGTAAGACCAGGAATGAAGGAACGTAAATGATGCCTTTAATATATCCTTGTTGTCCTGAAGAACACTTGATTCACATTGCAGGGGTTATGGATGTTCTGTTTGAAAGCTTTACTCTTTCAATCATGAACTGTTAAGTGATATATTTAAATCTTCCATTGTTTGTTTTCACAAGAAATATCAAAGGTATTTTGTTATGTTGACTATTGACTTGGTTTAATGGCACAATATGCCGTCTACCAATCATATCACTTATAAAAAAAAATAAATAACATGATTTATGTTTCGTATAAGGTCCAGGGTTTGGATAATGGTCATCGAAATGAAGCAGGAACACTGAAATCTGTCAAGCACACATCCAGGTCATAATTTCACCCCAAAATCAAAAAGAAAAATGGCAGAATTGTTTTGTTTAAAGAAAATGAAGCCTGTTTTATAATCTTTTGCATGTGAAATTATTTCATGGCAATTAAGCACATTTCCTACTGTATGGAAACTATTATTTAGTTATTAATTAATTATATTAATATATTATTACATTAACTGTATTTATACATCATTGTACTATTTGTAGTACTGGTTTATTATTTTTAATGCAGTATTTTTTAATAAAATACTGCAGTAAAAACTGTTTTAAAAAATCATGGCTTTGGTTTTTTTTTATGCAAAATATATTTTTATTTCCTTCTGATTTGGGGTGTAAATGTGGCCTGTTTTTGTGAGATTCTGAATTGCTTAATTAGCGTATAATTAGGAAGACAATTAAACTTGGGGTCAAAATGGGCTCTCAAAAATATTACAGTATTTTTATTTTAATAAAAGTAAAACTAATGAAAGTAACATGAATGTTTTCATTATCATGAAAATCTTAATTATGCTAATCCCAAGTTGTATTTTATTTTATTTTTATACAGAATATATTTTTGTTTACTACTGATTTTGGGTGTAAGTGTTTCACTCGTACTCATCTGAATGGATCTGTTTGGTGTATAATCGGAAAGAAAAACAGTGGGTGAAATCTATCCTTTATTACTGTAATCCAGAGCACAGAAATCCTGTTTGCTTTTCTCAACTGTATTCATGAACTGAGCACTTCAAACACTGATCGAATCCTGCCGTAATCCTAGACTATGATCTGGACACCAAACCCGTTTCCATGACTCCTGCAGATTAAATCCCCTCTTTGTTTCATGTCAAAGAGAAAAATCACTGAACCTCCCCTCTTACCTATTGCTCTCTTCTCACATTTTTCCTTTTCATTCCTCTTTTCACACTCTCTCTGTCTTTGGAAGTATTGCCAAGAGCAGCAGGTAGTCGAGTGTGTTTTGTGTCGGTGGAGTGTCTTCAGATGGGCCTGTGTGTGTGTGTGTGTGTGTGTGTGTGTGTGTGTGTGTGTGTGTGTGTGTGTGTGAGAGAGAGAGAGAGAGAGGAGTCTGGCTCCTGCTGGCCCCGGCTAGAGCTGATCACATTAGAGAGCCTGTGTGAAGTGTGACGTTATTACTGACGGCTTTCCTGTCTTCAAAGACGTGAACTACTGGATCAGAAGCACATTTGGCTGTTTAGGTCGTCACAGCGGCCCAGCGGTTCCCATTTCCTCTCTGTAATCTCTAAAAGCGCATGGCATTCCACTGCTTTATGCTTTTAGAGAACATTCATTCATTCACTGAGGTCTTTCTGTGGTTACAATATGTTAAATGTTAACGTTCACATTCTACCTTCCAAAAATAGTGTGCAAAATGAGGCCTGAAAAAAAAGTAAAAGTTTACACACACACACACACATATATATATATATATATATATATATATATATATATATATATATATATATATATATATATATATATATATATATATATATATATATATATGTATATGTGTATATGTGTGTGTGTATATATACATATAATTATTTATTTTTTGCAACAATGTTACCAGAATTTGGTCTAGGTCTACATGTTTACAAGCTTTGATTTGTGTGATTTAAAAAAAAATAATAATAATTAATTTAAATAAGTTTGTTTGTTTGTTTGTTTGCAAATTAATATCATTTTAAATGAAAATATTATAATTTGTAACAGGCTTGCAAATTTGGCTAGCCAATTCTCAATTCATAGAAAATTAATATAGTTTCATTGTAGTTATTTTTCACTGGAGTTTTCTATATTTTGAGTATTTCTTATAAAATCCTGGAAGTAAAACTATAACTAACAGGGTTGCAAATTGAGTCTGACAAATGTAGTCAACACTAAATTATTTGTAAACATTAAGGAAATGGAATTAAATTATTTTATTTTTATTTTTTTTTAATTAATTTTATTTTTGCCACCATGTTAACGATTTTCTTTTCTTTTTTCTTTGAGTATTTCTCATAAAAATCTAAAACAAATTCATAACTAACAGAGTTGAAGTTTGATGAAAGTAGTCAACACTAAATTATTTGTAAAAAATTGAGGACATGAAGTGAATTTACTAGTTTTCTAAATTACTTTTGGTCAGTTGAAAGTAACATCTCACTTTTTGGAATGTAAATCATGATAACAGGGTTGTCTAAAATGTAAGACATCACAAAAAAAATATTTTAAATGGTTTTTAACTTAATGAACATGAAAAAGTAAAGGTTTTTTTTCATGCAAAGTTATATTTTTGTTAGAGAATACTTTTCACTGCTAAATTGCTTTAAAAAGCACTGAGACCCCATCGGCTACCCTATGGAAAGTGACACTTCATTGATTGATTGCTTTTTGCCATTAGAACGGTTTTATTAACAGATTACATATTTCAGTTTCTGTCTGTTTGCTAATTCAAAACTTGCCTGTGCGTAAAAATGAGCTGCAAATGTTTTCTTTACATGCACTGCTAAGCTTGTCATTACATGAACTTTGCACAACTACAAACAAGTAGACTTTTAATAATAATGAAAATGTCACCTCATACCTCCTGCATCTGCATTAGCGTGTGTGTGTGTGTGTGTGTGTGTGTGTGTTTATTTGCATGTTGTGCTCTGTAAGCCTGTGCGCATGTGTCTGATACTCAACGTCTGATATTGATGGTTGGCATTCAAAAGTTGTTTGTTCTGGGTTTTACTGCTAATAATCAAATGCATATTTTAATAATGAGGTTATTAAAGTCTTTGTAATGATATGTTTTGCCTTGTGGCGTACCGGCCGCATGTATTCTGTGCGTGTGGTAATGCCTGCTTGACTAGATGCTTTGTTTACAATGGCTGCTGAGTGTTGGATAAATATGAGTAGCAGAATGCTTTTTGTTGTTGATTTTACCCTAACTTCAAGCATTCTGTCGAGCATATGGACAACTAGAAACAGGGTGAAAACACTTAAAGCCTTTTTTACTCCAAATAAGTGACCATGTAGTTTTATATTCATTAGGCAATAAGCTTCTACACTGAACTGTAATACATGAATGTAATGAAAGATGACTGTGTGCTTTATCTGATTTCATTTTGGAAATTGGTATTGGTCTTTCATTGTCTTTTCCATTCTTTTCTCCCAAGAAGTCAGTAATGGTGTTTTTAAAATTGAGCTATTGAGTTTGCACAATGTATTTCCTCATAGCCTGCATCCACAAGGACTCCAGGGAAAAAGCCCATATCCTATCATCAGAAACTAATGGAAACATGTAATCATCTTCCTAGTTAATTTACATTCCCCAATGTTGCATAATTATCATCAAATTTCAAACACATTCTGCCAACAATATAATTTATGATATTTAATGTTCATGCATTATTGATATCAATAAAAGATGTTTACTATTACAGTATACTATGGGTTTTATTTATATGTGTGTATATAAGTGTATTTAATTAAAACTAAATAACACATTTTAGAGTATATATAGTATCTCACAGAGGTGAGTACACCCCTCACATTTTTGTAAATATTTTATTATATCTTTTCATGTGACAACACTGAAGAAATGACACTTTGCTACAATGTAAAGTAGTGAGTGTACAGCTTGTATAACAGTGTAAATTTGCTGTCCCCTCAAAATAACTCAACACACAGCCATTAATGTCTAAACCGCTGGCCACAAAAGTGAGTACACCCCTAAGTGAAAATGTCCAAATTGGGCCCAAAATGTCAATATTTTGCCTTGGCCACCATTATTTTCCAGCACTGCCTTGACCCTCTTGGGCCTGGAGTTCACCAGAGCTTCACAGGTTGCCACTGGAGTCCTCTTCCACTCCTCCATGACGACATCACGGAGCTGGTGGATGTTAGAGACCTTGCGCTCCTCCACCTTCCATTTGAGGATGCCCCACAGATGCTCGATAGGGTTTAAGTCTGGAGACATGCTTGGCCAGTCCATCACCTTTAACCTCAGCTTCTTTAGCAAGTGTTTGGGGTCGTTATCATGTTGGAATACTGCCCTGCGGCCCAGTCTCCGAAGGGAGGGGATCATGCTCTGCTTCAGTATGTCACAGTACAGGTTGGCATTCATGGTTCCCTCAATGAACTGTAGCTCCCCAGTGCCAGCAGCACTCATGCAGCCCCAGACCATGACACTCCCACACAATGCTTGACTGTAGGCAAGACACACTTGTCTTTGTACTCCTCACCTGGTTGCCACCACACGCTTGACACCATCTGAACCAAATAAGTTTATCTTGGTCTCATTAGACAACAGGACATGGTTCCAGTAATCCATATCCTTAGTCTGCTTGTCTTCAGCAAACTGTTTGCGGGCTTTCTTGTGCATCATCTTTAGAAGAGGCTTCCTTCTGGGACGACAGCCATGCAGACCAATTTGACCTCCCACCCCTTCAACCTCTGCAGCAATGCTGGCAGCACTCATACGCCTTTTTCCCAAGCACAACGTCTGGATATGACACTGAGCACGTGCACTCAACTTCCTTGGTTGACCATGGCGAGGCCTGTTCTGAGTGGAACCTGTCCTGTTAAACCGCTGTATGGTTTTGGTCACCGTGCTGCAGCTTAGTTTCAGGGTCTTGGCAATCTTCTTATAGCCTACGCCATCTTTATGTAGAGCAACAATTCTTTTTTTCAGATCCTCAGAGAGTTCTTTGCCATGAGGTGCCATGTTGAACTTCCAGTGACCAGTATGAGAGAGTGAGAGCAATAACACCAGATTTAACACACCTGCTCCCCATTCACACCTGAGACCTTGTAACACTAACGAGTCACATGACACCGGGAAGAGAAAATGGCTAATTTGGCCCAATTTGGACATTTTCACTTAGGGGTGTACTCACTTTTGTGGCCAGCAGTTTAGACATTAATGGCTTTGTGTTGAGTTATTTTGAGGGGACAGCAAATTTACACTGTTATACAAGCTGTACACTCACTACTTTACATTGTAGCAACGTGTTATTTCTTCAGTGTTGTCACATGAAAAGATATAATAAAATATTTACAAAAATGTGAGAGGTGTGCTTACTTCTGTGAGATACTGTATAAAATGTATGTGTGTGTGTGTGTGTGCGTGCGGGTGTGTGTATATGTATGTGTATATATATATATATGTATAAAAAATTTGAGTATCGTGAAAAAGTTCTCTTTTTGGTAACTTATTTCAAAAAGTGAAACTTTCATATTTTGTAGATTTAAATTTTGATGATTAGAGCTTTCAGCTCATGAAAGTCAAAAATCTATTAGAATATTTCCTAAGATGAATCAAAAAAAGAGTTTGCAAAACAGAAAAATTCAAGTTCTTTAAAGTATGTTCATTTATACACTCAATACTTGGTCGGGGGTCCTTTAGCACAAACTCCAGCATCAGTGAGGTGTGGCATGGAAGCGATCAGCCCGTGGCTCTGCTGAGGCACTATTGAAGCTTGTGGTCATCCTGTTGCTTGTGCACCTTTTCCTACCCAATTTCTTCCTTCCAGTCAACTTTGCATTTAATATGCTTTGATACAGCACTCTGTGAACAGTCATCCCTTTCAGTAGTGACCTTCTGTGACTTACCCTCTTTGTGGAGGGTGTCAATAATTGTCTTGTGGACCATTGCCAAGTCAGCAGTCTTCCCCATTATTGTGGTTTCAAAGAACAAGAGATACCCAAAATTTATACTGTTGGGATGGTAATTTAATGAAACACAAATGTTAATATTCTAATATTTTGAGATACTGGATTTTTTCATTTTAATCTAAATTAAAACAAACAAAAAATACTTTTGAAATGTTTTACTTTACATGTAATGAATCTAGAATATACGAAAGTTTGACTTCATGAAAGTTTCATGTTACAAAACAAATTAAATTTTTACGATATTAAAATTTTTTGAGATGCAGATTGGACAGATTGCATGATTGGACAAATCAGTTTGGACTCTAGTCTTAAAGTTTGACTTAAAATGCATGTAATTTATAATGTTTTGAATGTTGTTTTTTGTGCATTTATTTGAACGGTTGCCTTGGAAACGTTTAATTGCGCTAGAGAACAAATGACTGAGTTGGCATGCAAAAGAACAGCGTGATGAATTCATAGCTTATTGTCCCCCTTCAATTCAGCAGACCCCCACCGACTTCAAAGCATCAGGAGTCCTGTGGAGTGAGGGATATCAGATCAATGTTCCCAACATACAAAAACACTGATTATCCAGACATAAACAAAGAACTAGATTCCTCTTCAGAAAACCTATTAAGAACTCAGAAGCCAATAACACTGGTCTGAAGAATATCCTCTATGGTGCAGCGATTTCAACCTTTGGAGCTCAGTCAATATTTGAAGGCCCCTATAAGATATGATTTCACATCTTCCTCTATTTTAGCAAAAGAAACAAAGGCTGTCATATATTAATACATTAAAATGACTAACGTTATTATTATTATTATTATTATTATTATTATTATTATTATTATTATATTAAATAAAGATTTTTTTCTTGGTCGTGCAAAATAATTTTTTTATCCTTAAATTAAACTCCTTTCTCAATTAGCATTTCTTAACATAGTAAAATTACATGTCCGACTATGCTTGTTGAGGAGATACATGTTAAAAACAAAGTAAAATTTTGTTTGTCATGGTGCTAGAAAAATATTCACCCAGAAACCTATTTTCACAAATAATCACAATGAAATGGCATTTAATTGAAACTGTGTGCACATTTGATTGATATGTGTGTGTGTGTGTGTGTGTGTGTGTGTGTGTGTGTGTGTGTGTGTGTGTGTATATATATATATATATATATATATATATATATATATATATATATATATATATATATATCAGTCAGTTCAGTTTCCAGAGTAACATTTCTCATTTTCATTTAGATTAACTTGATGTACTGAATCTAAAACTAAAACAAAAATTAATTAGAATGAGATGAATATTTTAAAACAGCAAAATCTAAATTGAAATGAGAAATCACACAACAAAAATACTAAAACTTTAAAAAAGAAAATATAAAAAAACAATTGAATTCAAAACTTAACACAAACTATAAAAGTATTTTAAAAAAGTCTATAAGTATAAAAAAAAGTGTCTGTGTGTGTTTTATATAGTATATGTTTTTGTTGTTGGTTTTTTTTTTAGTGCTGCCCTCTTTGAATGCTTACTGAGGCCCCCTAGTGGGCCCCACCCCCTAACTAAGAGCCACTGCTCTAGTGTAACATCAACAGCTTTATCGATCTCCAAAGAACCACATAAAAGCAACAGTAGAACAACCGTTTCTGAGTGTATCGACTGCGAACTGGACACCTTGAGCTACAAGAGTAGCAAAGATCAGCTAAAGTCAGAGATCATCGTAATCTTTTGATGAGCTTTAATCACTATTAATTAAGCCCATTAATCAGAGTGATGAGCGCGAGATGTGAGAGATCGTGGACTGGTGTCGGTCTGTAGTGGAGGGGAGAGGTGCGAGTCAAAGCTCCTCCCCGCTGATTGTTGAGAGAGATTCAGTCGCATTGTTTGAGAGCAGCGGATCAAACGCCCCACACAGAGAACCTCCTTTTCTCATGGAAATAAAGTGTCTGCCTCTCATTCACACATGAGGTTCTGTAATGCAAAGAAGTCGAGCACGCAGGGAGACTCAACATCACTGAGAGAAGTTACTAGCGAGGAGCACGCGGGACCGGAGTCTTGGAGAGCCACCCCGGAGAAGCGGACGCACAGCCGCTGAACGAGGCATCTGTTGAGTCAGATTGATGCGGTTTTGCTGATAGTTGACCATGCTCGCCTCTGCACGGTGCGCGGTTGTGCTGGGGCTGCTGTGCGCTGCGCTCTCCGCGCGCGCGTCGCTGTGTCCCGCCGGCTGCGAGTGCTCAGAAGCCGCGCTCACGGTCAAATGCGTCTCCAAAGATCTGCGGGACATACCGAGCGGCATCCCGAGCTACACCAGAAACCTCTTCATCACCGGAAACCACATCAGCCAGATCGGACCCGAGTCTTTCCAGGGACTGGAGAACGTGACCACTTTGTCACTGTCTAACAACAGGTAACGCAATGATGCATAGCCTATTGAATTCGAAGAAGCTAGTAGTTCATTTGACCCTTGACACACTGTTAACAACTGTTACATACTATGTAACAACTGTTAGAGTAAAGTTAGGTAACACTTTATTTTAATGTATCCTTGTTACACGTTATGCACTTACATTTATAACAATAAATTATGCACAATTACATGCAAGTAACCCTAAACCAAACCTTAATCCTAACCCTAACCATATAGTAAGTACATGCAGTTAATAAATATTACTCATTACTTAAATGTGTAATTACACTGCAACCAGTGTTGGGAAGGTTACTTTGGAATAGGTTACAGATTACAAGTTACTAAAATGTAGTAGTGTAATTAAAGTAATGTTATTAAAGTAATGTAACTGATTGCATTTGATTACTTTACTTCTCTAAATGTCTAATTTTTCCAACTATTAATCTTTTTTTCTAACATGTAAACCAGGCAGGGTTTAACCTTTCAGTATTATTCAACACTGCCAGACTGTCAAAATCCTTCATCACTTGAATTAAGATTACAATAATTAAATTTTAAAGCACAGCCTCCACAGATCATTCTGAGGTTAAATACAGATTGAAAACTAAAACAAGAAATAGTTTAATAGATATGATACTGTTTTTGAAATCAAATCTTGCATAGTTATGACAGGAAACACTGAAATCTTACAATGGCTTGGAAAAAAACATTAATCTTAAAAAAATAAAGCATATACATAAACCCAAATATAGGAAATAAAACAATTATTGAATAAGCATGTGTCTAAACTCCTGAAACATTGGCGTCTCGTACTTTAGAGCAGTCACTGCAATTTATGAAAGAAATCAATTTTGTGTGTGTGTGTGTGTGTGTGTGTGTGTGTGTGTGTGTGTGTGTGTGTGTGTGAAAAAAATCATATGTAACTCAGTTTGTAATCGTTAAAATTTTCATAAGTGACTGTAATTGAATTACACAATTTTTCTCAGTAACTGTAACTGATTACAATGCCATTTATTTTGTAATTCAATTATGTAATTTAGTTACATTTAACTAGTTACTTCCCAACACTGACTGTAACAAGGACATCTTTCAATAAAGTGTAACCTTCTGTCATTTTAACTTCTCATTTTAATGACTGTAGAGGCTAAAATTACTGTAAACCTTTAGTGTTGTAACGATAGTGTTGATTTTTCAAAAGGGAAGGCTCAAGTAGAAGCTTTAAGATGTTAAATGTGTACAGGTTTATTCTCACATCCTTAACTTATAGGATTCTACTTCATTTTACTTATGAAACACAATGTATAGCATGTGGCTCAATTAAAAAACAAAACGGAACCATATAAACAGGACCAGATTTGAAAATCGAATCAGTGATAATATTGGTTGAATGCTTTCCTTCTGAATGTAAACAGTTTCATTCAAAACGTTCCCTCAGCAGGAAAACGTTTATCTCATTTTACCCCTTTCTTGCCATGAAACTGGTCTAAGATTCTGACATGTATAGTTACATTAAGCAAAAACCTTTATGCAAAAACTTGCGTATAAGGTTATTTAGTGTGGATAAAAGGTTCTTCACACTAGAAAACAATTCTTTTAAGATTTGATCACTGAAAGGCTCCTTGTTTAACCAAAAACTGTTCTTCTATGGCAAAACCCACCTTTATTTTTATGACTGTAGTGTGAAATGTTCCTTTTCTTCTCTCTCCAGGATCTCTGAGGTGAAGTCTCGCACATTTTCTAGCCTGCGGAGCCTCAGATCGCTGGACCTCAGCAACAACCAGCTGGCCGTCATCCATCCTGAGGCGTTCACTGTCCAGAGCCGTATGCTGAGGGAGCTCAACCTCAGTCGGGCTCTTTACAACCACTCGTCCATCATTTTTTTAGCCACCTCTCTCCGCTGGAGCAGCCTGGAAGACCTGCTGGGACTGGACCTGTCCAGTAATGGCCTTGTCTACTTGCCCCCAGGTATCTTTTGCCATCTTGTCGGCCTGCGGCGCCTTCAGCTTGGCAACAACTCTATAGTGTCCATCCATAACGGGACGTTCACAGGACTGGATCACCTCCAGGAACTCGACCTCACACACAACGCCCTCAGGACCCTGCGTGAAGAGGCTCTAAAGGAGCTGGAGCAGATGCGTTTGGTGAGGCTCCACCTGGCGGAGAATCCTTACACCTGCACATGTGACATCGAGCCTTTCGCCGCCTGGGTGAACAGCTCACAGGCGCAAGTAGTGGACATTGAGCGCCTGACTTGCGCGTTCCCAGTCGCCCTGCAGAACACGTCGCTACTGACAGTGGGCGAACTGGAGTTGGGTTGCCATAAGGCGGGAGAAAGTGACAATCTCGCACTGCAGACCTCCTACGTGTTCCTGGGTCTCGTGCTGGGATTTGTCGGTCTCATGTTTCTCTTTGTGCTTTACCTGAACCGCAAAGGTATTAAGAAGCGCATCTATGACATGCGCGACGCATGCCGAGAAGTCTGGGAAGGGTACCACTACCGATACGAGATCGACTCTGATCCCAGACTGTCGCAAGTTTCTTCAACAGCTGATGTATGAGCTCTTCCCAAACAGAGCTCCTTATATGAACTAGATTTCTATTGCATTTATACTTGGAAAACGTCCATTTGTGTGGCGAACAGTGTTGGGGGTAACGCGAGTTACGTAATCAGATTACTTTTTCAAGTAATGCATTACTTTTAAATTTACAATGAAATATCTGAGTTACTGAATGCAAGCTACTTTGTTTTCACTGACAGTTCTCCTGTCCCTATGTTGAGAGAAATCGGGAGTAAGTGCAAAGGCACTTTCTACAGCCTGAGGCTTATTAATGTCACTTTTAGTGTGAAAGGGCCCTTACAGTTGGCAAAACGTATTTTTGGGGTTTTTTGTTATTAAAAAAAACAAATAAGCACGCCCAGCCCAGATGATGCAAAAGCAACTTAATGCATTACTTTCCAAAAAAAGTAACTAAGTAATGCAATTAGTTACTTTTTATGGAGTAATGCATTACTTTTAAAAGTAACTTTCCCCAACTGGTGGAGAACATGTAGATATATTTAAGTAGGCATATTTCTTGTGAAAAGCATGTACTGCCTGTCTCATTGAAGCCTTTATAACAAGCACACCTCCCCCTCAAGTCTGCACAGAATTGGCCCTGAGATGCATTTGCTTCTCAGTCATCATGGGATGTTTGTGGATTAGCCCAATAAAGGGGCAGAAGCCATAAAGTAACTCTGACCACCACCAACAAACCCCCCACTACTCTCCATTGTCCCGTACTGGAATATTGCCCACCTCTTTGGTGCTCAAGTGCCTTGTTCATTGGATTTAAAAGGCTGGCCAGCTTCAAAAAGGGACACATCTTATATATATATATATACATGTGTAATATGCAGTTGTGAAGTTTTGAGAACTGTTTTATTGCATGCTCGTGCAACCCTGTTTTTATGGAAGTGAATGCAGTTTTTGCGTCGGACCCCGAGCAACCGTATTAGCAGCCTTCTATGGTCCTTTCTGTCCCTCTATCCACAGGGAGTCTGCGAAGAATGTGCCGGATTTTCTCTCCAAAAGCATTCCAGCAGGAGGATAACCTCCTCTAAGCTCTAGAAGGAGGATCTTTTGAAGAAAGAGACCCAGTTTGCAGAAATCTCCGGCTGCTTTTTTTCGCTCAAAAGAGACGTTTTGCTTTGTTTTTATTCCACTCATTTTTATTGTCAGAATGATGAGAACCAGCCCTTACGAGGGCCGCTGAGCGAGACCCCTCCTCCGTCAAGCCTGTTCGCTCTTTGAAGACTCAGTCTGGCTCAGTTCCTCATATGTTCCCCAGCTTTTTCTGTTTAAGGGACTTTACGGTGATAAGATACAGATGAAGCTGGGGCCGTTGTGCTGAACGGTCCCCTGCTCTGTTTCTGAGTACTGTTTCCAAATGTGCAAGACTGAAAAGAAATATGCTTGATGTGTTGTGCCAATGTGCTGGACTTCACTTAACTGTCTGGATAACATGATTTTATGCAGCATATGTTCGTCAAAAGATACAGACTATTTAGTCTTTGAGTGAATCTCACAAAGACTGTCAGGAATTTTCTTGTGTAAATGAATTTATATTTCAACTTATCAAAAAGAAAAAATAAATATTTTGCATAAACCAAAAGGCTGTTTTTCCTTACTTTTTGCATTGTGACTATTTTAATGACAAAGTACATTAAATGTGGAAAATATATGTGGAATATATTATTATTATTACTAATGAATATGTACATATATTAAAATATATTATAATGCATACAATAATGGTGCGGTTCAATATTATATATATATATACAGTATATATATTTCTTTGTGAGATTCACTCATTTGTCAATGTTTTGGACTGAGAAGCATTATCTGTGGAAAAGCATCATATCTTTGCTTGTAATGAGAGCATCTCTGTGCCTGATAAACTATTCAAATTATGATATTTGGTATATTGAAACTTCACAGATATTTGGACCGTCTTCCATTGTGCTTTTATAGCTTTATACTCATGTATTATTCATTATATTCAAATGAACCTTTCTCTAAAGAGGTAGGGAAAACCTTTTAAGTGGGTTGCCAAAAGCAAAACGTTTACTCATGAATTTATCAGGTATCCAGTGCAAAACAAAACTTTTGTGGATGTGTCATGCATCGCATGGACAAATAAATGGTCTTTCTTCAGGGCAGAGTTTATTTTGCATGCTAAAAAATAAAAAGGTTTTTAAATTTGAAATTTAAATTAGTCTCTTTGTTTCTTGCTGGTCAGAAAGATATTTGTGGTTTCTTGTAGGAGGATTCCTTTAGCTAGTTAACAGAACATCTCACGGATCATTCTCCTTTAGTTTAGAGTAGAAATTACTCACCACAAACCCTCCTCATCCTTTATTATCATTGCAGTACCTGATAAAAGTTTCCCCACTCATTTCGAGTTTCTTATTGTATTATCCTTCAGACCAGTTCAAATTAAAATTACATATTAGAGCATGAACTCGGTGAAAATCTATCATCATGTGAATGCTGATGCTGTGATATTATTCTCCCTTCTAACAAAAGGCCTTTAGCAAGAGCTCGAAGGGCATCAGAGGTGTTTCATAACTGATAATAACTATGAGCAGACTTAGTCGCATTTTTACGGCTGCAAATCTCCACATTATTGGAAACACATGAGTTTAGCAAATGTATGATAATCGGCTACAGCATAAAGTTGAATGCAATGCCTCATTGAAAATCATCTGTGGTTCAGAGCAAGGCTCTGTGTCTAATTTAAAATATTTTAATGAAGGTTTTTGATTAAGCCAGCTTTCTACAATCAGAATAGTTGGTCGAAATGATTAAGGGCCGTTCACACTGGCAGCGAGTTTATGCAAACACTAAGCATCGACCAATGAGAGTGAAGAAAGCGCTCATGTGATCTACTGCCAGTCAAGCAGAAGGCATAAAACGATTTAACGTCTATGTGTGAAGGCCCCTATATATTGAAGCGTTTTTATTGCTGTTGCTTAATGGCTTTGTGCCTGTTTATGGCATGATGGTCGTATTGCTGATAGTCAATGCAGCATGGGAGCAGAACTGAAGGCTTTACAAAGTGCCTCTTTCCTCCAACAGCTCCCTGTGCAGAAGACCACGGTGGGCTTGTTAAAAACAAAGAAGAAATTTAGCCAATTAGTTATGAATTTATGGCCGCCCTCAGGCTCAGACCCACAAAAAATTGATATTTACCTGGCATCATCTGGCCGGACACTGCTGTGCCAGAGAACAGTACTGAAGATTAATGTCATCTTCTCTCTGCCTCATGGAAAGCCTGCAGGAAAGACAAAATATCACACAGCTCAGAATTTCATATGGTTTGACTCTGACTTTCAAGCAAACCAGCCATTTAAGAAGAAGAACAAAGACATCCAAGTGCATGTGACCGCTGTGCTGTTCATGAGACCCACTTGTTTTATTTTCATAGTTTTATTCGTTCTCGATGGCCCTACACTGTGGTTTCTCTATTAAACAGAAAAGCGCCCTTGGGATGTTACAGAGAAAAGCTGCTCTTTTGCAATTAGTCATGTGTTTGCAGACTCTAATGGGCTTTGGTTTAGAAACATCCTGGCACCATTAAGGGACGTTTAATGGATTGATATATGGGATCATGAAATGAATCTCACATCTATAGGGATTGAATACATTAAAGGCAAACCCACAACAGTCATCAACATGACAACAGCGATTTAGTGGCAGCTGACTTTCTGGAGAGGCTTCTTTCTCCTCAACTTTCTTTCTTTCTTAACCTCGGTTCCTGCCTCCAGCTTGTCCTTTCATTTTCAATTCTTTAGCAAACATCTCTTTGTCTTATATCTTTATTAAGATATATATATGACTTATTTTATCACTCTGAGATACATGTTTAGTGGTGTTGGCTAAAACAAGGACTGCTATCCCTCATGCTTACAGTGAGGGATTGAAGAAAACCCTAAACCTATTAAACATCACTTCATAACTCATCCTGCAGGAAGATTTTGGCCTGATGGATGGTAAAACTCATGGACTCATAGAACTCATAGATTTCTACTGAAGAAAAGTATTGAGTCATATATGCAAAGCAGAAATAAATAAATACATACATTTTTGTCACAAGAACTCTCAGAAAGTTGAGCATGGTTAATATACATGGGAATTTTAATGTGTTTGGTCTTGGCATAACAAATCTGCTACGCTGCTGCCGTGTAAGTACCGAGACTTACTACTGCCAATACATCCACAACATGCTGCTGTGAGCATGTGAGAAATACAGCTGCTGCTGCTCATGTAACATACATGAAATAACCCCATAGACAGGTGGAGCTGGGGAAGGTGGAGGTATGGAAGCAGAATAATGATAATAGTTTTTGAAACATAAAACATGCTGAGTTCCACAAATTGAAAAAAAAAAAGATGCATTGCAATTAACAGTGCTTGCATTTTAATGCCTTGTATTTCCAGGGCTTGCATTTTTAGGTCCTGAAATTTAAAATAGTTGTTTATTTAAGCAGTGAATATTTCAATTCAAAATATTTCACACACAATAATTCATATTCACCTTCCAGAATTCACTTCCAAAATATTCAATCTGTTTAAAAATAGGATATATAATATTCGACAGGCAGATTTCGGTCATTTTATTTCACTTTCCAAATTCGCTGCCACAAATTTAGTGGTTAAAATTCGGCAGAAAATTCAGCATTGACAGTCCTACAAAGATATCAATACCACAATTAGTTTTAACAAAACCGCCTAGGTGTATTGTTGCTGCAAATGTAAACCGGAGAAAGCATTGACACACTATGGCACCCAAGGGACCGTCTGACAATTCCACCGACTGGGTTAAAACGTCCAGAGTATTTCAATTAAAATGACTTTTAACATTTAAAACACACTGTCAAATTGTAAAGCTTGTATTGCTCATAGTGATTTACTACAGATGAGATTTTGCCAATATCTCCCTTACTGTATGTACAATTCACAATTATTTAAAACAAAAACAACAAAAAAATCTGTAAGACCCCAAAAGGAATTGTTCATGTTCCAAAGGTTGTAGTATAAAATGTTGATGTACTTTATGTACATTAAGGGAGGGTATTAGCAAAATTTCACCTATAGTAAATCAGTCTAGTCACTAGGAGTGGACTACAACGTTTGGAGCATATTTAAAATAAAAAAATAAATAATAATAATAATAAAAAATAAAAATAAAAACTTTGTGAATTACAGTAATTTCTTAAAAAAAAAACATTTTAGCAGAGCATCACAGTTGACTGAAACAATGGGCATTAAGCTGTGTCGTCAGCAAGTCGTTTCCCATCATGCTTTTGATCAGCACAGTCGGTGGAGAGCAACTGCGCGCGACTGCATCCGACACAGCCGCCTCACCGTCGCCAGAGTTTTAACGGCGGACGTAACTCGGACACTTTTTATTTATTTATTTTAAAAGATGTTTATGGTAACTATTATTTATTTGTTTTTCTCTTTATATTTCTTTTTTGTTATTACTATTATTGAGGTATTTACTGTTTTGTATTCTGGTTGTGTATATATATTATTGCTTTCACTGTATCCCCTGTGACTGTTATGTTTAATAAATAAAATAAATAAATAAATAAAAATAAAAACTTTTATTTAAAAAAAAAAAAAAAAAAAAAAAACTTTTCTAACCGGCATGCATCACGCGGTGATCACCGGTGATCGGTTCTGCGCAGATTTTGCTCATCTCAACTAGAATACCAAGCGCGATAGGCTGCTTTAGGGACCGTCTGCAAATTTACCTCACAGTCCAAAACGAAGTAATAAGGGCTTTCCTGTAGCTCAAATAGTAGAGCATGGCGCTAGCAACGCCAAGATCATGGGTTCGATTCCCAGGGAAAACAAGAGCTGATAAAATGTAAACACTGTAACTTGAATGCAATGTAAGTCGCTTTGGATAAAAGCGTCTGCTAAATGCATAAATGTAAATGTAAATAATTTATTAACTTATTTAAATTTAATTATTAAATTCCAATAATTTATTCAAATTAATGTTAACAGTAAATGAATAATTTACTCAAACTGACTAAATATATATAGCCAACTGGCCTTAGACAATAATTTCCCTAAGTATGTACACTACACAAATATTTTTAAGAAAAAAATTAGAGTAATTCACCAAAATGGGATTTTTCTTGTTCCAAATGTTGTGTTACAAGTGACTAGACTGACTTACTACAGTTGAAATTTTGCCAACATCTTCCTCACTGTACATACAGTATAAAATTATTCTTAAAATCCAAATGTGAATCAAGTTATTAATTTACAAAAACTGATCTAAGTAGAAGTTTTGATTATCGGAGCCAGTATAAACGTGGAAATGCTGATTGTGTGTATGTTTAATTCATCTTCGCTGTTTCCCGTAGCCTACATTAAGCAGCTTTCTCTACCACAAAGTAGAGATAAAGTTATAATGCTCTTTTACCCAACACTGAAGTACAGAACTAACATTACATCTGAGGAAGACATATATTGCTTTCGGTTGCTTAGTTTCTGTAACTTTGTATCATGGCTTGTGTGACGCTGAGCTGTAGAATAAAAATAACATGCAGATCTACGCAGAAACCAAACGATAAAGATTTCTCTGAAGACAACACGACGCTGTGCAGTGCCAAACTGTGGAAAAACAGTGTTTGCGTTGCCTTCCTTCTGATCTCAACGTTAAGAAACAATTTTATGTTGAATGAAGTGCCAGACAGCGTCAGTAAGAACTTGGTCCTTTGTTCACTTAACTTTAACACATATTAGTTTACAAATACACACAAAAGATTGTAACTAAAACATGATGCTGTGCGACTATATTGGATCCAACAGTAATGTCGCAACACAAGTGTGAGTAACTGTTTTCATTACATGGTCGCTATTGCTTTGTCTGTTAACCAGATCGTTTTATATGTACTGAGTATTTATTTGTTTTTAACCTAAATCACAGCAGTGTCCATCTGTGAAGGATGTAGGCTGTCAAACATACACAACTATTAGCCAATCATAGCAGTGGGCGTTTACTTCCGAGTCTACAATCCGCCTATTCAAACAGCGTTCTGATGAGGGGGTTAAAAACAGGACAGAAATAGCTATTACTTCAAAATTATGTTTTTTGATGTAAAAATCTTGATAAGATTATAAGTGAACATCAGAGAACAGTACAAAATAAAAAAAACAAAGGCTGTTCATGACCATTTTAAAAGTGTACTTAAGTGTGTTAAGAAACAGTCATGAAAGTGAACTCTCCTTAAGTACACTTAAGTGGCCTTTTATTTCATTAATATGATATACTTTCTGCAAGTACATTTTTTTAACTACACTTTTAATGTTTGAAGTACACTACAAATGCACATTCAAAACAATTCAAAAGCATATTTCTTTTCTCAAGTGCAATTACCTAGCAACAACTCACAGCACCTTTGCAACTGCATATGCTAAACAACACGTTAGCAACCACATTAGCAATACACTGGCAACCAACTTAGCAGAGTTAGCGAGTTTTGCACAGGGAACCACTCTCATGTTTCTCAGAAAATGTCAAAATCTAGATCATTTTGTCTTCAGTGAGTCATTGCACGCGATTATGTTGTAAATCAAGCGATTTCATTGTGGTTTCAGCAAGACTGCATGATGTTCTTTTCTCCTTTTTTAGATGTATGTTTATGTACATGCTAAGTTCGTTGAACAGATAATAGATTTTGCCTCACACATACAAACAAAGACACACATAAAGCATCTAATTTTCTCCCGAAGCACTGATTATAAACTCATGCTGTTTATCCAGGTTTATCTATTTGTTTAGTCCAGTTGTCCAACCAGCCCAATGACAACAGGCAGCTATGAAAACACACACACACACACATATGCACCTTCTTACACAAACACACACACTCCCAGTCATGCACATACACAGTGATGGATATGCTACATACAAAATTAGCTTTTCCTCATGTGGCCTTTCAATGTATAATCATATAATCTGAGCAAATAAAGTCAAAGACATTATTGCAGCGCTCTATATTGTGTAATGTGCTGTGCTGAAAGACAGAGGGTTTAATAAAAGTCAATAAATCATGATTATTGCTCACTAGCATGAAGTGGGAGCCATGACAGGCTTTCAAAACTCTCAAAGACAATTTAAACCCCATTACATGAGCCTCATGAAGAAATGTTTGGGTCATGTTTCACCCCTGCATCAAAGAAAAAACAAAAAGGAATATTTGGCATCATTGAATATGTAATATGTAATTTTTGTAATTCCCTATGTTGTCAATAATAATTCTTGTTACTCTAATGCTGCAATCGTTGGTGGTATTGCAATAAAAATAGTGCAGACTACAATGATTTTTTTTGCACAAATTTAAAGCAGTAAACAACTATGACTACCATGATATGGCAGTACTTTACAATTTTAATAGCATTGTTTCACATTGCAGTAATGAGAATTGACAGGGATTTGTGCTTATTTTTATTTATTTTTTTAAATGTCAATATGCAAAAAATCTAATACCCCATGAAATCAATGAAATTCTGACAACACAAACAAATAAAGAAACATGCAAGTAGCACAGACCACAACAAAATTACCCCAACAAACCGAAAATTAACCATGTTTTTTTTTTCTTTTCTTTTCTTTTTGGGCAAATGATGTAATGCTACATTTCTCTAAATCTGTTCTAATGAAGAAACAAACTCATATACATCTTGGATGGCCTAAGGGTGACTACACTTTCAGCAAATTAATTTTTGTTTAGGTGAACTATTCCTTTACTAAAGCTTCTTTTAAAAACATAAAATAAAATAGCCGAAAGGCCATGATTATGTCACATGAACTATGGTTTGCTACTTGCTAATCAGTTGCAGGTGGTGTTAACAGGACGGTCATTCTTATTCTTGAGCATTTGATTACAAAAATGTGTTTATCGCACTGTGTTGTGCAGGATGTGCCATCAATATTTTTTATGTTTTCCCAGAAGAAGAAAACTATACATTAAATGTATATAAAGTGAACATTTATGTGTACCCTTGCTTAATTTACGCTACATATAATTTCTTTTTATCGTGATTTAATGTGTTAATGTAACCGAAAGACAATAAGCCAATAAATCATGATTATTGCATGCAAGCATAAATAAGGAATCATGACAGGTTTGCAAAACCCTCTCCGCCGCAAAGCCTAACTTCTTCATGGCCCCTCGCACAAACAGAGAGGCAGAATGAAGGACTGGGTTTCAAATTAAAAACAAATGCATGTGGAACCCAGTGACCCCGCGTCCAACAATAGGATAATGTCTCTGACATCCCGAACAACAAAAGAGCCATCAAAGCCCTTTGATCTCCGACTGCATCCATACTGCGTTCCCTTAATGCAGTACAGTCAGAAATTATATCATCCCTCTGGGTTTTCCCTGCCCTCTGCCCAGCTGTGGGTGCTGTTATGTGGGTTTGTTTCTTGTGTTGCCTCCCTGTCTGTTGGTGTGTCCGACCAGAAGATCTTGGAACAACTTCTCGTTGTTTAGCTCTAGTCATCGTCTCGGGGAGAAAAATGCCATTGGTGGGGTTATGACAAATTGCGTGGGTATGAATACAGCATATATGCGAGTAACAGTCGATGATAAATACTTTCATCTCCATGTCAGGATCTGACACAATGTGTCTTTGTCTACAGTATCACACCGTGGTATCTTTCAACACTTGCATCCTCTGTATGTGAGTCAAAACCATATTCATTTTACAATACTGCTGCAAAACTTTTAGCACTGATCTTTGCAGAACTATCCTTAAGTGTGCATCCCTTCAAGTTCACACTGTCAGTGTTTAGGTTTTACCACCAAATTTACTTACAGGTTTGAGTATCGAAACATCGGTTCACACAGCAGCTTACGATAGCGGCTTGAACACTGAAGAGCAACTGGAGTCAAGCGCATATTGTCTTCTCACACTAGTAGCCATGAAAATCATATGTGAGCACCAGTGTTGGGGGTAACGTCTTACAAGTAATGCAAGTTACAATCAGATTACTTTTTTCAAGTAACTAGTAAAGTAACGCAATATTGTTGTGTATTCCTCAAAATAAAAATAAAAAAACGGTGAAATGCAAACTCAGAATGTTATGCAAATATACAATAATCAGATATATCAAATATCACAAATATCCTTTATAAATTTAATCCAATTTGCTGCTGACTTTCGATGATCTAATTTAACCATACTAATGAGCTCAAATAAACACAACAGTTGTGTTTCATTTATTATTATTGTTGTTATTATTATTATTGCTGAAGAGTGTTGAACTTTCTTCTCCTGTGATCTATTCTTCATGCAATCAAGAATGGCAGCCCAGCTGAAAGGTTGTTTAATCTGCTCTCTCCAGTGTGCAAATGTGAATTGCCTTTCCTTCAACCCTCACTCCCATTATAATATTTAGGATTTTCTTCTAATATTTTGAGCATTGTGAACAGTGAGCTTGCTCTCCTCTGCTGACACATCTGTTCTCTCCTCTTTGCATCTGTCAAAGACATCCAGTTTACAGACTTTGTAATATTTCCACATTCTTATTTTAATCCTCATATTTTCAGGGGTGAAGCAATATTTATTTGTACATAGGTGGAAGCAGAGCAAGACACTTCATTGTGCCATCTATGGCAAATTGTGATTGTGTTTATGCTGTTAATACAGAAGGCAAACCAATGGGCCGCTGTGCCTGCATGATGGGCCAACACACTGGACCCTATTTATTAATCTATGCAGAAACGGCTGCAGATCCGCACACAAATCACCTTACAACAGATTCATGTGATTCATGAAACATCATATGCCACCAATCCCATCGTACAAATAATCGTACGTTGAAAAATGTGGCAGCTGAAAACAATCGTCATTTGAATGTCACCCCCTAAAATAACCCCCGGTTTAGAAGACTAGATAACCCGGACAAAAAGTATAAGTAATCTCCAGAAAGAGAAATTGAACTTTGAAATTAAACTGAAAAAATACCTGTTAAACTTGTAATTGCAAACAATTAGGCTACATTAATTTATATGTACTCTAAATGCCTCTCAGACTCAGGCTTCAAATAAATCACAACTGCGTAGACTCGGGTTCCAAATGAATTGCTACCAAAGCCACTAGAAGGCAAGCCTGCAACCTTTTGCCAAAAAAGTGTAACGGTTAATGCTAAGGCTTCCGCTTGGCAGTTTGTGGGAAAAGAGACCAGAGGCCTTTTTTTTGAATGGATGTCAATGGAGGACAGGCTTTACACATGCTGAATAAACAGCTTTTTAGAGCAAACAGCTTATCATTTAATGAATCGACAGCCTATCTGCTAATCTTCAACATATTTTACACTAAACAATAATTTTGGATTTAACTATTTAAGTTTACCCAAAAAAAATGTTGTTTTATAAGAGAAGTCAATGACTTTTTGCAACAGGTGGGATTCATCTCACGGCACTTCTCATTCATTCCTATGGTATCTGTAAACGGTGATTGAATGTAGCACAACTCAAAACTAAAATTCAATGACGTCAAGGATGTAATGTGATTGGTTATTAAGGCACATGTGATCCAAGTTGACCGTTACGCTTTCTCCAATAGTAAGTTATACAGACCCTCTCATCTCCCTATAGTAAGACAATCTCTGTTGCTACTGCTCACTACTGCTCAGCCTCAGGCTCCAAATGAATTGCTACTGAATTGCTACTCAGGCTCCAAATGAATCGCTTTTGCGCAGACTCGGGCTCCAAATGAATCACTACTGCTCAGACTCAGGCTCCAAATGAATTGCTACTGAATTGCTACTCAGGCTCCAAATGAATCGCTACTGCTCAGACTCGGGCTCCAAATGAATCGCTACTGCGTAGACTTGGGCTCCAAATGAATCGCTACAGCGCAGACTTGGGTTCCAAATGAATCGTTACTGCACAGACTCGGGCTCCAAATGAATCGCTACTGCACAGACTCAGGCTCCAAATGAATCGCTACTGCGCAGACTCAGCTTCCAAATGAATTGCTATTCAGGTTCCAAATGAATCGCTACTGCGCAGACTCAGACTCCAAATGAATCGCTACTGTGCAGACTTGGGCTCCAAATGAATCGTTACTGCACAGACTCGGGCTCCAAATGAATCGCTACTGCGCAGACTTGGGCTCCAAATGAATCGTTACTGCACAGACTCAGGCTCCAAATTAATCGCTACTGCGCAGGCTCAGGCTCCAAATGAATTGCTATTCAGGTTCCAAATGAATCGCTACTGCTCAGACTCAGGCTCCAAATGAATCGCTACTGCTCAGACTCGGGCTCCAAATGAATCGCTACTGTGCAGACTTGGGCTCCAAATGAATCGTTACTGCACAGACTCGGGCTCCAAATGAATCGCTACTGCGTAGACTCGGGCTCCAAATGAATCGCTACTGCACAGACTTGGGCTCCCAATGAATCGTTACTGCACAGACTCGGGCTCCAAATGAATCGCTACTGCTCAGACTCAGGCTCCAAATGAATCGCTACAGCGCAGACTTGGGTTCCAAATGAATCGTTACTGCACAGACTCGGGCTCCAAATGAATCGCTACTGCGCAGACTCAGGCTACAAATGAATCGCTACTGCTCAGACTCAGGTTCCAAATGAATTGCTATTCAGCTTCCAAATGAATTGCTATTCAGGTTCCAAATGAATCGCTACTGCGCAGACTCAGGCTCCAAATGAATTGCTATTCAGGTTCCAAATGAATCGCTACTGCGCAGACTCAGGCTCCAAATGAATTGCTATTCAGGTTCCAAATGAATCGCTACTGCTCAGACTCAGGCTCCAAATGAATCGCTACTGTGCAGACTTGGGCTCCAAATTAATCGTTACTGCACAGACTCAGACTCCAAATGAACCGCTACTGTGCAGACTTGGGCTCAAAATGAATCGTTACTGCACAGACTCGGGCTCCAAATGAATCGCTACTGCGTAGACTCGGGCTCCAAATGAATCGCTACTGCGCAGACTTGGGCTCCCAATGAATCGCTACTGCTCAGATTTGAGCTTCAAATGAATCGCTACTGCTCAGACTCAGGCTCCAAATGAATCGCTACTGCGCAGACTCAGGCTCCAAATGAATTGCTATTCAGGTTCCAAATGAATCGCTACTGCTCAGACTCAGGTTCCAAATGAATCGCTACTGTGCAGACTTGGGCTCCAAATGAATCGTTACTGCACAGACTCGGGCTCCAAATGAATCGCTACTGCGCAGACTCAGGCTCCAAATGAATTGCTATTCAGGTTCCAAATGAATCGCTACTGCTCAGACTCAGGCTCCAAATGAATCGCTACAGCGCAGACTTGGGTTCCAAATGAATCGTTACTGCACAGACTCGGGCTCCAAATGAATCGCTACTGCGCAGACTCAGGCTACAAATGAATCGCTACTGCTCAGACTCAGGTTCCAAATGAATTGCTATTCAGCTTCCAAATGAATTGCTATTCAGGTTCCAAATGAATCGCTACTGCGCAGACTCAGGCTCCAAATGAATTGCTATTCAGGTTCCAAATGAATCGCTACTGCTCAGACTCAGGCTCCAAATGAATCGCTACTGTGCAGACTTGGGCTCCAAATTAATCGTTACTGCACAGACTCAGACTCCAAATGAACCGCTACTGTGCAGACTTGGGCTCAAAATGAATCGTTACTGCACAGACTCGGGCTCCAAATGAATCGCTACTGCGTAGACTCGGGCTCCAAATGAATCGCTACTGCACAGACTTGGGCTCCCAATGAATCGCTACTGCTCAGACTCAGGCTCCAAATGAATCGCTACTGCTCAGATTTGAGCTTCAAATGAATCGCTACTGCTCAGACTCAGGCTCCAAATGAATTGCTATTCAGGTTCCAAATGAATCGCTACTGCTCAGACTCAGGCTCCAAATGAATCGCTACTGTGCAGACTTGGGCTCCAAATGAATCGTTACTGCACAGACTCGGGCTCCAAATGAATCGCTACTGCGCAGACTCAGGCTCCAAATGAATTGCTATTCAGGTTCCAAATGAATCGCTACTGCTCAGACTCAGGCTCCAAATGAATCGCTACTGTGCAGACTTGGGCTCCAAATGAATCGTTACTGCACAGACTTGGGCTCCAAATGAATCGCTACTGCGTAGACTTGGGCTCCAAATGAATCGTTACTGCACAGACTCGGGCTACAAATGAATCGCTACTGCTCAGATTCGAGCTTCAAATGAATTGCTACTGAATTGCTACTCAGGCTCCAAATGAATCGCTACTGCGCAGATTCGGGCTTCAAATGAATCGCTACTGCTCAGACTCGGCTTCAAATGAATTTAGAAGGATAGAATTCATAGTACGTTCCAGACCGTTTACATACTTTGAACATTTATTGACATGACATGACAAACAAATGCTAATATATGTTTAAGGACATCAACAAAAAAAGAATATTTAAAAAAAGGCTTAGAATGGTCAACGGAAAGTGAGCCTCTTCTCACAAGGCCAAAGGTAGGCTTGCTTAATTGTTTGGTAAATTATTGCAATTTCTTTGGACACTGCAACAGTCATGGTAACAAATAATATTAGCAAATACAAAAGAAAAAAAAGAAAATAAAATGTACTTGACTTTCCTATTTTAAAGTTTGTGTTCTTTGAGTTCTTTCTTTTTTATTCATACAGCTGTGTACAGTGTATACTGCACACATGTATAAACCAACAGATCTAATGTTACTTTACTGTTTTGTTTAATTTTTTTTAAATTTTTTACTTATTTAAATGTTCTATTTTCTTCCTTCTCTCATGTTATATATGGATGCATTACTGTACCCAGATCTCCTGGAAAACACAACAAATTCCTTGTGTGTTTGTTCACACTTGGTGAATAAAGCTCGTTGTAATCATTCTGATTCTCATTCTGATCTCTTAGTCTTCACTTGAGCTTACATTACTGGTTTTTTGCATTCCAGTGCTTATGAATGGAAACTGATGGAAAGAAAATAGTTATAAGAGACAGTCACCCTTTTGATAGAGAGATGCATTATGATGTTGCTCAGGGGTGTTACAAATATGGCTGCCATTAAACGACTAGAGCCAGACACTTCCAAAAGCAACAAATCATGTGATTGATCACGCTATATTAGAATAACAAAAAAAGTTACGAAAATTATATTTGAAAAGTTCATTTTATACTTCTCCAAGAAGAATATGTCCCATCTACTAAAACACAATGACATTTTTGTGATTTATAATGTCATATGCAAAATATGTTTTTGTTTTTTTGCATCGGTGAAAAAAAAGTGCTTTTTTTCCTATCCAATAGTGTAGATGTGGCATCTACTAGCAGGGGCCAAAGCTAGACCGCAAAACCGAATCAAAAGAATGACTCAAACACAGAGAATCAATATAACTAACCTTGTTTAATTGGGTCTCACTTGACCACTTAAAAGAATGCAGGAACAATCTTCCAAGACCACGTTATTGAACATCTTCTGTAACAACATTAGTCCCGCTGTACAGGGAGTGCTATTCAAATGGAATACAATTATTATTAAGTTTATTTTTATTTTTATTTTTTTGAAGGAAGGGCATGAAGAGATGTGGGCGTGTCTTTAGAGGTAATCTGACCTTTTGTTCCTGCTGTGCATTAAGCCCATTATGACTCAAGTTATTGTTATTACGTACATTATTCAAGATGACCAGATGCCTGAGCAGGAGGGGGTTCTAAGTGCCAAGCCAGGGATAGCTGTGCATGATTGGCTGGGATGTGGAGAAGGTTCTAGAGGTCAGAGGGCAGATACTTCCAAAGGGAAGACGCCATCTGGACCACTGCTGACTCATGACGGGCTCTCGTTTTGATCTTATACTGTTCCTTCCTGTCAATGAGAAACATGACAGATTGGCTAAGATCAATATTTAGTCACATACCACTTCACCATCACACACCTATAATATAAAAGTCAGCATAAGAAGCCAGTGGACAAAGTTGCCTTCTGCCTAGTAATGATAATACTGATGAGCTATTACTAGATATTACAAGATACTGTTCTCTAAGCATCAATATTGGTCATAATTAGAGTTAGTGATTTGAACAAACTCCTAACCATTAGTCAGGGGCAAAGCCATCATTTCAGAAGTGAGGGGAACAGAAATGTCAAATGTAATAATACCTTTTTTTTTTTCTCTCTTATCTCATACTTTTAATTGGCTAAGAAATTAAATACACTTCTGGACAATAAACAATTATTTGTATTCTATAATATTTTTTCTCCGTTTTCCTAATGACAGTTTTATGATTGGTTTGTATAGACCTTGGGTAGCTCCTTTGTCCATATGGACCCTTTTCACAAGACTGTGATGATGCAGACCTGTAGCAGGCATCAAATTTTAAAATGAGCTCATTTTGTACATAAAATTGTACAATTTCTCAGTTTAAACATTTGTTATGTCATCTATGTTCTATTGTGAATAAAATATTGGCTCATGTGATTTGAAAGTCTTTTGACATTTTATTCAAATTTAAAAAACATCGCAACATTTCCGGAATTCGGGTTGTAGAATGCTGCATCAAACTAATTCGTAAAGGAAAATAATTTCAATAACACATCAACTCCATAGTGGATTCCAGTCAAGGGCTTATAGGACGTTCCAGTTCAGCCCAATAAAAGGGTTCCACTAGTAGTGGGCACTCGTGCAATGTAATCAATGACGTACATCTGAGTTAACGAGACGGAGGGGTGTTAGTGAGGGAAGGGCATAAAAACCAAACTGGAACACAGCCCTGGCCCATCATAAGTTATTACTTCTATGAGTCTGTTTTGGAATTTCTGTGCAAGAGCGCCCTCTGGCTTTGAGTATGAATGAAATATACACTCAATGAAAGTGTTTAGCACTCCATAATGTTCACATCACCACATTTTGGAAGCAAATAAAACATCATGACATGCATAGACAATCTTGTCTCTTTGAATCTTGACACCAGGCTTTTCCCAAAATAAATTGCAGGGGACGAATTTATGCATCCCCTGAATATTCTACACCTATGCCATTAGTATTAAACTTTACAACTCATACTTTAGTCTGTGATATTTGACATAAATCATGTGGCTTGATCAGCCTTACAGATAAAAATCCTTTAGAGCTGGGGTGTCAAATTCAGTTCCAGCAGGGCCACTATCCTGCAGAGTTTAGCTCCAATCCAAATAAACACACCTGGACCAGCTAATCAAGGTCTTCTGGATTCCTCCAGACAGGTGTTTTGGAGCTGGTTAGAGCTGCACTCTGCAGGACAGTTGCCATTCAGGGCTGAAAAATCCCTCAAGCCATATTCAGGGTGCAAATATCAGTAGTGGACAAAGTAGGCCTACACAATTCAAGTACTTGAGTAAAAGTACAGATACCCTAGTTGAGCACACGCTCAAGCTCAGAGATTCTTAAATCATTTTAATACATGAATAATTCAGCGAGTTTTTGACTGCAGACTCTTACCGGATCACTGAACCAGTGATTTGTTGGGTGCTTCTCAATTGGAAAGCTGCATCCTTCAGCAGATTTTAAAGTATGCATCAAGTGAATCCATTCAACACATTTCAATTCACGAAAAAGATTTGGTGGAAAATGAGTCAGTGCTTGGTTCTTCGAATTTGCCTGCGGGGTGGAAATCATTATGGCATAGACATATGCACTTACTAGACAT
This sequence comes from Acrossocheilus fasciatus, assembly GCA_036784905.1. NCBI lineage: Eukaryota > Metazoa > Chordata > Actinopteri > Cypriniformes > Cyprinidae > Acrossocheilus > Acrossocheilus fasciatus. The sequence continues at coordinate 28,021,890 of CM071956.1, forward strand.
CTCATTGTAGTGTTTAATGCTAAGGAGAGCTAGCGTAGAAGCCTCTGAAGGACTGGACTAGGAAGGACTCGGCTTCAATAAGATGCAGCCTTCAATTTGAGAAGCACCCGCTGACTCGAGAACCACAGCAATCTGATCAGTCCAATTCATGAACGAATCATACAGCGACATTTGCGAACCGATTCAACAGATTAATCTTAAAAAAAGAATCGTTCACAAATTCAAATATCTGTTTCTTCAGTTTGAAGAAATGAGAAACAATATTAAATTTAGTTGAGTAAAAAGTAAAATTAAACTAATCTGATAAAGTACAGGTACTTGAAATATACGTTTTCTGTCTACTACTGGCAAATATTGATTTATATGCATACCGGTTATATGACTTTATTGGAACACAAAAAGAGAAATTCATAGCATAATGTCCAAGTTGCTTTTTGCATGTGTTGACAGTAGTACAGTATAGTTTACAGTATATTACAGTAGATGTAAGAATGTAATGAGAATCCCTAAATCTGGATGTAGTTTAATTAGAATGAGAAATAAATAGTTTTAATGTGATTTATTTTGAGGGTGGCGTGACCTGAACATGTTTTAGGAAGATTCACTCATATATCCAGATCTGTTTGGTGGTGGAGCGGGGTTTAAGATTGATGGGGAAGTACAATATCTAGTCCAAGTCTTATAATAAGAATCCTTGAATGTCCGATGATGAATAGATCCACACTACACCTCACAATGGGACATTCTCTCCTGTACGCCACTGCTTAATGAGGAGAATCTGCTGACGAGGGAGTTTGCCAAGTGTGGCTGGCCATTACTGAAGCTTATTCTTGAAAATTGTCTGAGAAATGCAGACTAAAACAAAGGGTTTTGCAGGACTGATGGAGTGTGTTTTCCTGGATACATATTTTCTGATTAATGAGACTCATTGCAGCTGAAAAAAAAAAAAAAAAAACATTTTTATTTCTTTTCATTGTTTCCATACTGAGTCACTTTATTTGCACCGCTGTGATTATTTCTGATGATATTAGCAAGAAAAAAACTTGCTTTTTACTCAACTTCATATGTCCTTTTTCTGTTCCCCAACAGGGCTTAACAGGAATCACTCATTCATTTTCTACAGAAAGCTGAAAATCTCTGCAAGTGCCACCAAGTTACCGTCATACAATTGAATGTCAACCTGACTGTTAATCACAGCTCCATGTAAAGGTCAGACAGTTGCATCACTTTCAGGTGAAGAGCTCGTGAAGGATCCTGTTAATATATAAGGAAATTACTGCATTCCAACTTCCCGACTTGGAGGAATAAATGAGGGACAATGTATAGGATGAAATGACATGCCAAGGAAAAGTAGGCCGGTGTGACAGATCTCCTCAGCACTTGAAGTACCTGGTATCAGGAGACAGACGGATGCTTCTCCTTCCTGCTGACTGCAGGAGAATGACACTAATGATCCCTATCTATCAAATGTGCACGGGTGGGAATGGGAAATTGTCAGAGCGGTGCGTGTATGCGTGCGAGTATGAGGGAAGGCTATGTATTAGACAGCATTAATGGCTTTCATACCTCCTTAAGGTATGAAACGCCGTACTGTGAACACATGTCTGTACTTGAGCTTGATGCATTATGAAGCCTCTTCCTCGAAAGCGCTCGCTTATACTGGATGTGGAGACAGACCATTCCTGTATGTTATACATAATATTTTGCAATTCTCTGAACTTTAACACAAAATGCCCGTAGTTTCCAATATAAATATGATAAATGATATGTGTTTTGTTACCATGTTCAGCCCATGGAAAAGGTGTGTACTGTATTTTACTGATGTGAGTTCATAGTGAAGAGAATCTAATTATGGCCAGATGGGTTAAAGCATATTTTCATAACAGTCTAGAAATAAGGTTAAATGCATGGTTTATTCAGACTTGGAAAACCTAGAAATAGCAGATAAAATATTTTGCAGGTTACGAAAATTCATGAAAATTAATAAAATATTAAAGTCAGTTTAATATTACAGTAAATATATTATATATTTTATTTATTTATCATTTTTTCTTACAGTGAATAAGCTGAACTGATTCACAAATCACAAATTACTCTGAATTTATTTATTTATGTATTTTCTTTTAAATCCTTATACAGTACTCTATCAATAACTGATATGAAAATTCGCACCTGTAAACCCTGTAAAGAGCGGATTGAGCACAAGCGAAACAGCAATTTCCTCCTGGTCTAACCCTTAAAAATGATTTTCATTGGTATAACCTAATGTAGCCAGGTTCATTTAGTCATGTTTAAATAAAATATATAGTAGGTAATACATTTTATAGTTAATTTGAATCCATTTTAATTTATTATTATTTCTTTACAATTTTCACATATTTGTTTTATTTTCTGTTATGTCTTATAAGTCTTAAAATATGTCATATTTTTTTTTCTAAATCTTTAATTAAAAGATAATTGCTAACAGCTGTAGCGAGCAGGTATCTTGATTGCTGATTGGCTGAAGGTGATGTGTGAAGTCTATAAGACATTCCCATTGAGGTCTAATCAGAAGTTATCAAGTGAGGGCACTATAACAGAAGTTGCTGGTTACTCTCTCGCCGTGGGTGCCTGATTTAAAAATGGATTATACATATTGTTTAAGGTGAGCACAAAGCGTTATTTTTTCTTTCTTTCTTTAAGCTGAACAGGTACACTGTTTTACCAAATATTTGACTTGTTGTTTGTTTTCAGGATTCTTTTTGCCTTGTTTCCTGCTTATGTAACCTGTTTGGTGAATTATGAAGGTAAATCTATAACACACTGCTGATATTTTTCTGAAACATTGCTGTGTCATGCTGTTTGTTTCCTCTCTTTATTTGTTTCTAACAGGGAACATGCCAACCGCTAATTTGCAAGGAGTTTCAACACACACTTTCCCTGTGATTGGCCCTGAGGTGAAACAAATGGGAAACTGGATTGACCCTGCTTACACTTCTGCTCCCCTGCCCCACAATCAAGGCACCCATGGAAGTTATGCTGATGCTCATAAAGAGAGCTTGTTTGCAGGTTCAAATATCAAATCGCATTCAAAAGATTGTCAGACCTCTGCTAAAAGTGATTATCAAGACAATCATGTGATTAACTACAAGCCTTCTGCTTCTGTTCCAAAATATGACTTGCCTGGGGTTGGTCAACCCTCTTTTCAGTATGAAACTCTTACGGATGCCTTCAAAAACGTGCAGCCTGGTAGCCAGCTGGCTTCTACCTCATCTCAGAGCAGGTCCCCCTTGACGAGAACCCTAAAAGCACCCTCTAGAGTTGAATCCAGTTATGAGGTGGCTAAAACTGCTGGATCTAACGATATCTTTGTAATGAAGCCTTCTAAAAACGCACAAAGCCATATGGAGTTCAACTCTGAAGTTACCAGAGACCCACTTGCAAGAGGCCCAAATCATGGATCAACCTCTATCTCAAGTCCGGTTTTCCGTCAGTATACTTCATCTAAGGGAAGCCAGAGTACTAGCAAGCTCCAGACAGCCAGTAGCAGTTATGGCCCGTTCATGAAGGGAATTCCTGTGTATTCAAGTATGAATCCAAGAAAACCCTCTCGTAGTGGATTTAAATACACTGAGGCCAAGCCTTCAGTTGTTAGCTCGGGGCCAGTCTTTGTAGTTCAAGGTGGAGGAAATGCTCAAAGTCTTGGAGGCTATAGTGGGCATCCAGATTCAGTAAAACCACTTGAAGGTCCCAGTCAAGTTAACTCCTATCAGGCCAGTCAGGTCTCTAGAGATACTAGATTGGCTGCCAACAGTCAGGGCAAATCATGGAATGAACCCCTTCACTACTCCATGAGTGGAACTCAATACAGTCCCAGCTCTGAGCCAAGCAAACATTACAAAAATGTTAGATCTTCAATTGCCAGCTCTGGTGGGATTCTTCTCAAGGCCCCAGAAAGTGCTCCGATAAACGAGTTGCCACCTCATGACGCTACCCACCCCAAATTCCAGCAGACCTACAATATCCACAGTCAACCAAATCGAATCTTTAAGCCGGTCTACCCTTCTCAAAGTGGGGCTCAGTGGGATGTAGCAAAGTCCTCAGTTACCAGTTCTGGTGCAATCCTGATGATGCAGGCTCCTGAAAATATTCAAAATGGAGTAGAATCCAACAAACCCAAAGTTCATCCTAGCTTTCCGGAGCGTAAAGTCCCATTTGCCCCTGGTCAGACTGCTCATAAACACCAGTCTGGGTATCAGACCTTCTCCTCTTTGAAGGGAACCCCATACAAACCAAGTTCAGTGTCCTCAATGCCTTCTACAAGTAAAATTGGATTCAGTGAATCTAACCCCACTATTGCTGGATCGAATAAGATCAATACAGTCCACGTAAGGCTTCATAAACTGCCCACAAGCAGCTTTGGTCGTTTTCAGAACCAATGGGCTTCTGGTGACATTGGCAGTGGTGCTTTCCAAAGTTCCTTACCTCCAAGTTACCTGAGCCAGAGGCCAGGTCAAAATGTACAAAAGCCTGTTAGTTCTTCATCCCATTATTCCAAAGGAGTCCAAAGCCGAGATGGCACCAAACGTATTACTACCATTCCAAGTGAGTTTGGCCAAGGTCCTATCCGAAGGACTTCTAAACTTTCCAGCAGCTACAGACAAGGTAATCGCTTCATAATCACTTAGCATGTTTGAAATGTGATTTTTAGATGGAAAATAACTACTTTTTCTCCCTCTGCCATAGCTGAGCAAAACCAGCCTCAAGTTAACAGCTTGGATTCCTTGGCCTCTAAGTGTGACGTGACCCAGAATAGCCCTGCAGGTTTTGGTCAACAGGGCCCAGTTAGATTCCAGGAAGCGAATCTCTCCATCTAGAAGCAGTTCTCAACGTCTGCTATAAAGTGAGTACAATTGCTTCACTTACAGTCTACACAGAGAACGTCTATATTTGGTTTTCAGCAGGAAATGATCTGCCCTCTGCAAGCAATACTGTTAAGACCAAAAGTGGGATGGTTATTTCAGCATTTACAACATCCTAGAAATCTGTCTTTGCTTCAAGTCGTGGGCTGCCTCATTTCCTAAGTGTAATTCAGGATTTTTATAGCTATGTTCAGAATGGGATTACAGTGTACTTCGTACTGTGCAGTATAGGACGCATGCTAACCACCATTTAAAAAGGAAAATGTATAATGCAATGAACATTTCAAGTATTTGAGTTGTATGCTGCACTGTCACATGACTTCACGTAGGAGCTGTCACATCTTCAGTGTAGTCAGTGGCATTTGAATCTAAATAATTCTCAATACCAGTTTCAGTACCACAGAAATATTGATACCAGTGTTCATGTTTAATCACTATTGCATAATAAACAACAGCAGTTTTGAGTGTGTGTACTTGTTTATGCTACATTGAGGGGACCAAATTTCCCCACAAGGATGGTAAAACCTGAAGTTTTTGACATTGTGGGGGCCGTCCAGTGTAATGATGCAGACAGGTTTTCTGTAAGGGGTAGGTTTGGGGTTAGGGGATAGAAAATATCGTTTGGTCAGTATAAGAGTAATAGACGTCTATGGAAAGTGCCACGATTCACAGAAATACACGTGTGCGCGTGTGTGTGTAAAGTGCAGGTTTATTTCTTCCCTTCAATGTTTACATTCAGACAGATGCAAACCAACTGTGTTTATACTGATGCCTCACCAAGACTGGGATTTTGATCAAGAAATGATTGTCTACATGCTTGGCCATATTAACCAGCATTGGGTACCAAACTGACCTAGTTAACTCGAGTTAATGTAACTCGATGTGAATTGTTACAGTTACACATGGCATAATAAAATATACTGCACTTTTTGGCAGCTGTAGTAGGTCATTTGGGTACTTAATGTGTAAAGAAAGTGTACAAAATGCATACTACAGAAATTTTTTTTTTTTTTTTTTTTTATATATATTTTTTTGTTGTTCGTTCATGACCTAGATTAAAGCCTGTAAAAAATATATATATATTTTTTTTTAATCACCATTCATGGTTTCTTTTCACATTGTTGCAGCCTTGATGAGGTGTGTGTTGGGGAGGCTGTCAGTCATCAGGCTCCGGTCTTTGCGAGGACTACGGGATGCTCTGACTGATCCAGTGTGCTGCTGTTCAGTGGACACAGGGAATTGTTCTGGCAATATATGACTCTACTCTTGATGCACCACCCTTTCAAAAACTGTACATGTAATGTTAATAAAAATGTTAAACCTACAAAAAGTATGCGTCCCAAATTGTCACTTTTATACTGTGACTGATGTTTGACATGGACATGTAGCTGAATTTACTCAGACGCGCACGCAACTTAAAGAAATTGGACTTTATGACCGTTCTTACCTGTAATTATTGCATAATCTCCTAATAGGGGAAAGCGGGGACGAAAGTACAGTTTTTCAGGAAAAATTTTTTTTAAAAAGATGATTTTGTAAACACTTTTTTGCTGTGGCCAATAACTCCGGATTATGGACTATCAATACCAGGTGGTATTTTGTACATTGTATTTTGTAAATTGTTACTTTCAACCCTGTCAGTTGGGACGAAAGTAACACAACTATACAAGCTTTGTTTGTTTTTTTTTGTTACTTTTGTTTTTATTAAATATACCCGACTATGACCTTGTTAATATGTAACTGCAAAAATTGTCCTTTTTATTTGCAAATTCATTCTAAATTTCAGTTTCATCAAATGTTTCAAAACCTGACAGTACAAACTTGAATTGTTTAGATTTATTCAGTTTATTTTCTAGAAAACACTAACATGAAGATTAAATTGGCGTAATATAAATTCTCAACATGAGACGGTATAGGCCTATTCATGTTTCCATCTAATTGCTTTTATGCATAAATTCAAAATGTGCATAAAAACATCTGGAAACACTGCAAATTCATAGGTGGAGGTGGAAAAGCTTAGGTATGGCTAAAACCTAAATATGACTCTGGTAAATGTGATGTAGCAGCTGCCCTGAGACTGATGTTCCTGACAGACCCAGTGTTGCTGACTTAGCAATTTTGTTGTTAAATTTAGCATTTTTCCGACTACCCTAGCAACTTTATCTTTCAAAATCACCTAGCAACAAATTTAGATTTTTTTTTTTTTTTTTATTTGGCAACTTTTAGCAACTTTTGATAAGCGACTTAAAAAGGCACATCTTCCATCTAAATTACACAAAAAGAGGAAACCAAAGATGCCTCACAGTACACGCATCACGTGAATGAAGTTAGCTGCTATCTGCAATTGTTGAACTTAATTATAATGATAATTTAATAATTGTTCATTATGATGCACCTTGTTAGTAGCTTGTACATGCGATCGTTGATCAGTTAGTACACTGTAAGAAAAATATCTAAACAAATGGAAAAAGTACAGTAATTTTCCAGGACATTATCTGTTATCCATTTTCCGTTGTAACCCGAAAACACAAAATACAATGAGTCATCTAAAATGCAGGTGAAAACCTGTAAAAAATCAATACAGGACATATTTAAAATATATTTTTGCTGAGATTTGATGGAGACAATTTTGCGTCATCGTGCAATGACATCACAATGCCATTTAGCAACAAATCAACCTTCCTTTAGCAACTTTCCCTGAAAATTAGCTGGCAACACTGGACAGACAGGCCTATGTCCAGAAACACCCTCTCATGAACATCTGGCTGAATCAGGCCTCTGTCGGACTTTCTGACTCTCACTATTGGCATAATTCTCGACATAAACATGTCTTAATAAATGATGCAAGACACAGAAAGTCACCACATTATCCTGAAGAGAGACAAAAGAAACACTTGGTACTTTCTCAGCCCCATCAAGGGTTGCGTGCTGAATGTGCCTTCATAGCTTGGAAAGGCTCTGAGGCTCTGTTACTATCGTCCCCGCTCTCCTCTACTATAGAAATGGACGTAAAGTGGTTTGTGTCGTGACTTTCCGCAGGAATAGTGATATGCAGTTTCGAACATGTATAGTCCTGCTTTGGGGGGGGGAAACTGAAAATAATTCACTGTTAGAAACCGCCGTGGTTTCTGAGGAACAATAACGCCATCTGTTGGTTAAACATCACGCCACTAAGTTCACTGTCCATGCATCATGTTAAAATGTAGACAAACTATCTGCCAAAAAAAGTGTATTTTTCATTTATTTATTTTTCATTTACGTATGGCCTCGGTTGCAATCGTAAACTGATGTGACTGACAGTCAATGAAAATTGGTTAGACTTGGCGCATTACGTCACCAGTGTCCATGTCCTGACCAGGGTTGCCAAGTTTTCCCGCAGTGAAGAACCTTTTAAGCACCTTTATTTTTACGAGTGTACAAATTTTTCATACAGTGTGGCTAACCTCGGTGTGTTACAGTTGTTTTTATTATTATTATTATTATTATTATTATTATTATTTTAATACGTTTTTTTTGTTTGTTTTGTTTTACAACCACAAGGACCTTCTTATACTTATTTACTTTTTCAAAACTCTTCACACAGTGAGCAAAATGTTTCCTAAACTGTAGATAATTTTCCATTCCCTCGGCATAAACTATATTCAATGCATTCACACTAAATTACATGAATTATTTTCTCATTTAGACACAACCACAGCCAAAACACTATGGCCAGTTTGCACGTTTACAAAGCCTACTATTTAAAAAAAAATAACATATACTAAATCTATAAATTAAATACTACCAAAACAATTAGACATAGCTGAAGTTATCATCAATTAGTTATCATTAACAGGTAGGCTATTATTAATTTTTTTTTTTTTTTTTTTTTTTTTTTTTTCAAATTGCTTATACACAAAAACGTTACTTGTCACACAGTTTTGCACTTTTGCCGAGGGTTGTTTTGCGGGTTGAAGCGACCTAAATAACATGATATTTAGCCCCTGGAATGCGAACTTTACCAGGGGAACCCCACCGAAAAACCTGTATTTCACCTCCCCGAACGCGATTTTTACCGGGGTAAATGAGTAGCAATTGGGCGGGTTTTGTTGTGAAGACCTGGCAACCCTGGTCCTGATGTACCTGTTGAATCAGGTAGGTGTACCTGTGTGCGTTCATACACGCAGTAACGACGAGCATGCAGGTCAAATCATTTGCCTTCACTGTATGCTCTTTCTATTACAATTGAAAGGCATATTATTGAGCACCGACGGAATATTTGTGGACTAATAGTCACTAATAGCCGACCGACCTTTTTGTGCTCTCTGGACTTCCGGAAGAAACTCGTCAGACTGCGACATTTCCCCCATATGGTGTGAGTAAAGTCCAACAATAACAAACTTTGTTGTTTCTTTATTAATGTTGCTCCTTATGATTGTCTGGCTTATTTTAAATGTTTTCCGCAGTGGTAAAAGTGGGTCTGTTTCTAAAAGCCGCATGTCTGTGAGTTGACCGGATTTTTTTGCGGCAAAAGTGCGGTATGTTTGTTTGGGGACAATGTGAACTTTCCGAATTTGTAAATAATCAGAGGCGGCCTTAAAATAGATATTTTTATTGTCTAATATAAAACGTGTTTAACATATAAATGTTTATTGAATGACAGCAAAACTAGTTGAGACTACTTTTAAAATGGTCCCAGAAGTGTCTAAAAATAATATTTCCAAATGCAAAACGTTAATCAACTGTATTTCCTTAACGCTGTTTTTTCTCTCTCAAATTGCGTAAGGGTAAATAATAAAAATACGTGTCTCTGATATGCAATCTATAATATAATATATTGTTTACAGATTGTTAGTTTATATAAAACAAATGTGTATATAAATATTTAAAATAATTGATTGTGATACAGATTTATAGCCTACTGTTAATAATTATGTTTGGAATTTCCCTGAATTCTATTGTCCTCTAAATGTAAGCACTAAATATATCTGCCTAAAATAGGTAACTTATTAAGCAATATGGTACACTTTAAATACATATTATTATATTTATGGTAAAAACCGGCAGCAGTGGTGCCAGGACGTACTTTATATACTCAGTTTAAGTTATGTATATAATGCGGTGATGACGTTGCATTACAGGATGGCATTTTGACTATTGGAGATGAATTCAGGTAAATTGGGACACTTTTTGCATTGAGATGACTGGGCAAAATGTCCCCAGTTAACCTGAATTAACCCTATTACACATGTAGAACAATTTCACTTTCTTTTCCTACTGCATATGTATCACAATGGTTAATATACAAGTATATCTGATTGACTGAAATTTATTTGTTACTGTAGTTAAGATGGTATAATGGAAGACCCCGATGTTGACAAATCTGCAGTTTGCAGTAAAATCACATATACTGTATTTTAAAATGTATAGTTTTTACTGTACATAAGTTATTATAAGCTTTAGTTGACACACACTTTTATTGAGGTGAAAGTTTTACTTTCACTATCATATTAACAATGGCAAGAAAGCAAACACAAAACAGCTCTTAAACTGGTTGGTTTGCATCTCTTAGGGAAATTTGGGACAACTCGCTGCAGACTTGTTACTGAGGCTGCTTGAAAGTGTAAGGTAAAACCTTCATCTCCTCCCAGTTTTCTCCTATTATGTCTCTTTCTCTTTAACAGGCCCTGAGGCCTCAGTCCAGCGTCAGGTAACAGTAGAAACAGCCACCAGAGGACGGTCTGGGCCGAGTGTTGTTCCTATGGAGAGCACCCCGTCCTGGACCAGTGGTCCCATTGATGAAGGGCCATACCGAGAGCGCTCCGTCGACCCCGTGGAGATTGAGATCCAGCACTTCGGAGTGAGGCACAAAGTCAACAAGGATGCCAACGGCAACACGACCGGGCCGGAGACCGTAAGCTTTCTCCCCGTCAAAGAGGAGCCCGTCTCAGGGACGTGTATATGTGGACCTTGCGCTTCTGTGAGTAGCTGCAGGAAGCTCTTTTGTAGCGTTTTGACTTGTGGACTGTACCGCGTGTGCCGGCGCTTGCCTTGTCTCGTTTCGAGCGAAAGCTCAGCTCCCAAAGCGCCGGTGGAGAACCAGTCAAGACCTCCACAGGCTGAGAACGGCTTCTATTCTGACATCCGCATTGGTGGCGTCAAAGTGGACACATCCGTCATTGAAGAAGATGAAGATCATGTGTCGTTTTCCACTTCCAAACTCGAGATGGACAGTCCGATTTACTTCAGTAGCTTACCGGAGGATGACTTAATCAACGGCAGCGGGATGGAAGACGTGGACAAACTCATCACCCGGAAGCTCATGGAGGTCTTCTCTGAGTTTGAGATCAACGAGCTGGCCAAGTGCACCACGGACTCCATGTTCCTGCGGCGTTCCCGGGAGATCAGTCAGCTCATCTCGGATATCGTGGAGGAGCACAACATGGAGGAGCAGGAGGCCGAGTGCAGGCTGGTGCGAGAGATCATTCGCATCAGCACGCGCAAGAGTAAGAAGAAGCCGCAAGTCAGGCCGCAGGAGCTGCAGCGGGACAGCGGCAATGACACCTGGAACAGCAAGAGGAACAGCCAGAAGAGCAGCTTCAATTCCATGAGCGATGGAAGTGAGTGGCAGCCACGTTTCTGTGTCTTTTCACGATAAATCGCATGCAATTGTCATGCGCATCTCGTCAGTAAAGCCGGTTCTGTGATTAGTAGTAAATCTCCATCATGTGCTGTCAGATGGAGCGGCATTTAATACACAGAGCCTTAGTTTGATGACAAGCTACACAATATTGAGTTCATAATCGCAGATGAATTGCCTTTGATTATGAATGTGATATTGCGTAGCAATAATGTGATATTTTAATCACATTAAAATATCACATTTTAATGAAAAAAAAGAAGGCTTGAAACTATAATGAAATTGATTTTTTGTTAAAAAGTAGAGGGTGTGCTTTTTATTTTGATGTATTGCATGTTCAAATATTCATACAACACAATATTCTGGGGGCCATGAAATTTTAGTGAAAATCATCAAACACGCTGGTGGTGACTGACAACTTTTTTCAAAAACGCTGGCGGGAGTTAAACTTTATTTGGGGTACTACCTGTGCACAATGCACATTTCTTATTATTAAGCCAAAAATGTGTTTTAATGTCACAATTGATGAGGATTGTATAATCTTTAAATAAAAATGCAATATATTTAAATTGTACCTAAACTGTCTTTGCAATAGTTCCACTTCAGCACTACTTCCCCACAATTAAAGAGCATTAAGCGCAAAATTAGTGGTTCTAATTTAGCAGACTTTAAGTATATCAGTTTAATATACCAAAAGTACAATTGCAGGGTATTTTTATTAAGCACATAAATATGTAAATATATTTGTAGTATGCTTGGCACAAAACAAATGTATTTTAAATACATTTTACAATGTCTTTTTCACTAGGGTAGTCCTGACGTTCCTGAAATTTCATTCTCAGTGGCCTTTTGCAAACGTTAAACTTTCGGCATCATTTACACACATTTCTTTCCTAACTTTAGTGGAACACAAAAGGCTTTTTTTTTCTTATTCCTTTAAAAGTGAATGGTTTCAGAGGCTGTAACGCTCTCAATTTTCAGTGTATGTCATAGTAATTGTTGGCAGCTATATTTAGAAAGCAAGATTGAGTCAGTAACACTGTTTGTCTTAGTATCCTGCCTGCACCTGGAAATCACTGCATGCTGTATGTTGCGTATAATGACATCTGGATAAGTAAATAAACCATTTCATTCTGTTTTTAGAGTTGCAGATTTCAATGGAGAGGTCAGATGACATTGAAGCCAGGAAGTTACGCAACAACAGTAGCCAGTGTAAGTAGATTATTTGATTTTTCTTAAAACAAAACTGTGATTGATTATGGCAATACGAAAACATGTCTAGGATGCATTTCAGCCCCAAAACTATTTACATGACACTTAAAATTCCCATGATGTATAAATGCAATTTAAATATTTGTATTTTAGTACAAGGAACAAGGTTACACATTTATAATGTTATGAAAGGTTTAGATTTTAAAAAAAATGTTGTTCTTTTGAACTTGCTGTTCATCAAAGAATCTTGAAAAAAATCAAGCAAATCATCATATTAGAATAATTTCTGAAGGATCATGTGACACTGAAGACTGGAGTAATGATGCTGAAAATTCAGCTTTGATCACAGCAATAAATAGAAATATTATTTTACATTTTAATAATATTTTGCACTATTATTGTTTACTGTATTCTTGATCAGATAAATGCATAAGTGTCTTCATGCAAAAACATTAAATCTTACAGAGCCCAAACTTTTGAACAGTACATTACAAAATATAATTTCACATTACAGTAATAGGAATGAGAATTAACGATAGTGAGAATTCTTATAAAATATCATAAAAATAATATTGCAATGCAATGCAAAAAAAAAAAATCACAATGGTTCTAAACTTTAGTTTTGTTTTTTTACCTGCAAAATATAATTTTTTATTTCTGTTGTTTGGTTTTGGGGTGAAATATAACCTAGAATTTCTTGAGATTCACCCACAGTTTGTTTTGCATAAAACTAAGCAAAGTCCTCATGCCGATGTAGTCAGCTATCAGCTGAGCGCCGCTCCCTGCCTGTATTAAAGGCTGTTGAGTGGTTGCATCGGCTCTGGAAGAATGCGAGGGATGTGTGGCGGCTTTCTCTCGTGAGTTTGAGGGGTTTGTGATGTAACCAGCCACATTGCCACAAACAATGCTCTCTTGTCTGGCAGCCATCTGATCGCTTACACTCCTCTGAATTTGAATGTCTCTCTTTTCCTCATCAGCGGTAGTTTACCCCTCCCGCTCTGTTTGCTTGATGTTGTTTTCATGCTCTACAATGTTGGCAAGCGGCAGCTGGATTTTTTGCCTTTATGCCGTTATATAAACGTTTGTGGGAACATGGAGTTAAGAGTATAATAACTGCCAGCATGCCTTTCTGAGAGCACAGATTTGTTACTTGCTTTCAGTAGGGTCATATCATACGGTGTGTCTTTCTGCATGTTTCACTTATACTGCTTTCTTCTCTCTCTCTCTCTTTTATTTATTATTTTTTTCTGTCAGACACAGTCATAATCAAATAATCACAGTCACCTCCAAAAACAAGCTGGCTGTTTTTTTCCTGCTGTGTTTTTAAGACTATGTAAATATCCTCTTCACGTGTGAAATGAGATTCAAATGCAGTGAGATAAAAGCTTATTCACAGGCTGTTTTGTTGTCAACCCTTGTGAAAAACAAGTACACTTTAGCATACTTTTAAAAGCAGAAATAATGTACTTTACAAGATTAAACTTGAGTCAACAAATGTAATGTTTTCTGACACTTAATTGCATGTTACTTACAAATTAATTAAAATTTCCTATAGTATATTAAGTGCAATTAAGTGAACTTAGACTGATCATTTGACCTATCTTCATATGTATTTTCATAATTCTATTGTCTTTGAAATATGGTTAAAGTAGACTGCTGTTGTAAGTACATGTTGTAATGATGAAGTTGCACTTTAGTACATTTAAATTATATTAACATTTAATGAAATATTGAATAACTCTATACAGTTAAAATAATCAAGTATTTCACATGTGCTTTAGCATGTTAGTCAACACTTAATAAATAACAAAATAAATGCACTTTAAAGCACAATAAAAGATTATTTAAACATGGTTTAAAAGTATTTTAAAGCGGAGCTTAATTTGACATTATTACAAAGTGCACATTTTAAAAGTCTACTTAGTCATGAAAGTGTCTTGAGTACACTAACTGAGCTTTTATTTCATTAAAACTGTATTACCTGCAAGTACAGTGTTTTGAAAATACACTTTTAAGCTTTTAAGTACACTAAAGTGCACATAAAGTACAATTACACGCACTTCATTTTATCACAAGGGAAGTGTAGTTCATAATTATGCCTCTAACAGCCATTTTGTTGAACCGCATTACATTGTGAAAGATTAATGATTCATAAAACAAACAGATAAATAAGACAACATGCAGAGCAGCAGTTCATACACACAGCCAGGAACAGCACGTGGTTTGGTGAACATAATTCTATTTGGTTTTCTCTCTACATTACCTTTCCATAAATGGACTTTTTGTTTGTTTGTTTTGTAAAAATCATTGTTCATGAATCTAGAGTTGACCTGTGACCTCAGATATCTAGGTTTCGGTGGTTATTTCAGAAGGTTCTGTTTCTCATGATTTAACTCTATGAGATGAAATTGCACATTAATTTGAATCTTTTTTTGCTCTCACTTTCCCTGCAGCATTCTCTCCGAGTTTCCAGGAAACCGGTGCGCCGATCACGTCGGACACCCCTTTACTCCGAGCGTGAGAGCGTCTCGTCAGACATGCATCATTTTCATTTCCAGACGTCCATAAACGATGAATACTTCGTCTCTGTGAAGAATATGTCCTCTGGCTTGGAGTCAGTTGGTGATTTTGAAGTATACCCCTAAAAATTGTGATTGCATGGGTAGTTTTTAACATATCTGAAATGGTAGGTGTATTTATGCTTCTATTTCATATTTTCTTGAGATGGATGTGTGAAGTAATCTCAACACTGCTGTCCAGAAGACAAAAGCCAACAAATGACTTGCTGAGAATGAAGAATAAGAAACGGTCTGACCTCTTTATTGCTAACAGATGCACATATACTGTTGGAGCAATATGGCTATAATAGGCCTTGATTCTTTCATAATGATTTAACTTTCCATTCATTTCTGCCTTTTCAAGAGAGATTTCATCCAAAAATGAAAATTTTGTCATTTATTAATCCTCACGCCATTCCAAAATCGAATAGATTTCCTTCTTTCGTAAAACACAAGTTGTGAATTGTTTGAGGAATATCATGGCCACTCTTAAGTATATTGAAATTAAATGGAAACTCTCACAAAAAAAGCAGTTGTGTTGATGGATTGGTCACAGCACATACAAAACACAATGGATTTTAAAGACTTAGCGATAAGACTACTTTTATGATAATGTAATGATATCCCCAAAGATTGGCCGGAATATTCTTCAGAAAATTCAGCTTTGTGTTGCACTGAAGAAACAAAGGGTGTGCAGGGTGAGAAACATGAAAGTTTTCATTTGTAAATTTTTGACTTTTGAACTGTTCCTTTACTGTTAAGATGAAGACTGTATTGGTCGAGTGTTGGCACTTGAGTGAAAGTTTGGCTGTGTGAAGTTTGTTGGACCAAACAAAATGCTTTGAGCCGGAATGAATGTTGAAGAGTTTTAAATGGGCCTGGGTGCTTATTTAAACGTCCATAGAAACAACATATGCACTTGCCGTATGCAAAATCTAGGATAGCATCTAATCAATGCTTTATTTTCATGTATATTTTAATGGTGTAATTTGTTAGGAAAAAATGTTCTCTTATGTAAGACTGCTATGTTTGCTTAAATAATAATAAAATCTCTGTTGCTCGGTGAACATGGATTAAGGAATAGATTTTGTGTTACGTAGGGTGCATGTTTTACTCTATGCAACTCTATGCAAACTGAATTAAAGCATTTTGCATTTGCACGTGCCTTCAGTGAAGAAGTCGTCAGAGTAAATGCACTGTGTTCAGTCAGTTGCTCTAACATTCACACACTACTCTAATGCATCTGAAGTATACAAATAAAGACATTTATCCGTCATACATGCTACAGCAGAGGTGAGGTGCGAAACGGTGCCAGAACACAACTATTTAAATGATGATTCATAGGACACAATGTCACGTTCAGTGTGTACACGCTTGAGTTAAGTTGCAATGCAACATGCTTCGTTTTTTCAAAACCATAAAACCTCCAGAGAAAACCAGGAAATCGTAGAGCAGAAAGAAAGTGATATTTGCTTAAGGAGAAAGGGCAGAGGAATATATGCTTCAACAAACACTTGAAACTGATCCTTTGTATCACATTTGACATTTTTTGATTCATAGACTAAGTTTCTGCCTTAAGGTTAAATGGAGTGAAAGTGTCATGTTTGAACACTTATGAAAAACACACTGCCTGTGATCAAATGGATTAGTATTCCTGCAGGCATTTAGTGATGGAAAAATAGTTTTGGAGTGGTTATTTGCACTATGTGCAATAATGATTTACTGCAAGAAGCCTATTCATATTTAAACTATCAGTCAGGGTGTCAGAAGAGTTGTTTTAATACGTCATCCACCTTGTGTGTGTGATTTACAAAGTGTTTATCTAAGAATTTATCACAATATGCACAGACAGCTGTGCAAAGGCATTATTATATATGCAACATCTTGAGTTTTTATATATATAATATTAGTGTGGTAAAACGATTAATCGTGATTAATCGCATCCAAAATAAAAGTTTTTGTTTACATAATATGTGTGTGCTGTGTATATTTATGTATATATTAATACAAACACATGCATGGATATATTTAAGAAAAATTGTTTATTAAATATATTTATATATAATATAAGAATATAAATATATATGCATGTAAATATTTCCAAAATATATGCTGTATGTGAGTGTATCTATATATGCATAATAAATATACACAGTACACAAAACTGGAGAGGATCTGCAAGGAGGAATGGCAGAGGATCCCCAAATCCAGGTGTGAAAAACTTGTTGCATCTTTCCCAAAAAGACTCATGGCTGTATTAGATCAAAAGAGTGTTTCTACTAAATACTGAGCAAAGGGTCTGAATACTTAGGACCATGTGATATTTCAGTTTTTCCTTTTTAATAAATCTGCAAAAACGTCAACAATTCTGTGTTTTTCTGTCAATATGGGGTGCTGTGTGTACATTAATGAGGAAAAAATGAACTTAAATGATTTTGGCAAATGGCTGCAGTATAACAAAGAGTGAAAAATTTAAGGGGGTCTGAATACTTTCCGTACCCACTGTATATTATGTAAACAAAAACTTTTATTTTGGATGCGACTAATCGCGATTAATTGTTTGACAGCACTAATATATATATATATATATATATCCATTATGACTAGTTTCATAAGTAAAGCTGCTTTATTGGCACTGATGGTTCTGTGAAGAACCTTTGCATTGCATTTAGAGTCGAAAAAGTTTCTTTGGATTCTTAAAATGCTCTACACAATAAGAGTAATGATTCTTTATAGAACTGCAAGGTTCTTCTCTGGAATCGCTGTGAAAACCCCCTTTGGAGCCTTTATTTTTTAAGAGTGTCACTCATGTTTTTGACATTTATAGTCACAACTGTTTCTTGATATGTGCACTAATAATAGGGAGCCTTTAAATCTAACCAATACAGACCAGAGCAGTGTTTATAGCATGACCTTACGCAACCTTTCAGTCAGTGGCTTACGGATCTGTCTGTTTATACCACAGTAATGGTTATGTGGTTGAAATTTAATCATGTTTTGTGTGAAAGTCAATCATTTATAAATCAGTCTGATTCTGTCTGTCTTTTGTTTAATATTAAATAAGTCTAGATGTGATTAAGTGTAATACTCTCATTGGCTTACAGTGTATTTACTGTCGTGTCTGTATCAGTTTAACAACAATCCACCCTTGTTTAATGAAGCCTCCTCAGGGGGGTTTGCAGGGGAATACAGGGTAATTTGTGTGTTTGTCGAACGTTTCTACATCCAGGATGTCTCTATGAATCATCAGGTGTATGATTCATCTACTCCTCATGGTTCAGACAGCATCGAAACTCAAGCTTGTCATACCTGAGGGGAAGTACTGAGACATATGATACTTTCTTTGTTTATTTGTACACGTAGCTGAGGAAAATTGTGTACATGGATATTATAAGAAGTATAAGGAGCATTTTATTAGTTGAATTAAGGTGTGTTTGTGCAGTACCATAAGCCTGAAGACATGGTTTTATATGTCTGCTCATATAAAACAGAGCGCTGACAACAGCAAACAAACGCAACAGGTTTGACAAGCTCTGGTCACAGATGGGGAATAACAACACTGCCTTCATATCGGTGCTAAACAGAGAGGAGCTGCAGCACAGAGGTCTTTTAAAGGAACAGTTCACACAAAAATGGACATTTTTGCTGAAACTGTTTTCACCCTCAGGGCATCAAAAATGTCTCTTCATCAGATTTGGAGAAATGTATTATTATGGATGCTCTGCAGTGAATGGGTGCCGTCAGAATGAGAGTCCAAACAGCTGATAAAAACATCACAATAATCCACACCGCTCCAGTCCATCAGTTAATGTCATGTGAATTGAAAAGCTGCATTTTTGTAAGAAACAATTCCATCTCTGAGACGTTTTTAACATTTAACCATTGTGTGGCAGGGAACGACCAATAGGTGGAGACAAATAGTTAAAAATAGAGAAGGTTATGATGCACAATGTATTTTATGATTTTTAGAAACAAAAACAACTCTTTTACAACAAAAAGCAGCAAATATTTTGTATTATAAAAATATATAAGATGAATGAAACACTTTTGCGAAAAAAAAAAAAAAAAGACTCAGTCAAGAATATTCTCTGGTCTTTGTACTCTTCCATGTGTTGTACTTTAAGTACTTTGTTGAATTTATTCGATAGACTGCTGCAGGGATGATGTTATTTTGTATCACCACAGGTCCCTCAACAAAAAGCCAATAGGATATTTCCATTGCCTTTCGGATTATTGCAGAAAATAAGCTCTGAGACCAACAAAAATTGCATGATTCTTGCACATTTTGTTCACCGAGATAATATTCACAAATGAACACAGCTTTCAGCCTTAAAGGAACACTCCACTTTTTTTTGGAAATAGGCTCATTCTCCAACTCCCCCAGAGTTAATAAGTTGAGTTTTACCATTTTTGAATCCATTCAGCCGATCTCCGGGTCTGGCGATAGCACTTTTAGCATAGCTTAGCATAGATCATTGAATCCGATTAGACCAGTAGCATCGCGTTCAAAAATGACCAAAGAGTTTCGATAGTTTTCCTATTTAAAACTTGACTCTTCTGTAGTTATATTGTGTACTAAGACCGGCGGAAAATGAAAAGTTGCGATTTTCTAGTCCAATTTGGCTAGGAACTATACTCTCATTCCTGCGTAATAATCAAGGAACTTTGCTGCCGTAACATGGCCGGCGCAGTGATATTACGTAGCGCCTGAAAGTAGTCCCCAGCTATATTATAACTAGTTACCTAGCTGGGGACTACTTTCAGGCGCTGCGTAATTATCCCTTTAAGTAAAAAGCTAAATGTAGGCTATAAACGAAGTACACCGCGGTCACATGACTTCAACATCACCATCACTGAGCTTCTGACACCTCTTCAATACTTTATTTAAAACCTACAAAAAAAAAAGTTTTATTTAAAAAAAAAAAAAAAAAACTTAAAAAACATTGACTTTGAAATGATGGAACCGAAAGTTCAAAAAGATGAAGTCATTCACAGGTTTTAGGACTCATTCCTGCAGCAGTTCATTGTTTGACAATCATCTCATGGAGGAGTTTGTGGAGATCCATCTGGCCGGCGATGGGTCTGAAAAACAGCTCTGTCACCAGGCTTCGGGCCTCCATCTGTAGAGCGCTGGCCATAAACAGCATGTCTGTGAATGTGTGGTGATCTGTGGGGTGAGGATGGGAGAGAACCAGCATGTGCAGAGCTCTCTGTGCCTCCTCCTGCAGTCCTGCCATCACTGCTGAGCTCCTCGGTCCAGCAGCATCTGACACAACACAGAATTATACACAACACTGTCAGCATTATCACTTCCACATCTCAAACATTATATAACGTGAAGAAAACCAGAAACCGCACTGCACATGACATGTTCATAATAGGTATAACAGATTATATACAGCAGAGTAACCAGAAGTGTAGTTCATCACATTATGAACGTGGCCACTGTAAACAGAGTGTTGCTTCATTTTGAATTGCAATGAACTTCTTTTGTGAAATGTTTTGCTTGAAAGGTGTGCTGTGTTCTTTTAAGATAAACGCCTGATGTTTTGTCTCTAATGTAAAGACATTCAGACATTTTTGTGTGCAACACAGTGACATATGTGACCCTGGAGCACAAAACCAGTCTTAAGTCGCTGGGGTATATTTACAGCAATAGCCAAAAATACACTGTATGGGTCAAAATTATTGATTTTTCTTTTATGCCAAAAATCATTAGGATATTACGTAAAGATCATGTTCCATGAAGATATTTTGTAAAGTTCTTACTATAAATATATCAAAACTTCATTTTTGATTAGTAATATGCATTGCTAAGAACTTAATTTGGACATATTTAAAGGCAATTTTCTCAGTATTTAGATTTTTTTGCACCCTCAGATTCCAGATTTTCAAATAGTTGTATCTCAGCCAAATATTCTAACAAACCATACATCAATGGAAAGCTTATTTATTCAGCTTTCAGATGATGTAGAAATCTCAATTTCGAAAAATTGACCCGTATGACTGGTTTTGTGGTCCAGGGTCACATATAGCCTACTTGAATACAGTTTGTATGTGTGTGTGATGCTTTGTTCATATCAGGATTGGGGTGCATTGTAACAGTTTTTAACTTAAATTAGATGCAGGGATGAAACTGCTATCCAGTGAAAGTATAAGCTAGGCCTATAAGTCTCTGAGTATAAATATAAAGGATTTACATGACAAAAAAAAAAATAAAAAATTTATTATGATTTATGATAGGATGTATGAATATGATCAGGTCAATGCATATTAAAGCTATACTAACTGTTTTGATATAGGCTATAAGAACAAAATAATAGGCTATTATTAATGTGAGGTGCCAAAAAAAAAAAAAAACTCTACCAGAGGTAATTATTTGATAAATCCACAATTTCTATAGTCTTTGGCTGAAACTGAAAAAAATGGCCATCCATGGATCATTCTCAACGGTAAACCTCACGGAGTCACGGTTGTAGAAACAAGCAAAACTCATGATAGATTTGCCCATCCGCCGTGATGAGACGTGTTCCTCGAACCGTGTTCATCCGCCGCAGCAGAACCGAACCACGACCAAAACAATGTTCTTCCACAAGATTTATGCAATGCATTTTTTAACCGCTTGAGGGCCACAGTTACATAAAGTGCATTTCGATAAACTAAAGTGCATTTATCATCTGAACCTTCGCCTGCATGTTTAAAAATAAACTTAGCATGATTATGTCTACAGACGGAGAGGATTATAGCATCACATTTCCTCATTCACACGACACTGAACTACTATGAATATACTTTAACTAACATTAACAAAGATGAATAAATGCTGTATATGTTACATTGCTCATTGTTATTTTGTCTTATCTATTTGATTAACGTATGCTAACAAATGCATGCACAAAAGTTACTTGCAGGTTGTAAAAACATCACTCTTTTTACTTAATGTTCATTCACATAAATTACATACATTAATGATAAACTAAAACGACTGATCTCATATTGAAACCTGTATGCCAAGTAATTTGTAATGAAGTTGCAATTCACATGTAAAATATATTAACTGTATATATATATATATATATATATATATATATATATATATATATATATATATATATATAGTTAATATATATATAGTGTGTGTGTGTATAATGTTACACAGTATAACATATATAAATAAATATACATTAAATACAATGAAACCATATTGGATAACATACAGTTTAAAATGAACTAATAAGTGTGCTTATTTAAAATGCAACAAAATGATTATTAATGTGATTTAAAATGTACTTTAAGGTAAAACTTTTCATTCAAGTTTCATTCAAGTGTGTTAAGTAGCATTAGCCATGAAAGTGAACTCTCTTTAAATACACTGAAGTGGCCTTTTATTTCATTAGTATTACATTATCTGTAAGTGCAGTTTTTAAAATACGCGCTTTTTTTGTTTTTGAAGCAGACAACAAGTGCACATTCAGTGCAATTAAGCAGACTTTTTTTTGCCATGTTCATGAATTTATTTTTAAAACTCACCTTGACTGAGCAGTATTGCACTTTTGAGACATGCATACTCTTTGAGACTCAGATCCAGACTCCAGACTTTGTTTAGAAACGTCTTGAGCTTGTGCGCTCCTGCCAGGGTGGGCGGACAGTCGTCTGATTTCTGCCGCCCGTTCATCAGTATGTTTCTAAGGATGCTGGCCGCAGGGACGGCCCTCACCTCTAAAGCGACGTGCTCCTGAGCAAGACCCAGGAGGAAGAGCGGCACCCAGCGCTTCTCAGCAAGGACGAGCCGGTCTCTGAGCGCCAGGGTTTGGAAGGAAGGCAAGCTCTTCATGAAGTGAATGGTTTTTATCAGGACCCCAAAAGCCACACGGCAGGTGGTCTCTGGGTTTCTCAAGCACACCAAACGCTTACAATGACAGCTGTGTGTGTCTGGATAACCGAAGTGTGCAAAGTCACATTCACGGCTTAGGATGCTGAAGAGAATCCCACGAGGACGCCGCTCGCTGAAGTACTGTTTCATGTTCCTCTGATGTGAAGCTGTTGTCATTGGGACAGTCCTCCGAGCCTTATTTATAGCAGCTCATATGTGACTAATCTTCAGCCTTGACCTTTCTGACCTGGACCAGACCATTCACGTTCAAGGAAAAGGTTTCCTCCACGTGGAGACGGTAAGGTTCACGAGCTGAATCATGGTCAGCATGGGGAAAATAGAGGTTAATGACATTTATCATGCTCAGCTGTCATTAACTCAGTCTGTACCAAGTCACCAAGGACTAATAGAGTCATATTATCTTGGCTTTGGGTTTGAGTTTGGGCCAAAAGTTCAGTATGTCGCTGCATAAAGACTGATAATATAATCATAACAGATAAAAGTATTTTGCTTCTTTTTTTTTTTTCTTGGAGGTTTATATCACTGTTTGTTATTCATTATTAGTGGCTACAGTGGCTATATTCTACTGTTTGAAAAGTTATATCAATGTTCTTAATTATTATTTCAGCGTGTATTATATGAGTCGCTAAAACCTTTTGAGAGTCTGAGATAACAGACCCGGTGATTTGTTATCTTACTCAAAGGTTGCACTCTCGGTCGTTCACCTCAAATTATTATCATATTAATCAGCATTTGTGTTCAGAAGCAGGCAAGCCGAATAAGGAGATATTAAATTATATTCAAGGAAATAATGTCAGAATAAACACAAGGCCAGTAAGGCATTTGTTAAAATAATGTTTAAAATTTTATCTAACAGTATCAATTGTATATATGTGTGTGTGGGTGTATATATATATATATATATATATATATATATATATATATATATATATATATATATATATATATATATATATATATATATAGTGTTAGTTAGCTGTATTTCTTTTTTAACCTAATCAAAGATCAAAGTAACCCAACTGCAGTTTGATTGAGATTAATTGGAATGCACAATGAAAAAAACATGATTTTTGAAAATTGTTAAAAAAGGAGTTATCTGTTTTTGCAAATTAACTCTTCATAAACACACACACACACACAAATTATTATTCTTATTAATATTCACACATCATTATGCAATTTCATGGTTAGACAATCTAAAACCATATAGTAACTCATCATAACCATCATGACTATGTTGTTAATTAAATCTTATATTTAATCCATATACAAATTAAATGTAACTGACGATCTAATAAGGGAATAATGGGAAGAAAACTGAAATATCATTTTCTCAGGAACTAAATAATTCATTTCATTATTTTATTTTAGTGCTGTCAAGTGATTAATTGCGATTAATCACATCTAAAATAAAAGTTTTTGTTGACAACGTGTGTACAGTTTATATTTATATTACAGATGCATGTATATATTTTCTTAAATATTTCAAATAATAGTAGGCCTATATATTTATTTTCATATATAATTTATATTATATATAAATATTTATATATAATTATAACATATTGTGTGTGTGTGTGTGTGTGTGTGTGTGTGTGTGTGTGTGTGTGTGTGTGTGTGTGTGTGTGTGTGTGTGTGTATATATATATATATATATATATATATATATTTTTAATACAGAGTTCACACACACATATATATTATGTAAACAATAACTTTTATTTTGGAAGCGACTAATGACGATAAATCCTTTGACAGAACTTTATTGATTTATTGATTGATTTTTTCATTTTATCTTGTTGCCTATGATACTGATGCCCTTGTATTTGTTGTGTAGTTCCTGTGTTATTGTGTATTTACATTTTTTTTTTTTTAGCAAGAGCATTTCTTAAACGTAATATAAAGATAATATCCAACATATATATATATATGTGTGTGTGTGTGTGTCGTGTATAAGTGAATCATTCTGTCTGTCGGGGGTCTCTAGAAAGTTCTGCTCTTGCCTCGTCTATCCGCGCTAAGACCCGCCTCACAGCTTCACAAAGCCGCCCGCTGATTGGTTCCTGCGTTTGTTCTTCAAATGTGTGCGATCCGATTGGTTCTAACGAAAACGTGGGCAGGTCCTTGTATCTAGGAAATCGACTAGGCATCACACCGGTGATAGCGTGACTGTTAGCTTCACGCACCAACATATAGTTTTTATCATCTGTTATCTGAAGTAAATAGTGAAGATGGGTGATGATGAGGAGAAGTTCGATGCGATGTTGCTGGCCATGGCGCAGCAGCATGAAGGAGGCGTGCAGGAGGTAACATACCAACACATGCTAGCAGCACAGCTAACTGATGCATGAGGACCTGCTATCATATAAAAACATATTTATTAGTCAAAGAGGACTTGACTGTTAGTTAGTGTTGGCTTGCCAGCACAACGCATTAATACGCTGATATCATGTATTGTTTATATGTAGGAGTTGTATTATGTACTAGAGTGTTATTCTAATGTAGAGATACAGGGTTCTGTTATAAAACCCAGTGAGCTGCCTAACCAGTTAGTTACCTTGACAACATTGTTTTTTTGCGTTTTAAAATGTGTCTGCGATGTCAGAAACCCTGTTTTGTTATGCAGCTCACTAGGTTTTGGCCTGTGTATTTTGCTCTATGTCTGATGACTAAGATCCAACCTATAATAATAGGCAATTCCAGTGAGAAGTTAGTGATTTATTGTTGTGAGATACCATCTATCACTCATTATTATTATTATTTTTAACAGCTGGTGAACACATTCTTCAGTTTTCTAAGAAGGAAAACAGATTTCTTCACGGGAGGAGAGTCTGGAGCCCCAGAGAAGGTTTGGATTTTGATTGAATTTCCTGTCAGTTGTGTTAAATAAGATTTTATTGAAGGCATGTCCCCTTTCTGTATATTTCAGAAATATTTGATTATGAATTAATCTTAGAGGAATAGTTCACCCAGCAGTTCACATATTCTGCCATCAACATGGAAAAAATATATAATATTTTATATAAATATATTATGCGCTACTAGTAAGACATAGTTAATAAGATACGTTTCTTTGAATAATAATAATTAAATATTCAGTGAGGACGCGTTACATTGATCAAAAGTGACAGTAAAGACATTTATAATGTTACAAAAGATTTCGATTTCATATAAATGCTGTTCTTTTACACTTTCTATTTCATCAAAGAATCCTGAAAAAAAAAATTATCACTGTTTCCACAAAAACATAAAGCAGCAAAACGTTTTTCAAAATTGATAATAATCAGAAATGTTTCTTGAGCAGTAAATCAGCATGTTAGAGTGATTTCTGAAGGATCATGTGACACTGAAGACTGGAGTAATGATGCTGAAAATACAGCTTTGATCACAGGAGTAAATTACAAACTAATTGTATTACATTCAGGGTTCCTATGGGGTTTGGAAAAGTATGGAATTTAGACTTTTGCCCCCATTTATTTATTTATAATAGAAAATTAAGAATTTAATGGAAATAAATGTGACGTACAAGAAGTGAGGTTTCATGGCAGCTGTGTAGTGATTGTCATATACGACTGAAAAGGTGCACTTTTTCATTATGCAAAATGCCGGTTATAAGCATTTTGGGTTTCTTCTCACTATATTCTTAGCACTGTATTAATTAGTCTCAAGGATCTTTGCAAAAGTAAAAATATATATACAGACTTTTATGTGTGAACAAGAAACCATTAATCTTAGCATATAGGATAATGCACACTGTGCCACCTGTTGTGCCATCAGCCCATTTCGCCTTGTGGTTTCTTGGCCGCCACTGACTATGCATTAAAGGCCTTGAAATATGACATACTGCCCCAATGAAAGCCAAACTTAAACGCTTTTTTATAGACCCTTGAACTTGGCAAATTGTATGCTATTAGCCCATTTCATGTCATGGTTTCTCCACCACCACAGACGATGTGTTAAATTGGACATTAGGCCTTGATATAAGAGATACTACCGTAAGAAAAGCTCAATTTTGATCTGGTAGATCTCTGTTAATTCATGTGCATTCATTTTATTCATAGTAATGAATAGATGGCAGTGATGCACAGAGGAAACAGGTTATATAAAACTAGAAATTGTAATGCGTAAGCATGCAAAACATTTCCATGCACATGTCAATGGTTTCTTGTGTGCATGTAAAAGTCTGTGTTTTTTATCTTTTATTTTTAATTTTAGGTACGAGAAAAGCAATAAAAAAAACACTGAGAAAATGTACAGATTACTGTACTATATACCAAATGAAAATAATGCTCTATGAACCATTTATGTTAAATATGGTCTGAAAATCTACCGAGAGATTTGGAAATTTGAGTCTGGAAAAGTATTCAATCTTGAAATGGAAAATGTATAGGAACCCTGTCAATTGTAATATTATTCCAAAATATTATTAAATGAAGCATTGGTGAACATAAGAAAATCCGGCGTAAAACATGTGCCAGCATTTTTTTTTTTTTAAATCTTGCAGTCTACAAACTGTTCAATCATAGTGTATATAAGTCATTCACTCCTTGCAGACCTGTATGTTATAAAATTTGCTCTTTTCCACAGAATCAAAATCAATTGTGATTCAGGCTATCAAGCTCCATAAAAGTCAAAAGATGCTACATTACAGTAGTCCATACAACTCTGTCGGTTTTTTTAAAACCATGATAAATTTTAAAAATAGTTTAAAAAAACAATTTTGTCATTTAATTTAGTTATATTTTTATTTAATGATTGATCTGCGTTCCCTTTTTTTGTCCTATAGCTGGTTAAAGAGGTGTTTGCTCGTCACAATCAGCTCGCCCTCAAAGTCCAGAAGGAGAAGCAGTCCAGACAAGAGAAGGAGAAGAAGGAGAAGGCTGACCGAGCTGCTAAACTGAAGGAAGAGGAGAAAAAGAAGAAGCAGGACACAGAGGAGCCCAGAATCAAAGAACTCACAGACGAGGAGGCCGACAGACTCCAGGCACAATTAAATCAAGTGAGAGCACATGTGTAAACCATTAACATTCATAAAATGAGTTCTTCCCTGTTTATGTATTACCTTATAAAACCAAATATGCACAAACCAAATACTATTACGCCTCAAAGGCATAGTTCACCCAAAAATGAATCATTCACTCAACCCTCATGTCTTTCCAAACCAATAGGACTTCGAAACACACATTAAGATATTTTTGATGAAACCTTAGTCTACTGGGTTTGGAACAACATGAAGGTTAGCCAACAGTGACACAGTATTCATTATTTTGGTAAACTGTCCCTTTAAAATCATGTAAGAAGCATCAAATGTGATTTATCTGTAACTTTCGCTATTTCTCAGACAAAAGTAGAAAAGAAAACCGCCGAAGTACCTGAGAAAACAGA
Source organism: Acrossocheilus fasciatus (assembly GCA_036784905.1). Lineage (NCBI taxonomy): Eukaryota > Metazoa > Chordata > Actinopteri > Cypriniformes > Cyprinidae > Acrossocheilus > Acrossocheilus fasciatus. The sequence goes on from CM071956.1 coordinate 28,050,459, forward strand.
TGGCGATACATCAGAAAAAGACAAAAAAGGGGTAAGTGTTAAATATAGCAGTGAAAAGCGAACTGATTGTGTTTTTGAGCGGCTCTAGATAAATGAGTAATGCTCTCTGATGTGTGTGTCTCAGTCGGACTCCGAAGGAGAGGAAGATGAAAAGGACAAAGACAAGATAAAGCCCAATGCTGGAAACGGAGCAGACCTTTCGAACTACCGCTGGACTCAGACGCTGTCTGAAGTGGACGTGAGTCTTATTTTTTCTTTATGCTCCAGTTGAACAGAGAGTCAGTCACTTAGACTGTACGTGGGATTATGCAGCCATGTCGATTATTCTGCCGTGCCAAGGCAAAAGACCGTAACTTCGATTTTGGTCCAAAATGAGTTATTGATATTTTTGGGACATTCAAGACATGCTTTATCATGTGCATACATATCTTGAGTCAATTTCATTGTTTTTCCGAGAAAATAAAGGGTGGTCTCAACCTGCAACTTCGAAAAGCCCCGAAGAAACCAAGGCAGAACAGCGTATAACACCAGTAACGGCTCTTTCGCTTCGTTTGGATGCTCAATATGAGTTACAGCGTTCTGCCTTTGTTTGTTTAACTGTATGCCACATTTAAATTACGGTGTAGACAAACGAATTAGATAGATCACGAGCTACCAAACAGCTCCATATAACAAAGCACTGTAAAGACTGGACACCTTGGCAGCGATACGTAATCGTGAATATAACCTTTAAAGGTTTTTTTTTTCCTTTTTATAATGCAGATTATTCACCAGGCTGTCACTTCTAGTTGGACGTGTGTGGACTCGAATGCCGTAGCATGTAGCACGATCAATCATTAAATCAGTAGCCTTCTAACAGTTCGCAGTTAAATCCATATCCTACCTTTTCTTGTAACCCGATAAAATCAATGCACAGAGAATGGTTTGAGATACGTTTTCTCTTGTTTGGTGGGTGTGTCAGATATGTCAGCCCAATCAACAGCGACATGAATATAAACCACACCGTATTAAAGAGACAGCTCGCACAATGAGTCCAAGTGAAGTCGTTTACAAAAGTGTCCGCTGCAGCTCGGTATACGTAACAATTGAAGATATTAGAAGACATGTTTGTCGTAAGAGTTTTATAGTGACAATATAGCATATCAACATGATGATTTAGTCGTTTATATTTTTAGCTTCATTGCAAGGCAAGTTATACCAAATATAGGCAAATATATCAAATATCATACACAATGGTAATTAAATGCTTTACATAAAAATGAGAACGAAAATACAAGGTATTAAAAAAGTAAGACATCCCTGTGATGCTGTAAGTAACACACTGTATACACACTGATGCACATACTGCTATATACAGAGGGAGTTTGTAAATAAATGTAATTAACATCAAAATAAATTCACAAGAGCATATATATAGTTTGTACATGTTTATTTACATTAAAGGCAAAATAACTGTATAGATCTGGAACTTCTTTAAGTCTGTCTAAATATCATGTAGTATTTGCAATGTCTTCTGGTCCGTATCCTTTCTGGTGCAGACACTGATTAATGTAACCTAAAAATACTATACATATTTATATATTTTGCTATTGTATTGTGGAGAATATGAAACGAGATTCAGCCTCGTACATTATCTAGCATCCTAGCTAGGAATTCATATTTACAAGAAAAGCCTTCGCCATCATTCAATACTATATATATATATGTATATATGTATGTATATGTATAGTATTATCAACAATTATGATATTATCACAGATTATATGTATCACACCCCTACGTGGGATTTTCAGAAAGATTGAAACTGAAACACGATGCTGTGCTGCCTGTAGTGCATCCGTCTGTAATGCTGCAACACAAGTGTGAGTAACTGTTTTTATTATGTGATCACTATTGCTTAGTCTATTCTTACAGATTGTTTGATTGAGTTATAGTTTAGGCTGTCAAACATACACAACTATTAGCCAATCACAGCAGTGGGTGTTTACTGCAGAGTCTACGATCCTCCACACCTTTTCAAACCTTTGTATCAGAGGTTAATAACAGGACAGAAAACAGACTATTACTTTTAAATTATGTTTCTTGCTGCAAAAATCTTGATATCATTCTAAGTGGACCTCATAGAACAGCACAAAATAAAAAACAGAGGCAGTTCATGACCCCTTTTCCTTTAAGGTGAGATATATACCACCTGGAATTGATTTCTGGGACTGTTTTTATATTATATATATATTTGTAATGGCAATTTTATAATCACCTGATTAAATGTGTGTTGTCTTATGTCAGATACTTAAATTTAACTTTAATTTAACAATTTCTTGAATTAGTCAGAACACTATTGACTGTTATCAATAAAATTTAATCTACATAATTAATCTTTACAAAGCAAATGTGGAACAGAAGCTGCATCGTGACGTGGCACTTATGTTTACACAGACTGATTAATGCTGCTCAGAGGTGCCATACATTTGTTTACACAACAATTACATATGTAAATAGCCTATATAAGTTAAAAACAGGAACTCATTACAGGGTAGGGCTGCAATATTATGACAAAAAACATTATCGTTACTTAATATTGTAGTAATGATTGTTAATGTAGATGAATAGAATACATAAAGTGTTTGTGTCACTTCTGGTTCTGAACTTCTGCTTCAGCTTATTAATGTGAAGGGGTAAATGTTCGTTGTATAATGTGCCCTGAAAAATACATATTAAACAAGAGATGACTCCGACTCAGGGCTTTGTTCCTGTTCTATCGGGATTACATTGTCGTGTTGAGTTTAATACGCTTCAGCCGGACTGAGAATTGTTTAATGTATTCTTGGAAAAATGTGCATCTGGTCATAAATGTTGTAAAAGTAGTTTATCATGATTTTTTTTTTTTTGGATCGGTTAAAGTTAATGAAGAATATCTTGTTTTTTCTGTGGTGCTCGGCGTCGATGCACATGGTAACACTTTACCCAAAATCAAAAGGGAAAAATAGTTTTTTGCATAAAGACATTGTCGCATTAATAAATTATTTAATGGAAGCTGAAGAAAAATGGTCATGAAAAAAACGTCACAATATAAAAACACGACTTTCTGACCTGTGACCTCTCGCAGCTGGTCGTGCCGTTCGATGTGAGCTTCCGTCTGAAGGGGAAGGATGTGGTGGTGGACGTACAGCGGCGCTCGCTGAAGGTGGGGCTGAAGGGTCATCCGCCTGTGATCGACGGACAGCTGTACAACGAGGTGAAGGTGGAGGAGAGCTCCTGGCTCATAGAGGATGGGAAGGTGGTCACCGTCCATTTTGAGAAGGTATGGATGAGAACGTGCATAGATGGAGTTCATGTGAGACTGTGATTTGCCCAGATGACTAATAATGCACGGTTACTCCAGATAAACAAAATGGAGTGGTGGAGCAGGTTAGTGACCACAGACCCTGAAATCAACACCAAGAAAATCTGCCCAGAGAACTCCAAGGTAAGAGCTAACTATCACCCGGTCAGTGTTTTCAAAACCGTTGATTTCAAACAGCTTGTTCAATCTTGATGAAACTTCAGGATTTTTGCGTAGACTAATTCATATTTGATTATTACAAGACAAGGTGATTAATCACACTCTTACATCTCATGCCGTGTTTTAAATTGAACGTGCGCAGCTGTCGGATCTGGACGGTGAGACGCGCAGTATGGTGGAGAAGATGATGTATGATCAGAGGCAGAAGTCCATGGGGCTGCCCACCTCTGAAGAGCAGAAGAAAGAGGACATCCTGAAGAAGTAAGAACACAGTCAGGAGAGAACACCTGACTGTCTCTTAAAATATTAGATGGGTTTTAATGACAATACGAGGTTAGTTCAGGTTTTGAAATATCATATTATTACTTATATTTGTATAAAAAAAAAGGATTTTACTTTAAAAAAATATATATATATGTATATCTGTGTGTGTGTGTGTGTGTATATATATATATATATATATATATATATATATATATATATATATATATATATATATATGCACTACCAGTAAGGTATTAGTTAGTCAAATATATTTCTTACAGTTATTTTAAATTGTAATATTATTTTGCAATATGACTGATTTTGTTGTATTCAAATAAATCAATAAATGCAGTCTTGGTGAGCAGCAGAGACGTCTTTCAAAAACATTTTTTAAAAAATCATAATGACCCCAAACTTGTGAACAGTACTGTATGTAAATCCATTCAGTCTGAATAAATTATCTGAAGTAGGGCTGAACAATTTTGGAAAATAATCTAATTGCGATTTTATTTATTTTTTTAACCAATATTGCAATTTAATAGCAATTCATTTTTAAAACTCTTTATGTTCTGTATTCAACAAATGCAAGCAAGAAATCATTGTATAGTATGACCAACACAATATTAGAAGGTTCTTTTCTGAAGGCGAGGCCTGTGTTACGATGAAATTAGGTGATGCATGAATTGATATGAATGACATCTTTATTTATCAACTACAATCACAGTAGTCTATTGATTGACTGATTTGTTGAACTTCCAGCCTTGTAAGCATGTAATAATTATGACAACGTAAAGCACTGACAAATAAGCCTGGTGTAAACATTATTATGAAAGTCAGTAACGAATCACACAAAGTAGATTGCAGAAATATAAAAACACATCTGTTGCTTCACCACACTCAGTATTTAGGTAATTCATTCAAAGTCACTGTAATAAACATATAGCCTTTGTAAACGTGTGGATTGCACTTTTTAAACACTGTCTGTTAACTTTGGACAGATTTTAAATAAATAAATAAGAATATATGTATATATTACTTTATTATATATATTATCTTAAGGTGGAAGTCTTCAGTAATGAATTGCACCGTAACACTGTTACTCCGTGTGCAGCGTGCCAGGGTTGCCAGGTTTTCACAACAAAACTAGCCCAGTCGCGTAAGATTCGCACTCCAGGGGCTAAATATCACGATTTTGGAGGCAAACCGCGGACTTTAGCGTGCCAACTTGATGCTTCCTCTGAAAACTGCTTGTTAGATGTGTTCGACTCGCTTAGATCGATCCGTTTTTTGCAATGAATCGTTCAGCCCTAATCTTCTGAATTCACTGATGTTCTTCCTTGTGTTTGATGTGTTGCAGGTTCATGTCTCAGCATCCAGAGATGGACTTCTCCAAAGCCAAGTTCAGCTGAGAGCCGCGTCGATCACCGTAACGTGACCTGAATCTCATCTTCTGCTCAGTCAGAGGAGTTTGTTTTCAGTTATATGACTGTTTGTCTAACAGTTTCACTGTTGTCATGATGGAAGTGTTATAATACTCCATGTCTTGTTTTTTGTTGTTGTTGTTTTTAAATAAATCATTTCAAACCCTGTCTGTTTGTGTCACTAATATGTTGGCAGTGCCACACTCTGTCCAGTATTACCCTGGTCTAAGATTATTATGGTTAAAAAGATAATGTAATTATTTTCTGATTGGTGAATTTTAGATTTGACGGAAATTTCTTGATAGCCTAATAGCATGATTTTGATGATCCTGATGGGTTTATGAATTTAGCAGGCGCTTTATACAAGTTGACCAGTTAAGCAAGGAGCGTTGGGGCAAATTTAACAATACATTTCCTAAATTGCACACTAAAATCATTAGTCAGGTTCTCTCTGTCCATATGAAACGCAAACATTCACATTTAATTTAAAATAATTTAAAAATGATTAATAAATTAATTTATTTTAAATAAAAAAAAAAAAACGTGCAGGGTGATTTTTTTTTTTTAAACCATTTTTGAGTTGAGCGTTTTTCTGCTATTTTAAGGTTTGATGAATTTGAACGTTTAAACATTTTAACATTTAATTTTTTGAAAACTGATGGATTATCTCAATTAAAACATTATGTCAGGGAGCTGTCTAATTCATCTCAAGCAACACAAGAGGGCAGTGTTGGCTAATGATTGTTGAGACGTTGCTTTTACCTGCTGTTTCTGTGAAAACTGAAAACTGTTATTCTTCTCCCGGTCATCAGGTGGCGCCATTGAACACGTGTTTTAACCCACCTTACACATATCAGAATAAATGAATGTTGTCTCTGTCAAACAGTGTGTTTTAAATGTAATTATTTATTTGATAACAGTGGTGACTAACACTAAATTAGCACAGTTTTACTGTAGTAAATGGACTGTAGTAACAATGGTAGAATTACATAGGAGGAAAAATATTGCCTAGATGAAACCTTTTTAAAAACCTAAGATGCTCTTTTGATCCGCAGGTGTAAAAAATAATAGATTAAGCCAGTAGGCAGATATTAATGCAAATGTAAACATCTTTTTAATAGACCACAAAGAAGACAAGCATTATTATCCAAACCAACAGTCTTTGTATCTGGGAGCACTTTGGCCCCAGCGAGAGCAAATCACCAATCTGAACATTTTAACATGGAAAACTACATTTTTTTTTATCAATTCACATTTGTGACCTTATACAGAATTATTCATAAGAATAATTAGGCTATTCATATTGATTGTTCTTTAGAAAAGCCAGATTTTTGTTAAGTGTGTTGAATCTACTACTGTTCAAAAGTTTTAGCTGAAACAAAGCTTTGTACATAACTGTTATTAAATGTTTTTGAGCATCAAATCAGTATATCAGAATGATTTCTGAAGGATCACGTGACACTGAAGACTGGAGTCATGATGCTGAATATTCAGCTCTGATCACAGAAATTAATTACAGTTTAAAAATTCATTGTGGCATCCCAAAGAGGCACAAAATCACTTTCACAGACGTTTACATTAACTGTTCCCTCGTGGAGGAATGACCTGCTCAACTCAATCTGAGCAGCTGATGTAGACATCTTCAAGAATCGGCTAAAAACACATCTCTTCCATCTTTATTTGATCCTCGAACTCTAGCACTCTCTATTCTAATTCTATTCTTAAAAAAAAAAAAAAACTAACACTAGCTTCTCTATTCTTTTTGTATCTATATGTGTTTTCTTTTTATTATACAATTAACAAAAAGCAAAAAAAGGCCTCTACACTAGCTTGCTCTATTCTATCTGTTTTCTTTTTATTCATTATATGACTTGAAAAACCCTTGCTACGTGTACTGTGTTAAGCTAACTGAGACTTGTCAGCACTTGCGTATCGTTGCTCTTTTGTTGGTTTTGATTGCTTCTATTGTCCTCATTTGTAAGTCGCTTTGGATAAAAGCATCTGCTAAATGACTAAATGTAAATGTAAACGTCATCCATGTAATGCATTCTTTTATTTATGTCTTTTAAGCAGTGGAGATAATGGCTCCTCTGAGCTCCTCTCTCTCACATCAGCAGGAGTTATTCCTCACCCAGGCTTGATAGCATGTTCTGTATCACTGCTAATGGTTTGGAGCAGAGTGTGCCGTTTGTTAACAGCTCTCTCGGCTTCAGCGGCTCTTCATCATGATGGTGAGAGCGTCAGAGAGCATCTTCCTCCAGCCTGTCAGCTGCACTAGCTCCCGCAAACCAGCAAGTGATTGTTGTACGTGAAATGGCACATATGTTTCCCAAAACTTACTAGTAACTTTGCCTCTTGTAGACAGTTTCACAGCTCGCTCGTCAAAATGGTAGACAAACATTGGATGATGTTTAACACAACCACAACATTTATTTATTTATTTTCTTTTTTGAAGAAGATCAATGATTTAGTGAACATCTAGTCAGTTACAACCAAAAAGCTTTTTCATTCTTATTCTTTTTTTTTTTTTTTTTAAATAAACTGGCTTGTCAAATTTGTGTCTTTATTTTTATTGTATCTGTAAAATAAATAAGTAAATATATGAATAATTGGTAACACTTCACAATAATGTTAATAATTCCTTAATAGCTATTGCATAAAGTATCTACTAATACTGACATAAGCAACATTTGTACAGCATTTATTAATAAGTTAATATTATAAATTGCATTGTTATATTGTTTAATTCATGTTTGTTGTTAATGCATTAATTTATGTTAATTAACACAACTTGAAAGTTTAAAAATGTATTAATATTATCGTGTTTTTAAAGAAGTGCACTTATTTTGATACTAAAGCATGTAAAGTATTTAATTATAATTTTAGCTAGTGTGTTATTATTAATATTACATTTAAAGTTAATATATTTTAAATGCACTAAATTGCAACTTCATCAAAACAAACTCATAATTTCAAAAGAGTTCACATGCAAAAGCCTTTAAGTGCCGTTTGAAATTTTCTTCTAAAATTAGCATTTTTATTAGACTCCGACGTATAGGTTCAGTCATTTCATTTTAATGGCAATAAAATAAAGTTATTAAAAAAAAAAAGTAGTTAAGTCACTAAAGTAAAATAACAACATAAACATAGGAGCCTGAGAAAAAATGTTCATTTTAGAAGAAAATTTCAGATGCCACTTAAAGGCTTTTGCATCTGAACTCTTCAAATATATTTAAATGTGACCCTGGAGCACAAAATCAGTCACAAGTAGCATGAATATATTTATAGCAATAGCAACAATACATAGTATGGGTCAAAATTATTTTTCTTTTATGCCAAAAATCATTAGGACATTAAGTAAAGATATTTTGTAAATTCCCTACTGTTTCCTACTTTAATTTTTGATTATGCATTGCTAAGAACTTCATTTGGACAACTTTAAAGGTGATTTTCTCAATATGTAGATTTTTTTTGCACCCTCAGATTCCAGATTTTCAAATAGTTGTGGCCAAATATTGTCCGATCCTAACAAACCATACATCAATTTTAAAAAATTGACACTTATGACTGGTTTTGCATTCCAGGGTCACAAATACATGGCATTCAAGTTTCAATAGAAATTACATTAAAGTATATTTTAGTTACCCATAAATGCTTGTCAGTACATTCAGCAGTACAAAAGTAAAAAAATAAATAAATAATAATAATAATAATAATTACACAAAGATGTACTTAAGTCCTACTTAAGTGGGTCAAAAAAGCACTGTAATGTTCAGATAATTTATTTAATATGCATTTAATACCTAATATATTAACATGCATTTAAGTGTCTGAAAGCATTACATTCAGTTAGTATTTTAAAGTATATTATTTCTGTCATAAACACTCCTTTTAAAAGTATCCTTATTTTTAGCAATGGTTATTTTGATAATTTGACAAGAGGTGTTTGAGTTTCTGTTGAGATCTTTTTATTGCAGACATTGGCAAATCTGTCTCTATATGAAAATGTGGTATCATTTTAGTTTAGGGACCAGTCCTTATTAGCATGCATATTATAACATATTGGCTGTTTATTATTACTTATAAAGCACATATTAATAATGCCTTATTCTGTGTGATCATATGTTAGATCCCTTAATCCTACAACACACCTAAAGTACCTTACTAACTAATAATAAGCAGCAAATTAAGAGTTTACTGAGGCAAAAGTCATAGTTAATAGTGAGAATTGGTCCCCAAACTAAAGTGTGAAGTTTCTCAAGCAAAAAGATCAGGAGTTTTAAGAGTTGGAGAGGTTCAAAGGTCTCCATTCGCTCTCGATTTAATCTCACTGCTGTCTTGGAGGAACGACAGAGATATTATTAAAGAGATCTGCTTTGTGATTTTTCATCAGTTATTCTGAGAGACGTGGTAAAGCTGGTCATCTGTAATGTTTTATTTGGGACTGCTGTGGGTGGGTGTATGTAGCTCGGCCCGGGACAGAGAGCAGGAGTAGCTCAGCTGACAGCTATGTCTCACCCAGGTACGAGAATTTCTTCATTAACGAAGGCACACAGACATCAGAGGGCGAGGTGGGTTTGTGTGGGGGTGAAAGGCAAGAGAGATGATGGGCAAACACAGCTCCACGACGGGCCGCTCCAGACTTGACGACTTGTTTTTGGCAGCAGGGACCCATAACTCATCCACAGGCCCTCGCATTCAGACTCGCCATTATAACCCAAGTGTTTACCCAGTCATGCACTCATCTGTACTGACTGCACCGATACCGGGAAACGAAGACACTTTGGAATTGTTGATGGAAAACGAGGCATCTGGAACCTTCGCTGTCATGTGCTGCTATTCTGCGCCTCGGGAAAATCATAAAACATAAAATAAATCATAAAACCTTCTGGTGCTCCTTATTTGGGAATCACACTTGTGATCTTCACGGTCAAAATTTTTGCCCCCCAGTAAAATCAATGTAACATATTTTTGTTTAATAATATTTTGTATTTTGAGAGAATTTCATGGTATTAATTAATATTTATGTAATAATTATGATCAAATTTTCCCATTGAAAATAATACATATTTATTTTTTATATTTTCTATTACTTTTCAATTATGGCAGTATTTCATGTGAAAATAGAGCCAATGCCTTTAAAATCCAATTTTTGAAGCCAGATTAGTGCCATCTGGTGGGAATAAAATAAGAAAAACACCTGCAATTCCATGGTTTAGCCCATAGATTCCTACAGAGCTCTATATAAAAGGCCTATAAATTCTCTAATTGGTTTTAGACATAAATACTTATTTTTTATTAAGTTGTGGGTTTGGATATATATTTAGACATTTTCAAAGACAACTTTTTGTAAAGGTTTAGATTTTTTATTTTTGGGGGATTTGAAATGTTGATTTAAAGCGTCAGTTTTTGAATTATTATTACTACAGTCAAACCTGAACACAGAAAACATTTTGTTACACAAAATATTAAAATTCTATAAAAAGTAACAAAAATGAACAGGAATGTTTTATAAGAGCTTAATCCTTCTGGGTCTGATCTGATTTCAACCTCTAATTTCAGTTTTCTGAGTTGTTATGGTTGTTATATGGTTATAACCATACCAATTCATTTGAATGAATCTGACATGGCTGCGGTTGGAATTGAACTGCTGGTTTCGTCTGGTCAGAGGAGAACTGGCCCCCGACTGAGCCTGGTTTCTCCCAAGGTTTTTTTCTCCATTCTGTCACAGAGGGAGTTTTGGTTCCTTGCCGCTGTCGCCTCTGGCTTGCTCAGTTAGGGACACTTAATTTCTAGCGATTATCGCCGATTTGATTGCACAGATACTATTTAAACTAAATTGAGCTAGACAATGACATCTCTGAATTCAATAATGAAATGCCTTTAACTGAAAATTGAGAAAATTGAATGTTTAATCTTATCATTATATATTACTGACACTCTGTCCTACAATTTGACACTGTTAAGTGCTTTGACACAATCTGTGTTGTTAAAAGCGCTATATAAATAAAGATGGCTTGACTTGACTTGACTTGAATGTGTATAATTGAGTGTGTGTGTGTGTGTGTGTGTGTGTGTGTGTGTGTGTGTGTGTGTGTGTGTGTGTGTGTGTGTGTGTTGAGTGGATGTGTCTGTTTTGCACTCTTGATATTTTAGAGTGTAACCCCTTCCTTGCTGTCCACTTTTTTTACTGCATTGCACTTGAATTATTGCTTTTATTTTATATATTTGCTGTGTTACAGTCACATCAGTTCATAGGTGTGTGTGCATGTGTGTGTGTGTGTGTGTGGATGTGTTGGTTTTGCATTCTTGATGTTTTAGAGTTTCACCCCGTCATTGCTGTGTATTTTTGTAGATTGTACACAGAAAATTCCTATGGCCGGTCATTTTTGACCGAAGACCACAAGGGTGACTATTTTTTTTACAACCACTTAGCCTGCTCGAATCAAGCCCTCAATTGTTTGTGTGTGTTCACATTCCAAATACCATAAAAGTCACCAAGTTTCGTACCATTCCGATGAAGCTGTGATTTTTAAAAATTCAAAACAGAAATTTTTTGGTCAAAAGTGACTGAAGAGCACCAGAGGGTTAAAGAAATAGTTCACCTCACCCTTAGGCCATTCAAGATGTAGATGAGTTTGTTTCTTCATCAGATTTGTATATATGTAGCTATACAACACTTGCTCAACAATGGATCCGAATGGGTGCCGTCAGAATGAGAGTCCAAACAGCTGATAAAAACATCACAATCATCCACAAGAAATCCACAGCACTCCAGTCCATCAATTAACATTTTGAGTCCGTTAAAGCCCGTTCTCCAAAATGTTGCTTTCTCCAGTGAAAAGGTTGTATTGACTGAATCAGGAGAGAAATGTGCAGAAACATTTACAAAAACGAAAACAGTTCTAAACAGATATGTGGGTGGATTTTGATGTGAGAGACAACAGGAGATTATTATGGATTATGGATGATTATATTTTGGCCAAAAGAGACGGTTTAGAGTTAAAACGTCTTGATGGATTTGTTTCTTCCAAAAACAAAAACGCTTAACTCCATTGCGTTAAGGAGCATATAGTGTACTTGTTCCACTCATTCAGGTGAAAACACTGTTTTGCCAAATTTAGGTTATTAATTCAATTTTAGTCCTTTAAAGTAACAAATACTGACTAAAATTTTAAGATCGTCATTGACCCATCAGAACAATATCACAACATTGATCTGCAGCTAATGTAGCTTTGAAATTGCTATCATATTAGGTTCCTGTAGTATATTATTTCTATCAAAACATGCTAAAATGTACTATAGCATGGGCAATGTTACAAAGTGATTGAAAGAACTACATAGAAAGGATAACCACATAAATACAGAGCACATAATCAGTCTCAGAGAATGGCTAATGTATCATAAACACATAGCATCTTCTCGGTCACATGCGATGTTAGCAGTGTTAACAAGCAGACTGCGGACGGTTGAGCTCTATATGACCAAACAGCACACTTCAGAGCACAGTCCTCACAGCGAGGGTCCTGCAGGCCTTCCTCTCCTCACCTGTGTGCCAAACACACTTTCTAGAGCGTATTTAGAAGACACACTTGCCAGGAAGACAGAGGTAAAGACCCAATGAAGCTATTATGAACAGGGATCAACACAGGCAGGCCGCCACGTACGTGTGTGTGTGTGTGTGTGTGTGTGTGTGTGTGTGTGTGTGTGTGTGTGTGTGTGTGTGTGTGTGTGTGTGTGTGTGTGTGTGTGTGTGTGTGTGTGTGTGTGTGTGTGTGTGTGTGTGTGTGTGTGTGTGTGTGTGTGTGTGTTAAGAGTTTGCAGATCCACCTCACACACAAAGTGCTCATTCATACTCTGAGACTCATCAGTGATTAGGGCAGGTGGCATTTAAAGAAACTTTTAAAGAAACACTGTTAATTAGTACAGTAGTGGATGAATCTGATTGTTAATGTGATTCTCTTCACTTGTGGGGGCTCTGTATAGGACTCCTGTGTGAATATGAGGAGAAGTGACTTCATGCATCCTCTAAACATCGGCAAAACAGTGTTGATTAAAAGTTATTGCAAAAATGCATTGAAAATGTAAAGTTGATTTCGAGATGCTAGCAGCATTAGAGAGCAGGTGATATTTTGACAATTTGTTTTGTAATGCAATGACATTCAGACATTTCTAAGTGTCTATATAGTTTTGAGGCTACAGTTTTTCATATGTACAGGTTTAGGATTTTGTATATATATATATATATATATATATATATATATATACACACACACACACACACACACACACACACACACACATATATACATATATTCATTCAAGATGTCATATTTCCCTACAGAAATACACTACTGTTCAAAAGTTTAGGGTTGGTAAGATTTTTTTATTGTTTTTGAAAAGAAGTCTCTTCTGCTCACCAAGGCTGCATTTATTTATTCAAAAATACAGTGAAAACATAATATTGTGAAATAATATTACAATTTAAAATAACTGTTTTCTATTTGAATATATTGTAACATGTACTGTAATTTATTGCTGTGATCAGAGCTGAATTTTCTGCATCATGACTCCAGTCTTCAGTGTCATGTGATCCTTCAGAAATCAATCTAATATGATGATTTGCTGCTCAAGAAACACTTCACATTTTCAAACTTTGATACATTTCTTGCAGGATTCTTTGATTAATAGAATCATAAGAAAAGCACATAAAAATATTTTGTGACATTATAAATGTCTTTACTGTCACTTTTGATCAATTTAATGCATCATTGCTGAATAAAAGTATCAGTTAAAAAAAAAAACGAATCTTAATGCCCCAAACTTATGAACGATAGTATATTTTTAAAAGATGTTGGGCTTGAAGGTCAATGCAAAAATGGGTAATAATAACACAATGAGTGAGTTTTGTTATTGCAGGTAATGCACTCATATCAGCTCATGTATTTCTAAGTGCAAAGCACCAGCACATATACGGCTTGTTCTTGCTGTGGTATTTACTCATTTATTACAAGATTTTGTCTCTATGCATTTAAAAACCCTTGCATTATGTAGAAGTGCTCATACAGCAATCTGCGTCTTATGTGCTTTACAAAGAGCTTTTCAGGATTCATGCTGTGAGAGTTCAGATCCTCCACAGGTCAACAGAGATCTGTTTAGAAAGACTAACTTTCATGGGTTGTCCTCTTTACTCTGGAAACACACACACACACACACACACACACACACACACACACACACACACACACACACACACACACACACACACACACACACACACACACACAGACAGCTGGCTGTCACATTGCTCCTTCATTATTGTTTGCCTGTGGCCCTGTGACCCTCCAGGCTTCATTTACGCTCAGGTGTTGAGTGCTCAATCACAGCCTCAGAGCGCAGATCTCCAGCGCTGTCAGTGAACATCAGCAGCTCTCTCAGTCACGCCACACATCACACAGAGATATATATGTATGTGTATGTGTATGTGTGTGTGTGTGTGTGTGTGTGTGTGTGTGTGTGTGTGTATGGAAGTTGTTATAATAATATCAATAATAATAATCCATACATACATTCATACATACATACATACATAAAATATCCAAATAATTAAATCAATAGTAATATTATTATTATTAGTTGTTGTAGTAATAATCGCTAAGAATTATTATTATGATTATTATTATAATGACCATAGTCAAGTAGTGACATTTATAGTAGTATATTACACTGTAAATCTGTAAATTTTACGATAAAAAAAAAAAAAAAACGGCAGCTGTGGTTGCCAGGATTTTACCGTAAAAAATACGTTTTAGGTTTTACAGTTTGAACTTAAATTTACAGTTAAATACCGTAATGTCATTAACTGATATAATGTTAATGTACCAACCTATTGAAATACTGAAATCTGTTTTGTACCTTTTATATTACACTGATAACCACCAAATGCAGGTGATGAGAAAGTCACATGATGAACCAAAGCACATCACAAGCAGATTTTAAATAATAACATATATAGAAGGTGCACAGTGTCATTCACACAAGCACTAAACACCATCACCATCATTAAACTGAAATATGCAATAAACATTCATTTAACAACATTAGGTGTAACATACAACCCTAATGTGCAAAACAGATAAGAAAAAAATAAGAAGAAACAGTTATTTCAACGACAAAAAAAAAAACATTAAATTTGAAATGTAACGCAGGAAATTCTGGGAATGTCAATTTACGGTTATTCACTGTAAATTATACGTTCTTTTTCACTTCCAAAAACTGAAAAATTACATGTAATTATCACCGTATATAGCAGGGGAACTTACCGTTAACCATTTAACAGGTTTTTACTGTAGCATTTTTACAGTCTTTTACCATTAAATTCAAGGTCAATTTATATATATTATAACGATTTTATAATTAATAAAAATAACAATAAATATACAAAGAATAACAACAATACATTATATAATAATCAATACACTATATACTACTTCTGCTAATTAGCATTTGTATTGTTGTATTATTAGTAGTAGTATTGTTTAAGCTGCTTATTATTGGTCCATCAAAGCTGTTTATTATTATTTATTATTATTATATTAATTGATATTAATATCATTAGTACTATTAGTAGTAGTTGTAGTAGTAGCAGCATTAATAGTAGTAGTATAATTAGTATCATTAGCTGTTTTGATTTTATTAATAGTAATAATAATAATAATAAATATAAAAATAATAAAATCAATACATCATATACTATTACTACTACTAGTATGAGTATATGAATGTTAGTATTGTTTTTATAATAACTAATAGTATTATTAAAATTGGTTTAATAATAATAAAAATTATGATGATTATTAGTAGTAGTATTCGTAGTAGTATTAGTATTAATATTAGTATAAGCTTGTTTTATTAGGTTAGTCCCTGGATTAAAATCTCAGAGACCTCCAACAATACTTACTATTTAAAATATGATGTTATTTTTTAAGAGTTTTGTCATTTCAATTTTTTCACTGGTGTCAGGATCAGTTGATTTTTTTTTTTTTGCAATGTGTTGACCATGTGTCACACAGATCTGCAGATTCTAACGAAGTGCTGTGAGAGACTGAAACTCATCACATGCTGTGAATCTCTCTATTACAGCGTTCACTTAACACACACCTGCTGCCGCTCATCACATCCAAACTCACAAGCTTTATCTGAACTCAAGGATCATCTTCCACCTGCTGTCGAATTTACTGAAACCACACGACTGATTTAGCTCCACTGAAATTACCGTTTCATCAAGATAACAGTTCACATGACATAATAGAACTGTAAGAAGACTTGAAGTGGTTAGACATATTTGTGTAGAGAAAGACCTGAAAAAAAAAAAACTTGTTTGTTATCAGATTATTAACGTATAATGCCTAATTTAGAAAGAATAACTGCTAAAATGTATTTTGAACAAGCAAATATTTAAAAACGGCTATTAGTACTGAACTGTCTTATTGGAAACTACCACCAATTAACAAATTAAGAGTTCTGTTTTTCAAGCTATTAAACATTCTTATATTCTAATACTATTGTTATTCTGATACCCACCCCCCCCCCACCCCCCGATACGGGGGCCTTTACAATACGAAGATTTGCACATGAAATCATTTCAACAGATCAAATGTAAATAATATATTTAAGAAAAATAAAAGGTCAGTAAAGACAACTGAAAAGTGTTTGACAGAAGAAAAAAAATTAAATGTGATGTATTATGTAAATTTTTTTAGCATTTATTTGAAACAGACATCTTTTGCAATAGTATAGAAGTCTTTGTCGCTTTTGATCAAATTAATGCATTTTGCTGAAAAACGGGTTTCTTAAAATGATCAGTTGATATTCTGATAAAATTATATCTGTGTAACCAACCAAAAGTAAATGATATGCATTTAAGAAAAATACAAGGTAAAGACTACTGACAAATGTTTGACAGAAAAAAAAAAAAAAAACTTTAATTTATTATTAAAATGACATAAATAAAACTCACAAAGAGTCCAACAAATACAAATAGATAGATATGTACAAATGATTTCTCTATAGGATGGATTGCAGACAAAACTACAGGGTCACTTTTCAAAGCGTTTTCACCATTTCAAACTAAACAGCAAAGTCCGTCTTTCTCCCGCTCTACAGAGAGCTCATGTGAGACTGTTTCATACTGTAAAACCATGAAAATGGGCGTTAATTTCTGTTTATTTACACACATATACATTTTAGTCAGTCAACAGCACAATTTGGTCTTATTAATCTTTTAGATAATATTATTAAGAACAATAAACACCATAATTGGCCCCATTTTTATGGCTAATGTCTAAAATTCATATGATGGTTTTTGCAAATATAGATACTCTATGATTAAGTGATTGTCTCTCGTCAGATCTTGATTGCGTTACTTTGTGCCACGATACCATACAGATATGAATTAAGAAAATCAACCCGTTTCCTTTCGCACAGGCCTTCTGATTGTCGAAACGACGAGAGGCTCTTCTACATTCCCTCTGGAAGCAGACTTCTGACCAGCGTTTGTAGGATCTTCACCTCAGATCAAGTTCTGAAAGTCACAGTCTGAAGTCAGATGGATCTCAGTAGCTCTGTGCCACAGGCGCCCAGGACGCTGTAAGCCTGGCGATGGAGCTCTCAAACTGGGCGTCTCCAACGCCAACCTCGCTCAGGCCCGGGTCATACATAGAGGAGGGAGAGGACACGGGCAGAGAGGAGGTCAGCCCCGAGTAGGACACCGAGGAACCACGCAGGAACTGAGACGTCAGGCCGCCCGTGATGGACCCCGATGCTGAGCCCGAGGGGGTGAGGGTCGTCCCCGCAACAGACCACAAGCTCGGGTACTGGCTGTAACGCAGAAAACACATGGTTTGCCAGCGAATCCACGGTAAAACCTTAGAGAGATCTTTGTTTAGATGTAGGAAGCACTGACCTGGTGTTGGAGGTGGTGTTGGTGGTGTGGGCCAGGGTGCCCATGCCACTGGAGTTGGGTATCTGCAGGGCCGACCAGCTATCGTGCGAAGCAAGACTTCCTGAAGAGTTGTCCATGTAGTTATCTACAAACACAACACAAGCAATAAACAAATGCAAAGAAATGGATCAAAATATACAATAAAAACCTACACTAGAAACTACACTCTTAAAAATCAGGCTCCAAAAGGGGGATTTCACAGTGATGTCACAGAAGAACAAATGTGGTTCCTCAAGAAACCTTTCAGTGAATAGTTCTTAAAAGAATCTTTATTTTTCAGTGTGAAGAACATTCTAAAAATCTAAAGAACCTTTTTTCTTGGTGTGATCAACATTCTAAAAATCCAAACAAACATTTGTTTTTTTCTTGGTGCGATGAACATTCTAAAATTCTAAAGAACCTTTTGTGGAATGGAAAGTT
The DNA here is from genome assembly GCA_036784905.1 of Acrossocheilus fasciatus. Taxonomy (NCBI): domain Eukaryota; kingdom Metazoa; phylum Chordata; class Actinopteri; order Cypriniformes; family Cyprinidae; genus Acrossocheilus; species Acrossocheilus fasciatus. The sequence continues at coordinate 28,069,069 of CM071956.1, forward strand.
TCCATGGATGTTTGAGGGTCTTCATGGAACCATCGAAGCCAGTGTATAATGGACTGACACATGTATCAGAGTTAATTTGCTCTTACTGCTGTTAGTGCTGCGGTGGGGGTAATGGCTGGGATACGGAGCAGCTCTGTGGTTCCTCAGGCTGGAGTATCTCTCGCAGTACGAGCCAGAGGAGTGAACGGGGGCCCCATTGAACTGAGGGGGGCTGCTGCTGGGGCCCATAGGGCCGTTACTGGGCAGGAACCAGCCACCAACTGTTGAAGGAAGACACATGTGTTAAATATGCTATAAGACCCTGTTTGAGGGCAGTTTTATTTGTTCATGAAGTTCTGGTTTACTTACGTTGCGAGTATCCAGATTGCTGGTTGTCAGTGCTGTGGTCTGGGACTTCCTTGTGGTCACTTCTGTTGATGTGACAACAAATAAAGTTCAGTTTTAATAATGTTAGTAAGTACATAAAATCTAAATAAATTTTATTGCAGTTGTAATAATGTTAATAAGTACATAACATGGCTGTGCATAACATAATGCTGTGGCGACCCCTGATAAAGGGAGCAAGCCGAAAGGAAGAGAGAATAAGTACATAACAAAATCTAAAGAAATTTTATAAAGAAATTATGTCAAGTAATTGTATACCTTTCTTTGGCATCCAGGAAGGCTTTGGCAAATGGGTTGTGCTTGATCTTCAGAGCTGTGATCTGAAAATTAATTAGAGCAAATGAATATAGAGGAAAATGTTCTTTATGCAACATTTTAAAGGTTGAGGACGCATCTCAAGCTTTATTTAACAAACACTCACCTCTTCATTCTGATAAGCTGTGACTGCAATAAACTGAGTCTCAGGAAAAGACTGACTGCTGATCATTTTCTGGATCCCACCGACTTTCACAATGTGAATCCTGGGTTCGTATTTGTGCAAAGAGTTC